>CM029023.1:129884177-130239713 GCA_016801055.1 Panax notoginseng
AAAAAAAATCAATCGCTGTCATCTCAAGCCATAAAGCTATTCGTTTATTGAAAAACGGATGTCAAGCTTTCTTAGCTCATGTCACAGATCTAAACAAAAATACGTCAGCTTTGAATGATATTTCTGTTGTTAATAAATTTCCTGACGTATTTCCCGAAGAACTTCCTGGCCTACCCCCAGAGCGTGAAATTGAATTTTGTATCGACCTTGAACCCGGTACAAAACCCATTTCCAAAGCCCCATATCGAATGGCTCCTATTGAACTTCAGGAGTTAAAGACCCAACTGCAGGAATTGAATGTTAGACATTGGTTTTATTCGTCCTAGTACTTCTCCTTGGGGTGCTCCTGTTCTGTTCGTGAAGAAGAAAGATGGAAGTATGCGACTTTGTATTGATTATCGGGAGTTGAATCATGTCACCATCAAAAATAGGTACCCATTGCCACGTATTGATGACCTGTTTGACCAGTTGCAAGGAGCACAATTCTTTTCAAAGATCGATCTTCGTTCTTCTGGATATCATCAGCTGAAGGTTAGAACTGAGGATATTCCAAAGACTGGCTTTCAGAACTCGGTACGGGCATTATGAATTCTTAGTTATGTCTTTGGATTGACTAATGCTCCTGCTGCCTTCATGGATATGATGACCAGGGTATTCAAGGAATATTTGGATCACTTTGTGGTCGTCTTTATCGATGACATCCTTGTTTATTCCAAAAGCCGTGAAGATCATGAGCAACACTTGAGGCTGGTACTCCAAAAGCTTCGTGAATACAAACTTTATGCCAAGTTGAAGAAATGCGAGTTCTGGCTGGAAGAGGTAGCATTCCTTGGGCACGTAGTATCAAGTCGTGGAATATCGGTTGACCCGGCAAAGATTGAAGCTATTCAAAGCTGGGAGCAACCTAAATCAGTGACCGAAGTACGTAGCTTTCTTGGTTTAGCTGGTTATTATCGGAGATTCGTGGAAGGATTTTCTCGAATCGCTACTCCATTAACTCAGTTGACTCGGAAAGATACAAAGTTCGGTTGGAGCGAAGAATGTGAGCAGAGTTTCAAGAACTCAAGAGGAGACTCATTTCAGCACCTGTTCTAACAATACCATCTGGCTCGGAGGGATTTGTCATCTACAGTGATGCTTCGAGCAAAGGGTTGGGATGCGTTCTCATGCAACATGGAAAAGTCATAGCCTATGCATCAAGACAACTCAAGGAATATGAGAGGAATTATCCTACTCATGATCTAGAGTTGGCAGCTGTTGTCTTTGCACTTAAAATTTGGAGGCATTACTTGTATGGGGAGAAGGTGGAGATCTTTACGGATCATAAAAGCCTCAAATATTTCTTCACTCAAAAGGAACTCAACATGCGACAACGACGTTGGCTTGAACTGTTGAAAGATTATGATCATACCATTCAATACCATCCTGGAAAAGCGAACGTGGTAGCTGACGCATTGAGTAGAAGATCATATGCAAGTACGAGTGCGATATTGTCAACACAAAGGCCCATTTTGTGTGATTTGCAAAGGATGGAGATAGAGTTAAAGACTCCAGGGACCCATGTGATGATGGCGAATATACGAGTAGAACCAATTTAATCGATAAAGTTAAAGCTGCTCAAGCTACAGACCTGGAGCTGATGCGTATGAGGAAGAAAGTGCAAGAAGGTGCTATGCCGGAAGCAAGAATCGATGAAGAAGGAATACTTCGAGTCAACTCCAGACTTTGTGTTCCTAACAACCCTGATTTAAAGTATGAAATCATGATGGAGGCGCACAACACACCGTTTGCAATCCATCCTGGAAGTACCAAAATGTATCATGATCTTCGTCATACATTTTGGTGGAGCAATATGAAGAGAGAGATAGCGTTGTTTATCTCAAGGTGTCTAACTTGTCAACGAGTCAAAGCGGAGCATCAAGTACCAAAAGGTCCATTGCAACCACTTGAAATTCCAGAATGGAAGTGGGAGCACATTACCATGGATTTCGTTACGGTCTTCCTAGGGTTTCTCAAGGTATTGATGCGATTTGGGTCATTGTTGATAGATTGACCAAGTCTGCTCATTTCTTACCGATACGAGAAACTTATACACTTGAACGTCTTGCTCGTATGTACATAAACGAGATTGTAAGACTGCATGGTATGCCAGTATCCATAGTTTCTGATCGAGACCCAAGATTCACTTCACGATTTTGGGTTAGTTTACAAAAAGCTATGGGCACGGATTTACGATTTAGTTCAGCATATCATCCTCAGACGGACGGACAATCAGAGAGGACTATTCAAACTCTTGAAGATCTATTAAGACTCTGTGTCTTTGACTTCAAGGGAAGTTGGGACAAGTTCTTACCATTGGTGGAGTTTTCCTACAACAACAGTTATCAAGCAAGTATTGGCATGGCTCCATTCGAAGCATTGTATGGAAGAAAATGTCGTTCTCCAGTATGCTGGGATGAGGTGGGTGAAGCAACGTTGTTGGGACCGGAGTTGGTACGTATGACTACAGAAAAGATTCAAACGATCCGACAACGTATAAAAACCTCACAAGATCGACAAAAGAGTTATGCTGATCTTCATCGAAAGGACGTGGAATTTGATGTAGGAGATCATGTGTTCTTACGTGTTGCTCCATGGAAAGGAGTTACGAGATTTGGAAAGAGAGGAAAGCTCAATCCTCGATTCATCGGTCCATTTTTAATCCTCGATCGAGTAGGAACTGTGGCTTATAGACTCGCTTTACCGCCAAGTATGTCTCGTGTTCATAACGTTTTTCACATATCCATGTTACGCAAATATGTGGAAGACCCGAACCACATTATTGAGTTAGAACCGGACGAAATAGCGGAGGATTTGACGTATGAAGAAGTTCCTGTTCAAATCTTGGATAAGAAGGAACATATTCTACGCTCCAAGTTATACCTCAAGTCAAAGTTTTGTGGAGAAACCACGATTTGAGGAAATGACTTGGGAGTTAGAATCTGAAATGAAATCAAGGTATCCTTACCTCTTCGACATACCAGGTACGTACCCTAATTTCGAGGGCGAAATTTCATAAGAAGGGGAGGTTGTAAGACCCCAACTTTTATAAATAAAGATGAATTTTCTATAAATATCATTTTTGAATATTATGGAGTTAATTTGATATAATGTTATAGTTGTGGGTAATATTTATAAATTTTGCAAAGTACGCAAGTTGTTATATAATATTCGATTGGTCGGGGAATATTCGTTTTAACAGGAAATATTCGTACAACGACACAATCATTGGTGGACCCCACAACGAATTATTGTCGGATTGAGAAAACGACAAAAATATTTTATTAAAAATAACGGCGGAAGTTTTACCATTGTTACTGTTGAACTACTCGGTAGTAAAAGTACAGTAATACGTGTGGTTGCATAGTAGCACACGGTATTGATTATTAATGCTTATGTGAGAAGTCACTCAGTTTGATTCAATTATTGTCAGTTAATAATATGAATTATTTAGCGATAATGACGTTTTGTTTTATTCGTATTATTAACGTAATAAAACAGAAACATCTTTTTATATAAAACAGAATACTTTATTAAAGTTATTCTATAAATAGAATATATTATATTTTATTTAAAAGATTTTTCTTTAAATATGGACCGTCAGATTAAAGTAATCAATCTGGACCGTTCATGGATTAGTTACTATGCATTCTATTTTTCTATAAATAGCAGCTCATTCCTTCATTATTTCTTACGAATTCACTGAACTCTAGAGAGAGAAACTATAGAGAGAAACTATAGAGAGAGAGAAGAAGAGTATTCTGCTACTTAACTACTTCCTTATTTCAGCTTTCTTTAAAACGGTAAGGGGTGTTATTCTTTCTTATTCATGAAGAGAACTGTTGTTATTCCATTTCTTATTATTCTGTTGGAATAACCTGTATACGCGGTCTACCCTATACTTGGTGACATTCTTCTATTATTCTGTTGGAACATCCTGTCTGTGTGTTTTACACCGGACCTGGTTCGTTTTTATTTTTTGTTGGAACATCCTGTCTGTGTGTTTACACCGGACCTGGTTCTGTCTTGTTGTTAGAATATCATGTCTGTGTGTTTTACACCGGACCTGGTTCCGTCTTGTTATTATTCTGTTGGAATATCCTGTCTGTGTGTTTTACACCGGACCTGGTTCCATTATTTATTATTCTATCGGAATATCCTGTCTATGCGTTTACGCCGGACCTGGTTCTATTATTTATTATTCTGTTGGAATAACCTGTCTGTGCGGTCTATCGCATGCATGGTGATTTCTTTTGTTATTCCATTCTTTATTGTACTCAGTTGGTTAAGTTTTGACTTCTATACTCCATGAAATTTGTGGAATATCCTTGATAATTGCGTTTCATCCAGTATCTTTTCATGAAAATATTCTTCTAAGCATTCTTGAATTTTACTCCACAAAGCAGTATCATGTTGACAATTTGGACGTTGTTAATTCTTGGATAAATTAATTCTTGAACTTGTTTTATTGAATTCTTATATCATTGTCATCATCCTCATGTTTATAAAATGTTGAAAGTCATCTGTGGCCTGTAGTGCATAGATGGACTTGGTATGATTATGACCAGGGATTATTCGGTATAATCATGACCGTAATGTTACAAATGATGTGGTAAAAGTCCTCATTGGCCCGTAGTGCATTGATGGACAGTTGTTGGCATGATCATGACCATTAATGAATACACGAATATCCTTGGCCGTAGTGCAGGGGTGATTCGATGATGTGGATTATTTTATTAAGCTGAGTCTCAGCGATCACAGTGTTTGAAAAACCTTTAAATCATAAAAGATAGTAGAGTTTATTTTCTACTTGACTCTTTTAATGGATTGCTTGTTCCGCTGCAGTTAAACTTGATGTCTATTATATTTTATCAGTTTAACATTGTTGAAGGCTAATGATAATTTATTCTGCATTATCTTAGTCATAATATTTCTTACTGGGCTAGTTGAGCTCACCCTTTCTTTCACTGTTCTCTTCAGGAAATGAGAACGTAGCTGGGGCAAGTCGGGAACGGAGTGATGGTCCGAATGATAGTATTAGTTAGTAGTCCTCACTATTCTATGTAATAGTGTGTTAATAAATGTAATGAGGACTCCTTTTGAGTATGAATACTCTCTAGAAGATAATATTTGTATTCAAACTCACAGTTTATGTTTTGTCGTATTGTACACGACAGTTGTATTAGTAAGTTGTATTTGTATTCTATGCTTCGTATCTGACGACCCAAGATGGGTGATGTATACCTAATTTTGGGGGGGCGTCACAATTAACCCTTGTTTTATGGCAGTTTAAGAATGGCAGCTGAGAACGTTAATAATGGAGTAAATCAGACCGTGGAGACACCTTTGATCACCACCCAGGAGAACGTGCAACAGGAAGGCAATATTCCTCCTGTAAACAACGTTACGAGCAAACGATGAATGATGGAATGTTTAGGAGCTTTTTGCAGTTCATGCAAAATCGGATGAGGGAAACTCGTGTGCAGAATACGGGTGGAAATGATAACAACGCGCGGTTTGTTACAGCTAAGCAGTTCAAAGAATTGGGACCACCAGAATTTAAGGGAAAGCCGGATCCGATCATGGCGGAAACGTGGGTCAAGCAAATTACCAAGATATTCGATGTCTTGGTATGCAAGGAGGAACAGAAGGTTCCATTCGCCACTTTTATGTTCCGCGGTGAGGCAGACTACTGGTGGGAGTCTGTGAAGCGTACTCAACCTGACGTACTCAACATGTCCTGGGAAACATTTCAAAAACTGTTTAATGACAAGTACTTTCCTGAAAGTATTCGTCATATGAAGGAGGTGGAGTTTATCAGACTGGAACAAAACAACATAACGGTGTCCCAGTACGAGGCGAAGTTTACAGAGTTATCCAGGTTTACACCTCATTTGGTCGAAAATGAGGAACGAATGACAAGGATGTTTCTGAGAGGTCTAAAACCCGAGATTCGGCAATATCTTATCTCTCATAAATTTTCTTTATATTCAGATGTTATAAAACAGGGCTCAATTATTAGAGCGAGATAATGAGTATGTGCAACCGAGGGACCACAACCAGGGTCATACCGGTGGCGGCAGTCATCGAAGCAATGAAAATTAGCAGGGAGGAAAATATTCGGGCAAAAGCGGTAACCACTCTGGTGGTAATCGTGGCCGTGATAATAGAAGGAGCGAGTCGGGAGGAGATTTCAAGAAGAGAAGGTACAACAATGATAACGTGAAGATGTCAGCACAAACATCAACTGTTTCTAGGGGAGGAGAACGACCACTGGTCGTATGTTACAAATGTGGGAAAGAGGGACATATCAGCCCAAACTGCCCACAACAATCCAAGGTATGTTATAACTGTGGAAAGGAGGGTCATATAGCTCGAGAGTGTTCTGTAGCAAAACCAAGTTCAGCGGGGATGGTGACTCCAAAAGTTATCCCGGATAAGTCAAAATCAGCGGTTCCTGGAAGGGCATTTGTCGTGACTGGCCAAAACGCGAGAAACCTGAACGAGGTGATCACGGGTAAGCTAATCTTGAATTCTTGTGAAGTTTATACTTTACTAGATACCGGTTCTACCCATTCTTTTATCTCTCCTGCTTGTGCTCAACGTTTAAACTTGACTCCAGAGAAATTGGACTTTAACTTATCTGTTGAAACTCCGTTGGGTGAAACCTTCGTTACATCTACAGTTTATAAATCTTGCATGATCCAAGTTGGCACTATCACATTACCTGTTGATCTTATCTCTTTAAAGATACTTACTTTTGATGTGATTTTAGGAATTAATTGGTTAACCACTCATCATGCTAAAATTGATTATTTTCGTAAGGTTGTTAGTTTTCATATTCCTAACCAACCTGTCATACGAATTCAAACTACTAAACCACTAAAATCAGTCACTGTCATATCAAGCCACAAAGCTATTCGTTTATTGAAAAATGGATGTCAAGCTTTCTTAGCCCATGTTATGGATTTGAACAAAGACAAGTCAGATTTGAATAATATTTCTATTGTTAGAGAATTTCCCGATGTATTTCCTGAAGAACTTCTTGGTCTACCCCCAGAACGTGAAGTTGAATTCTTTATTGACCTTGAACCCGGTACAAAGCCCATTTCTAAAACTCCATATCGAATGGCTCCTATTGAACTTCAGGAGTTAAAAGTCCAACTACAGGAGTTGTTGGACATCGGTTTTATTCGTCCTAGTACGTCTCCTTGGGGTGCTCCTGTTTTATTTGTAAAGAAGAAAGACGTGAGTATGCGACTTTGTATTGACTATCGAGAATTGAATCATGTCACTATCAAGAACAGGTATCCGCTACCTCGCATTGATGACCTGTTTGACCAGTTGTAAGGAGCACAATTCTTTTCAAAGATCGATCTTCGTTCTGGATATCATCAGCTGAAGATTAAAACTGAGGATATTCCAAAGACTGCCTTCAGAACTCGATACGGGCATTATGAATTCTTAGTCATGTCTTTTGGATTGACTAATACTCCTGCTGCCTTCATGGATATGATGAACCGTGTATTCAAAGAATATTTAGATCAGTTCGTTGTTGTCTTTATTGATGACATCCTCATCTATTCCAAAAGCCTTGAAGATCATGAGCGCCATTTAAAGCTGGTACTACAAAGGCTTCGTGAAAATAAGCTATATGCCAAATTGAAAAAATGCGAGTTCTGGCTTGAGGAAGTAGCATTCCTTGGGCACGTGGTGTCAAAATATAGAGTATCTGTCGACCCGGCGAAGATTGAAGCCATACAAAGTTGGGAGAAACCGAAGTCGGTAACCGAAGTACGTAGCTTTTTGGGCTTAGCTGGTTATAATCGGAGATTTGTGGAAGGATTTTCTCGAATCGCTACTCCGTATGAAGTCGGTAATCCATGTTTTGATCTTTATTTTTGAATTCTGCTTCACAATTGATTATTATGAAGTATTATTGATCTTGGATAAACTGTTATACGAATCCCTAATATTTGTCCTTCTGTCTCACTGGATTCATTTCCTTTAAAATATTTTTCATCATCCTCAGTCCTAAATGATGATACTACTGAATATCTTTAGCCTGTAGTGCAAAGATGAATGATTAACTGATAAATATCTTTGGCCCGTAGTGCAAAGATGAACAGGTGTTGAGATGAACATGACCGATTGGTGATACAAATAAATATCTTTGGCCTGTAGTGCAAAGATGAATATTTGGTTAAAGATGATTATTAATCGATGTTATAGGGATAAAATATTGATGATGGACTTTTAAATCTTAGAAGATAGTAGAATTCTTTCTCTACTTGACTCTTCTAATGGTTTGCTGTTTCCGCTGCAGTTGTTGATCTAAAACTTGTTGTCGATTATATTCTATTAGACTTTTCCCTGTTGAAGACTAACGATAATTTGTTGTATATTATCTTAGTCATAATATTCTTTACTGGGCTAGTTGAGCTCACCCTTTTTCTTTTTGTTCCATTTTTCTTCTCAGGAGGTGAGAACATAGCAGGATCTAGTCGGGGTATGGAGTGATGGTTCTAGAAAAATATTTTAGCAGTCCTCACTATTTCTGTAAAATAATGTTTGAATAATTGTAATGAGGATTTATTTGAGTGTGGATATTGTCCAGAAGACAATATTTGTATTTAAACTCACAGTATGTGTTGTCGTATTTTGCATGACAATTGTATTATTGAAGTTGTAGTTTGCTTTCTGTACCATGTATTTGGCGACTCAGAATGGGTGTTGTATACCTATTTTGGGGGCGTCACATAAAACCTACTATCTTCTACGATTTAAAAAATTTATAATCAATTTTATTGCTGAGATTTAGCTTAATAAATAATCCACATCATCGAATCATCCCTGCACTACGGGCCAAAGATAATCGTGTTTTCATCAACGGTCATGATCATGCCATAAAATAATTCATCTTTGCACCCTTGGCCGAAGAGAATTCATGGTCATAATCATACCAAAAACTGTCCATCAATGCACTACGGGCCAATGAGGACTTTTACCACATCATTTGTAACATTACGGTCATGATTATACCGAATAATCCCTGGTCATAATCATACCAAGTCCATCTATGCACTACAGGCCACAGATGACTTTCAACAGAATATAAACATGAGGATGATGACAATGATATAATAATTCAATAAAACAAGTTCAATGATAAATTTTAAAGATTTATAATTTAATTTATCCAGAAATCAATAACGTCCAAACTGTCAACATGATACTACTTTGTGGAGTAAAATTCAAGAATAATACTCAGTTGGTCATGTTCATCTCAACACCTGTTCATCTTTGCACTACGGGCCAAAGATATTTATCAGGTAATCATTCATCTTTGCACTACAGGCCAAAGATATTCAGTAATATCATCATTTAGGATTGAGGATGATGAAAAATATCTTAAAGAAAACGAATCCAGTGAGATAAAAGAATAAATATTAGGGATTCGCATTACAGTTTATCCAAGTTTAATAATACTCCAAAATAACCAATTTTGAAGCAGAATTAAAAAATAATGATCAAAACATGGATACAATCAAAGATAGTAACCATAATAGTCATCTTGGATAAAGAGAAGAAAATTTTATTTTTCGGTGAATAGTGCCGTATTCGTGAATAGTGTCGTATACGTGAATAGTGTCGTATACGTAAATAGTAACCCCGACACAAAAAGTTTCAAATTTGATAAAAAGTTCATAATATTTCAGCATAATGATATTGAAGAAAATAATATCATTTAAGAAGAAAATAACATCCCTTACCTCGGAATAACCGTACTACTAACTGAATTTCGGATATAGTGCTGACAGAAACTTGCATTGAATAGCAACTCTCAAAGTATCAAAATACTCACAAAATACGCTCGAGAATATAGAGAGAGAAAGAGAGAAAACTTATGAATTCTGGTGTGATTATCAATTCTAACTTAGCCCTTTATTTATAGGAAAATATTAGCACGCCGAAGCAGACTTGACCTGCAACCTGATGGCTTTACCTACTACTATTGCCACCCACCACATTTAGAATAAAATACAGCACATTTTTTCATCAAACACAAGTGGAGCCCACTTAATTCTAGAATTTTCCACCAAAATCATTTATAAACCTAATTTTCGAATCAGTCACCTCTTAAAATTCGTAACAAATCATACGTTCATTTTTAACGGTTCAAAATTTGTGGACATATACTCAACTTATATATGTATAACATATCCTAAAATCACAATGATCCAACGGTCGGATTAAAAATTATAACTCACGCAATATATCTGAAAAATACTGATTTGATTTTTAATACCTTCATTCCGACAGAAATACTGATAAAACATCTCAATATTAATTCCTTCAATAATAACCACATAAATAAATCCATCATTTATATCCACATCAAATAAATATTTTCTTATCATATAAATCAATAATTAATTATTCACAAATAATATTACAGAATCACAATTATGACAACCAGGCCATTCCAAGAAAGAGAGGGCTTTCCAATAAGGATTTCTCCTTACTGGCGCGCAATTAGGTGACCAAACCTCTCCTTAGACAGAACTTTCTAGACATTGCCAGTAATGCTATCTAATAATATTATTCAAATAATATGAATTATTGATCTGATAATGGGAAATACTATGCAGTAACAATTATTGAAACAACAATAATATAAAATATCAACGCAACAATTATTGAATCAATAAAATAAAATATTGAACAGTAACTACTATAACAATTATTGAGTAGTGTCTTCTTACGTAAGGATCAATAATTCAAAAATACTGTGCAAAACCGTATGCTACTGTACAACCACGCGTATTACTATATTTTAACCACCGGGTATTCCAACAGTGTTAACGGTAACAAGTACGCCGTTATTTATAAAAACTCAATTTTGTCATTTTCTTCATCCGACAGTTATTCTGTTATGGGGCCCACAAATGGTTGCGCCGTCGTACGAATATTCCTCGACAGAAAGAATATTCCACGACCAAACGAATATTCCCCGACAACAATGAATATTTTATAACCCCTTGTTTATTTTGCAAAATTTGCACATTTCACCCATAACCAAAATATTATATCAAATTAACACTTTATTATTCATATTAATAATTAGAGGAAATTTGATTTTATTCATTAATAAGTTGGGGTCTTACAACCTCCCCTCCTTATGAAATTTCGTCCCCGAAATTTACGTACATACCTGATATGCCCAACAGATGGGAATACCTTGACTTCATTTCAGATTCTAACTCTTGAGGTATCTCCTTATACGTTAAATCTTCTGCTATCTCGTCCTGTTCTTACTCAATAATGTGGTTCGGATCATCCATATATTTACGTAAAATCGATACGAAATAAACGTTATGAACACGCGACATACTTGGCGTTTAAAATGAGTCTATAGGTCACAGTTCCTACTCGATTGAGGATTTCAAATAGACCAATAAAATAGAGGGTTGAGATTTCCTCTCTTCATCGACTCTTGCTCCTAGAATAACGCCCTCTTGAACCTTATTCTTTACATTCATCGGCTCTGAGTCTGTAGCTTGAGCGGCTTTAACTTTATCGATTTAAAGTCGGTTCTAATCTTATATTTGCTATCTTCACGTAGGTTCGTATATTCGCACTCGTAAATGCATACGATCTTCTGCTCAACGTGTCAGCTACCACGTTCGCTTTTTCCACGATGGTATTAAATGGTATAATCGTAATCTTCAACAGCTCGAGCCAACGTCTTCAGCGCATAATACGTTCGTTTTAGGTGATGAAATATTTTTAGGGTTTTAGAAATGGGTTTTATACTGGGGTCAAATTTAAACGTTGAGCGCAAGTAGGAGAAATAAAAGAATATGTAGAACCGGTATTGAATAAGGTATAAACTTTGCAAGAGTTTATGATTAACTTACCCGTGATAACTTCGTTCGGGTTCCTCGACAAACGCTCTTACTTAAACTACAGACTTTGACTTATCTGGGACATCCTTTGGCATCACTATCCCCGCTGGACTTGACTTCACTACAGGACAAAATCGAGCTAGGTGACCTTCTCTTCTGCAATTGAAACACACTTTGGGTTGCTGCGTATAGTTTGGACGGATGTGTCCCTCTTGTTCGCATTTGAAACATACGACCGGTGGTCGTTCTTCTTCTTTTGAAATGAGTGCTGGTGTTGCTGTCTTTCCATCATTATTGAACCTCCTCTTCTTGAAATTTTCACTTCTATTATCTTGGCCATGATTACCACCGAAGTGGTTACCATTCTTGGCATGATAATTTCCTCCACGATTGTTGTCACCGCTTCGATGACTGCTACCACTGGTATTATCATTTTGTCGGCTACTTTCTCTTGGTTGGGTTGACTCGTTATCGCGCTCTAATAACTGAGCCCTATTTACAACATCTGAATACAAACACAGTTTGTGAGAAATTAGGTATTGACGTATCTCGGATTTCAAACCTCTTAGAAATATTCGCATCATTCTCTCCTCGTTATCAACTAAGTGGGACGCAAACCGGGACAACTCGACAAACTTAGCTTCGTACTACGATACGAGCATATTATTTTGCTCCAGCTTGATGAATTCCACTTCCTTCATGTGACGAATACTTTCGGAAAAGTACTTGTCGTTGAACAATTCTTGGAACTTCTCCCAAGACATCTTGAGTGCGTAAGGCTGGGTACGTTTTACAGATTCCCACCAATGATCTGCTTCTTCACGCAACATAAAGGTGGCGAATGGAACCTTTTGCTCCTCTGAGCATTCCAAGACATTAAATATCTTGGTGATCTGCTTTATCCATGTCTCTGCCTTAAGTGGTTCTTGCTTTTTCAAAAACTCCGGTGGTCCTAGCTCCTTGAACTGCTTAGCGGTGACCAACCGTAGGTTGCCAGTGTTTCCACCTGCATTATGAACAGGAGTCTCTCTCGTTTGGTGTTGCATGAATTCTAAAAAGCTCCTAAACATACAGTCGTTCGTCATTTGGTCGGTGTCGTTGTTCACCTGAGGATTGTTGCCTTCCTGATGCACATTATCCTGAGTATTGATCTGTGGTGACTCAACGGTCTCCTGTGCTCCATTGCTATTCTCAACATTCTCGGATGTCATTTTCAAATACTGTCACAAAATAAGGGTTAATTAACATGTAACATATTATCCCTATATTCTGACCGACCAAACAAATACCAAATAAACTTAGTTAGGTCATACTAGCGAAGGAATTCCCCGTCTCTCCCCTCCTAGTTCTTGTCTCACATCTCAGCCAGGGATCATATCCCTAAGCTCTGATACCAACTGTGACGCCACCAAAATAGGCATACATCACCCATTCTGAGTAGCCAAATACATGGTACAGAAACAAATACAATTTCAGTAATACAATTATCGTGCAGAATACGACAACACATATACTGTGAGTTTGAATACAAATATTGTCTACTAGAGAGTATACAAACTCAAAAGGAGTCCTCATTATAATTATCACACTATTTCACAGAATAGTGAGGACTACTAATGCAACCATCTGGACCGTCAATCCATTCCCCGACTAGTCACAGCTATATTCTCATTTCCTGAACAGAAGAGTGAAAGAAAGGGTGAGCTCAACTAGCTCAGTAAGAAATATTATGACTAAGATAATGTACAACAAATTATCATTAGTCTTCAACAGGAAAAAATCTGATAAAATATAATAGACAACAAGTTTTAGATTAACAACTGCAGCGGAAAAAAAAAAGCAATCTATTAGAAGAGTCAAGTAGAGCATAAAACCTACTATCTTTTATGATTTAAAAGATTTATCATCAATTTTATTGCTGAGATTCAGCATAATAAATAATCCACATCATCGAATCATCCTTGCACTACGGGCCAAAGACAATCGTGTTTTCATCAACGATCACAATCATGCCATAAAACAATTTATCTTTGCACCCTTGGCCATAATCATACCAAAAACTGTCCATCAATGCACTACGGGCCAATGAGAACTTTTACCGCATCATTTGTAACATTAGGTCATGATTATACCGAATAATCCCTGGTCATAATCATACCAAGTCCATCTATGCACTACAGACCACAGATGACTTTCAACAGAATATAAACATGAGGATGATGACAATGATATAATAATTCAATAAAACAAGTTCAAGGATAAATTTTAAAGTTTTATAATTTAATTTATCTAGAAATCAATAACGTCCAAATTGTCAACATGATATTACTTTGTGGAGTAAAATTCAAGAATAATACTCAGTTGGTCATGTTCATCTCAACACCTGTTCATCTTTGCACTACGGGCCAAAGATATTCATCAAATAATCATTCATCTTTGCACTACAAGCCAAAGATATTCAGTAATATCATCATTTAGGACTGAGGATGATGAAAAATATCTTAAAAAAAATGAATCCAGTGAGATAAAAGAATAAATATTAGGGATTCGTATTACAGTTTATTCAAGTTCAATAATACTCCGAAATAACCAATTTTGAAGCAGAATTCAAAAATAATGATCAAAACATGGATACAATCAAAGATAGTAACCATAATAGTCATCTTGGATAAAAAGAAGAAAATTTCATTTTTCGGTGAATAGTGCCGTATTCGTGAATAGTGTCGTATACGTGAATAGTAATTCTGACACAAAAAGTTCTAACTTTGATAAAAAGTGTGACGCCCCCAAAAATAGGTATACATCACCCATCTTGGGTCGCCAGATACATGGTACAGAATTCAAATACAACTTAAAAATACAACTGTCGTGCACAATACGACAAAATATAAACTGTGAGTTTGAATACAAATATTATCTTCTAGAGAGTATCCATACTCAAAAGGAGTCCTCATTACAATTATTATCACACTATTACATAGAATAGTGAGGACTACTAATACTATCATCTGGTCCATCACTCCGTTCTCCGACTCGTCCCAGCTATATTCTCATGTCCTGAAGAGAACAGTGAAAGAAAGGGTAAGCTCAACTAGCCCAGTAAGAAATATTATGACTAAGATAATGCAGAATAAATTATCATTAGCCTTCAACAGTGTTAAACTGATAAAATATAACGAACATCAAGTTTAACTGCAGCGGAACAAGCAATTCATTAAAAGAGTCAAGTAGAAAATAAAATCTACTATCTTCTATGATTTAAAAGGTTTTTCAACACTGTTATCGCTGAGACTCAGCTTAATAAAATAATTCACATCATCGAATCACCCCTGCACTACGGCCAAGGATATTCGTGTATTCATTAATGGTCATGATCATGCCAACAACTGTCCATCAATGCACTACGGGCCAATGAGAACTTTTACCACATCATTTATAACATTACAATCATGATTATACCGAATAATCTCTGGTCATAATCATACCAAGTCCATCTATGCACTACAGGCCACAGATGACTTTCAACATTTTATAAACATGAGGATGATGACAATGATATAAGAATTCAATAAAACAAGTTCAAGAATTAATTTATCCAAGAATTAACAACGTCCAAATTGTCAACATGATACTGTTTTGTGGAGTAAAATTCAAGAATGCTTAGAAGAATATTTTCATGAAAAGGTACTGGATGAACCGTAATTATCAAGGATATTCCACTAATTTCATGGAGTATAGAAGTTAAAACTTAACCAACTGAGTATAATAAAGAATGGAATAACAAAAGAAATCACCCGGCATGCGATAGACCGCACAGACAGGTTATTCCAACAGAATAATAAATAATGGAACCAGGTCCGGCGTAAACGCACAGATAGGATATTCCGACAGAATAATAAATAATGGAACCAGGTCTGGCGTAAACGCACAGACAGGATATTCCGACAGAATAATAAATAATAGAACCAGGTCCGGTGTAAAACACACAGACAGGATGTTCCAACAGAATAATAATAAATACGGAACCAGGTTCGGTGTAAAACACACAGACATGATGTTCCAACAGAATAACAGAAGAATGTCACCAAGTATAGGGTAGACCGCGTATACAGGTTATTCCAACAGAATAATAAAAATGAAATAACAACAGTTCTCTTAATGAATAAGAAAGAATATCACCCCTTACCGTTTTAAAGAAGAGCTGAAATAAGGAAGTAGTTAAGTAGCAGAATACTTTTCTTCTCTCTCTCTATAGTTTCTCTCTATAGTCTCTCTCTCTCTCTAGAGTTCAGTGAATTCGTAAGAAATAATGAAGGAATGAGCTGCTATTTATAGAAAAATAGAATGCATAGTAACTAATCCATGAACGGTCCAGATTGATTACTTTAATCTGACGGTCCATATTTAAAGAAAAATCTTTTAAATAAAATATAATATATTCTATTTATAGAATAACTTTAATAAAGTATTCTGTTTTATATAAAAAGATGTTTCTGTTTTATTACGTTAATAATACGAATAAAACAAAACGTCATTATCGCTAAATAATTCATATTATTAACTGACAATAATTGAATCAAACTGAGTGACTTCTCACATAAGTATTAATAATCAATACCGTGTGCTACTATACAACCATACGTATTACTGTACTTTTACTACCGAGTAGTTCAACAGTATCAATGGTAAAACTTTCGCCGTTATTTTTAATAATATATTTTTGTCGTTTTCTCAATTCGACAATAATTTTGTTATGGGGTCCACCAATGATTGTGCCGTTGTATGAATATTCCCTTTTAAAACGAATATTCCCCAACCAATCGAATATTATATAACAACTTGCGTACTTTGTAAAATTTATAAATATTACCCACAACTATAACATTATATCAAATTAACTCCATAATATTCAAAAAAGACATTTATAGAAATTTCGTCTTTATTTATAAAAGTTGGGGTCTTACAAAAAGTTCATAATATTTCAGCATAATGATATTGAAGAAAATAATATCATTTAAGAAGAAAATAACATCCCTTACCTCAGAATAACCGTACTACTGACTGAATTTCAGATATAGTTCTGACAGAAACTTACACTGAATAGCAACTCTCAAAGTATCAAAATACTCACAAAATACGCTCGAGAATATAGAGAGAGAAAGAGAGAAAACTTATGAATTCTGGTGTGATTATCAATTCTAACTTAGCCCTCTATTTATAGGAAAATGTTAGCACGCCGAAGCAGAGTTGACCTGCAACCTGATGGCTTTACCTGCTACTATTGCCACCCACTATATTTGAAATAAAATTTAGCACATTTCTTCACCAACCACAAGTGGGGTCCACTCAATTCTAGAATTTTCTACCAAAATCATTTATAAACCTAATTTTCGAATCAGTCACCTCTTAAAATTCATAATAAATCATACGTTCATTTTTAACGGTTCAAAATTTGTGGACATATACTCAACTTATATATGTATAACATATCCTAAAATCACAACGATCCAACGGTCGGATTAAAAATTATAACTCACGCAATATATCTGAAAAATACTGATTTAATTTTTATACATCTATTTCGACAAAAATACTGATAAAATACCTCAACATTAATTCCTTCAATAATAACCACATAAATAAATCCATCATTTATGTGACGCCCCCAAAATAGGTATACAACACCCATTCTGAGTCGCCAAAATACATGGTACAGAAACAACTACATCTTTATTATTACAACACAAGAACTGTGAGTTTAAATACAAATATTGTCATTTAGACAATATCCACACTCAAATAAATCCTCATTACAATTATGCAAACACTATTTTACAGAAATAGTGAGGACTGCTAAAACATCTTTCTAGAACTATCACTTCATACCCCGATTAGATCCTGCTATGTTCTCACCTCCTGAGAAGAAAAATGGAACAAAAAGGAAAAGGGTGAGCTCAACTAGCCCAGTAAAGAATATTATGACTAAGATAATATACAACAAATTATCGTTAGTCTTCAACAGGGAAAAATCTGATAAAATATAATCGACAACAAGTTTTAGATCAACAACTGCAGCGGAAACAGCAAACCATTAGAAGAGTCAAGTAGAGAAAGAATTCTACTATCTTCTAAGATTTAAAAGTCCATCATCAATATTTTATCCCTGTAACATCAATTAATAATCATCTTTATCCAAATATTCATCTTTGCACTACAGGCCAAAGATATTCATTTGTATCACCTGTCAGTCATGTTCATCTCAACACCTGTTCATCTTTGCACTACAGGCCAAAGATATTCATCAAGTAATCATACATCTTTGCACTACAGGCCAAAGATATTCATTAATATCATCATTTAGGACTAAGGATGATGAAAAATATCTTAAAGAGAACGAATCCAATGAGACAGAAGGACAAATAGTAGGGATTCGTATAACAGTTTATCCAAGATCAATAATACTTCATAATAATCAATTGTGAAGCAGAATTCAAAAATAAAGATCAAAACATGGATACAATCAAAGATAGTAACCATAATAGACATCTTGGACAAAAAGGAAAAATTTTATTTTTCGGTGAATAGTGCCGTATTCGTGAATAGTGCCGTATACGTGAATAATGTCGTATACATGAATAGTAACCCCGACACAAAAAGTTCCAAATTTGATAAAAACTCATATCAATATTTCAGCATAATGATATTGAAGAAAATAATATCATTTAAGAAGAAAATAATATCCCTTACCTCAAGATATCAGTACTTCTGGTCGGAATACCGGTATAAGGCTGAAAGAAACTTGCTCTGATGAATAGAAACTCTCAAAGTATCTAAATACTCACAAAATACACTCAATAATCTAGAGAGAGAAAGAGAGAAAACTTGTTTCTGGTGTGATTTTTAATTCTAACTTAGCCCTCTATTTATAGGAAAATTTTAGTTGGTTTGACCTGCAACCTGATGGCTTTACCTGCTACTATTCCCACCCACCACATTTGAAATATAATTCAGCACATTTCTTCACCAACCACAAGTGGGGCCCACCAATTCTAGAATTTTCCATCGAAATGATAAACTCTGAAAATTTAACAATTTCTGAACCAGTCATCTCGTAAAATTCATAATAAATCATACGTTCATTTTTAACGGTTCAAAATTTATGGACATATACTCAACTTATATATGTATAACATATCCAAAAATTACCACGATCCAACGGTCGGATTAAAAATTATAACACCCGCAATATTTCTCAAAAACCTTGATTTGATTTTTAATACCTCCATTCTGATAAAAATACTGATAAAACACCTCAACATTAACTCCTTCATTTTTAACCACAAAAGTATATCTCTCATTTATATCCACATAAAATAAATATTTCCTTATCATATGAATCAATAATTAATTATTCACAAATAATATTACAGAATCACATTTATGACAACCAGGCCGTTCCCAGGAAAGAGGGGGCTTTCCAATAAGGATTTCTCCTTACTGGCGCGCAATTAGATGACCAAACCTCTCCTTAGACAGAACTTTCTAGACATTGCCAATAATGTTATCTAATAATATTATTCAAATAATATGAATTATTGATCTGATAAAGAAAAATACTGTGCAGCAACAATTATTGAAACAACAATAATATAAAATATCAACGCAACAATTATTGAATCAATAAAATAAAATATTGAACAATAACTACTGTAACAATTATTGAGTAGTGCCTTCTTACGTAAGAATCAATAATTGGTGCAATACCGTGTGCTACTGTATTTTAATCACCGGGCATTCCAACAGTATTAACGGTAACAACTACGCCGTTATTTATAAATAACTTATACTTGTCATTTTCTTCATCCAATTGCTTTTCGTTATGGGGCCCACACAAGGCTGCGCCGTCGTACGAATATTCCCCGACAGCAAGAATATTCCACGACCAAACGAATATTCCCCGACAAAATGAATATTTTATAACCACTTGCTTATTTTGCAAAATTTGCACATTTCACCCATAACCAAAGTATTATATCAAATTAGCCCCTTATTATTCACAATAATATTTAGAGAAAATTTGATTTTATTCATTAATAAGTTGGGGTCTTACAATTTATATCCACATCAAATAAATATTTTCTTATCATATAAATTAATAATTAATTATTCACAAATAATACTACAGAATCACAATTATGATAATCAGGCCGTTCCCAGGAAAGAGGGGGCTTTCCAATAAGGATTTCTCCTTACTAGCTCGCAATTAGGTGACCAAACCTCTCTTTAGATAGAACTTTCTAGACATTGCCAATAATGCTATTTAAAAATATTATTCAAATAATATGAATTATTGATCTGATAATGGGAAATACTGTGCAGTGACAATTATTGAAACAACAATAATATAAAATATCAACGCAATAATTATTGAAATAATAAAATAAAATATTGAACAGTAACTACTATAACAATTATTGAGTAGTGTCTTCTTACGTAAGGATCAATAATTCAAAAATATTGTGCAAAACCGTATGCTACTGTGCAACCACGCATATTACTGTATTTTAACAACCGGGTATTCTAACAGTGTTAACGGTAACAACTACGCCATTATTTATAAAAACTTAATTTTGTCATTTTCTTCATCCGACAGTTATTCTGTTATGGGGCCCACAAATGGCTGCGCCGT
Organism: Panax notoginseng; assembly: GCA_016801055.1. NCBI lineage: Eukaryota > Viridiplantae > Streptophyta > Magnoliopsida > Apiales > Araliaceae > Panax > Panax notoginseng. The sequence goes on from CM029023.1 coordinate 129,904,815, forward strand.
CGTACGAATATTTTCCGACAGAAAGAATATTCCACGACCAAACGAATATTCCCCGACAACAATGAATATTTTATAACCACTTGTTTATTTTATAAAATTTGCACATTTTACCCATAACCAAAATATTATATCAAATTAACATTTTATTATTCACAATAATAATTAGAGAAAATTTGATTTTATTCATTAATAAGTTGGGGTCTTACACATAATATCCCTATATTATGACCGACCAACAAATAAGCTTAGGTATGACACACTAGCGAAGGATTTACTCGTCTCTCCCCTCCTAGTTCTATTTTTCGATCTCCGCCAAAGACCATATCCCTAAGCTCTGATACTAATTGTGACGCCCCTAAAATAGGTATACATCACCCATTCTGAGTCGCCAAATACATGGTACAGAAATAAATACAACTTCATTAATATAATTGTCGTACAAAATACGACAACACATACACTATGAGTTTAAATACAAATATTGTCTAATAGACAGTATTCAAACTCAAAAGGAGTCCTCATTATAATTATTGATACATTATTTTACAAAAATAGTGAGGACTGCTAAAATAACTTTTTAGAACCATCACTCCATACCCCGGCTAGTTCCTGCTATGTTCTCACCTCATTAGAAGAAAAATAGAATAAAAACAAAAAGAGTAAGCTTAACTAGCCCAGTAATGAATATTATGACTAAGATAATATACAACAAATTATCATTAGTCTTCAACAGGGAAAAATCTGATAGAATATAATAGACAATAAGTTTTAGATCAACAACTGCAGCGGAAACAGCAATCCATTAGAAGAGTCAAGTAGAGAATAAACTCTACTATCTTCTAAGATTTAAAAGTTCATCATCAATATTTTATCCCTGAAACATCAATCAATATACATCTTGAATCAAATATTCATCTTTGCACTACAGGGCAAATATATTCATTTGTATCGCCAGTTGGTCATGTTCATCTCAATATCTGTTCATCTTCGCACTACGGACCAAAGATATTCATCAGTTAATCATTCATCTTTGCACTACATGCCAAAGATATTCATCAAGTATCATCATTAAGGACTAAGGATGATGAAAAATATTTTAGAGAACGAATCCAGTAAGATAAAATGACAAAAATTAGAGATTCATACTTTAGATAATCCAAGTTAAAAAATACTCCATAATAAACTATAATGGAGTAAAATTCAAGAATGAAGATCAAAACATAGATACAATCAAAGATAGTAACCATAATAGACATCTGAGACAAAGAAGAGAAAATTTTATTTTTCGGTGAATAGTGTCGTATTTGTGAATAGTGTCGTATACGTGAATAGTAACCCCGACACAAAAAGATAGAAATTCTACAATAAAATTCATATCAATATTTCAGCATAATGACATTGAAGAAAATAATATCATTTAAGAAGAAAATAACATCTCTTGCCTCAAAATAATAGTATTTCTGATCGGAATATCGGATGTAAAGTCGAAGGAAACTTGCATTGAATAGCAACTCTCAAAGTATCTAAATACTCACAAAATACGCTCGATAATATAGAGAGAGAGAGAGAAAAAAAAACTTGTTTCTTGTGTGATTTTCAATTCTAACTAAGCACCCTATTTATAAGAAAATGCTAGAACGCCAAAGGAGACTAAATAATAAAATAATAATATTTCTTTTCTTCTTTTCTACGTCCACCTTTATCAAAGCCAGTCATCTTGGACACAAATTTGTAGCCCGCATGTTAAAAACAAAAGTGGGTCCCACCCACAATTTTAATAAAAATATTTAATTTCTGAAACTTCAATAATTCATAATAAATAGCCCTTTTATCAGAAAAATACGTATTTTATGTCCATTCCATAGAAAATTAAATTCACTACAACTTTGTAAGTTTAAGTTTTTTCAAATTCCAAACGAAAAATGACCGAAATCTACATATGGACGATTTTTAACACCTCTATTCCGACAAAATACTGATAAAACACCTCAGCATTTATTCCTTCATTTATACCCACAATAAATATATCCATCATTTATATCCACATAAAATAAATATTTCTTTATCATATAAATCAATAATTAATTATTCACAAATAATATTACAGAATCACAATTATGACAACCAAGTCGTTCCCAGGAAAGAGGGGACTTTTCGATAAGGATTTCTCCTTACTGGCGCGCAATTAGGTGACCAAACCTCTCCTTAGACAGAACTTCCTTAGACATTGCCAATAATGTTATCTAATAATATTATTCAAATAATATGAATTATTGATCTGATAATGGAGATATTGTGCAGTGAAAATTATTGAAATAATAATAATAAACAATATCAATGTAGCAATTATTGAATCAATAAAATAAAATATAGAACAGTAATTACTGTAACAATTATTGAGTAGTGCCTTTTTACGTAAGGATCAATAATTCATCAACACTGTGCAATACTGTGTGTTACTGTGTAATTACGCGTATTACTGTATTTTAACCACCTGGTATTCCAACAGTGTTAACGGTAATAATTACGTCGTTATTTATAAAAACTTAAACTTGTCGTTTTCTTTATCCGACCGTTTTCCGTTATGGGGCCCACAAATGGCTGCGCCGTCGTACGAATATTTCCCGACAGAAAAAATATTCCACGACCAAACGAATATTCCCCGACACAATGAATATTTTATAACCACTTGCTTATTTTATAAAATTTGTACATTTCACCCATAACCACATCATTATATCAAATTAACACCTTATTATTCAAAATAATAATTAGAAGAAATTCGATTTTATTTATAAAAAAGTTGGGGTCTTACATTTAATGTTACAGGCAAAGGCTTGTGGTGAAAATTCTCTTTGGGTCGTAGTGCAAAGATGGACTGTTGTTTGGCATGATCATGACCATTAGTGATACAAATGAATTTTTTTGGCCTGTAGTGCAAAGATAAAATGTTAATTTGCATAATTATTAATTGGTGTTATAGGGATAAAATATTGACGATAGATTTTTAAATCATAGAAGATAATAGACATCATTCTCTACTTGACTCTTCTAATGAATTGTTTGTTCCGCTGCAGTTGTTGATCTAAAACTTATTATCCATTATATTTTATCTTATTTATCATTGTTGAAGGCTAAAAATAATTTATTTCTCATTATCTTAGTCATAATATTTTTTACTTAACTATTTGAGCTCGCCATTTTTCTTTTTATACCATTGTTCTTCTCAGGAAATGAAAGTGTAGATGTGACTAGTCGGAGAGTGGAGTAATGGTCCGAGATAGTTACTATAGAAGTTTTCACTATGTTATGATATAGTTTGATAATAACTGTAATGAGTATTTAATTTGAGTTTGGATATTTTCATACTATGTATGGTACAATATTTGTATTAAAACTCACAGTATGTGAGGTTGTATTTTGCACGACAGTTTAATAGTTGTAAATATAAAATTTTATATTTTAATTTTGTAGTATTTATTTTGATGACTCAAGATGGGTTAGGGGAACTTATTTTGGGTGCGTCTCACATTTTGAGTTTTTCTGAGTCAATCTATGAAATCCTAAAATTTATAATTGATATAATTTCGTTCAAATTTTATCAAAAAAAAAGAAGGTTGAATGACACAATTATGTACCTCCAAGTTGTCAACCACTTTTAAAGTTGCTCCTAAAGTTTATTTTTCGCCAGTTAGGTCCTCAAAGTGAAACTTTTTATCGTTTTCGTTCCTTTTACCCGATTTGACCCCAACCCGACCCATTTTGACCCAACCCGACTTCAATTTCACCAATTAATATTTTTTTAAAAACTAAAAAGTTGTAAAATTATTTTAAAAATAATAATTATTTTAACATTATTTTAAAAATAATTATTATTTTAGAATAATATTTTATTCTAAAATATTAAAAATAATTATTATTTTCAGGGAAAAAATATTAGAAACTTTTATTTTTTTTTCATAAAATGAGTAAAGTTTCATAAAATATAGATTCAAAAAAATTAAATTAGAAAACAAAACTTTATTTTCACAAAAAAAGTAGATTTTTTCATTTTTTATGTAAAAATTTATTTTTCAAAAATTTTTTTATGTCTTTACCATTATTATATGTATTCTTAATATCAGAATTTTTAAAAATAGAAACTAAAAATTAAAATAAAAATACAAAGACAGTAAAAGATAAATAAAAAAATTGATTCATTTTTTGTAAAAAAAATTATTTTTTTTAAAAATAATAATTATTTTTTAGGAAAAAAAATTAGAATTATTTTCATTTTTTTTAAAAAAATAAGTAAAGTTTTACAAAATATAAATTTTAAAAAGTAAAGCTTTATTTTTAGAAAATGGGTAAAGTTTTATAAAATATAGATTCAAAAAAAGTAAAGAAAAAAACCTTATTTTCATAAAACAAAAGTGGATTTTTTATTTTTAAAGTTGTGTAAATTTTCATAACAATAATTAAGAATTAAAATTTTAAACTTTAAAATTTTTTTTAATCTATATTTTATGAACTTTACTAATTTTTGAAAAAAAAAATTTCTAATACATTTTTCTGAAAATAATAATTATTTTAAAAACTTTTTAAAAATAATATTTTATTTAAAATATTAAAATAATTATTATTATTTTAAAAATAATATTTATTTTTAAATATTAAAATAATATTTTATTTAAAATATTAAAAATGATTATTTTAAAAATAAATTTAAAACTCTTTAGGTTTTAAAAAAAAATAATTGGTGAATTTTGGGCTGGGTCAAGGAGAGCAGATCCTCTGTCCCCAAATTTCCTGTCCCCCTTGTGTCCCCCCATTTAAATTATGACACATGTCATTTTATTTTATTTTAGAATTAATTAGTGTTAAGTAAGAGACTATGTGTCAAAATGTAAGTGGAGGGACACAAGGGGACAGAAAATTTGGGGACAGATGATCTGCTCTCCTGGGTCAAGTTGGGTCAAATTTGGTGGTCAAAATGAGTTGGTTGGGGTCAAATCCGGTAAAAGGAGCCGAAACACCAAAAAATATCATTTTAAGGACTTGATTGGCGAAAAATTAATTTAATGACAACTTCAAAAGTGGATCGCAACTTAGAGAGACAAAAGTGTCATTCAACCTAAAAAAACAACAAATATGATGATTAGTAGTATTTTATAGTTAATTTACAATTGTTATATTTGTTTTTATTAAAACTAAATAACTTCACGGTAATTTTGAATTTTAAAATTTTATAAATTAACTCTAAAAAATTAAAATATATCTCCTTTTAGAACAGAGTCAAAAAGGAAAAACAAAAGTTTTCACTTTAAGTTCTAGCTTGTGTTTCAAAGTTTTTAATGTTAAATTCTTGTGAATCTTTTCTGTTTTCTATGTTTATGAGTACGTAGACAATACTGTGATGCCACCCCATCCTCAACTTGTTTAGTATTACAATGCCAGTACATGTTCAATACAATGTCTATATATATATATATATATATATATATATATATATATATATATATATATATATATATATATATATAAGTTTCATCCACAGTAACCGGTTGTTGTGAAGTATTGGCTTGTTAAAATTTCGGCTGGAGAAAAAAAAAAATCAACAGGCCAAAAAAAAAATTGCACAGACCAGTTACTGTGGATGGAACTCATATATATATATATATATATATATATATAGAGAGAGAGAGAGAGAGAGAGAGAGAGAGTAGAGAGAGATCAGAGGTATCTTTGTACGTGTTTTGTTTCATTCTCTCTCCAAATCATTGATTTATATTAAACAAAATCAAATGGCTTTTCAAAAACTTAATTCTCAGGCAGTGTGAAGCTAGGAAGTGACCCTAGTTTTTCTCATTAATTAGTTCGCATTTTTCTGATATTTAGTAAAAAAAAAAATACTAGTCAACAGAAACTGTTTTACAGATCAATATTTGCTGTACCTAGATTTTTTTTGAGAGTTTACTTCTTGTTCTTTAAAATTCTACAAGTCACCTCTGTAAAACACGCATCAAAAAGTCAATTTTCTTAAATTTTGAATGAAATGGACACTAAATATCATATATTCCATCTCTCCTAAAATTATAATTAAAATTTAAAAGCGACCAACTTTTAATATCCTCTTAATATTAAGTATTAACTAAGAATTTAATTGTAATTGTGATCCAATAAATGATAGTAAAAAATACAGATAAATTAAGAATATCATTCCAGAACTTTACAGTTTTAAAATATAAATGCATCCCTTTTTTTGAAATAGACTAAAAAATATCTCTAATTTTTAAAAAAAATAATTAATATCACACTCTAATTAGTAGTTTAGTCAAAATTTTATTCTTCTACTTTTAGTTTTTATTACGGTGGTAGTATATTAATAGCCACTAGCTAGTACCCAAAGGATATGCACTGCACTAGGTAATCTTCAAGGTCTATAATAAATATTACAATGGAATCAACAATGCAGACTACTATTTTTGTCATTTTACAATATTAAATCAAGGTTTAGGTATAATTTTTTTTCTTAAAAATAATGCCATTTTGACCTAATGAACTCAAAAAATGGTGCATGTGGAAGTTTCCAATTAATGAGCAAGAAATATATATATATATATATATATATATATATCATGACCCTTTATATACAGAGCAATTAAGCTCTTAATTCTTATTATACTCCCTCTTTTACTTAATATAAGTCGTTTTAGAGAAAGATTTTTGTTCTTTAATATAAGTTGTTTGAGAATTTTAAGTAAGTATTAATTGTTTAATTTTCAATATTATCCCAAGTATTAAATATTACTTTGGTTCTCTCCCTATTTTTTATCCAATAAATAACACTCTTTTTTCAATATAAGGGTAATATAGATAATTAATTTTATATTTAATATTTTACAATTATTTTCTTAATACTTGTGCACAACTCTAAAACGACCTATATCAAAAAATGGCGGGAGTAGCTCCTTCATGCATGAGATTCCTAGTTTGCTGTTCCTTTTGTCTTTTCTATTTTGTTTGTATCCATTTATTTTTCTGAAATTTGTATTTTTTTTAAAAAGAAAACAATTACCTAACAAACAGGTGTTTAGTCATCAGCTAATTCCTAGAAAAATAATTTCCTAAACAAAAGAAACAAAAATATAAAAATAAAAGGCAATATGTTACCTGATTAGTGATTACGGCATGCTACAGATTGGCTAACTTGGTATTTTGTTTGGTTTACTATTCCAAGATTCCTTCTTCCTTTCCAATTTTTTTAATATTTTCATATAAAAAGTGTCGTAATAAATATATAGCGACGATTTTTATATAAAAATATTATTTTTTTATTATAAATTTATCAATTTCTTTTTTTTATGGGACGGGTGACTGGGGGCAACAAATAAACAAAATACACTAATTAAACACACTTTTAATTATCCACTTCTTACACTCTATTGCAAACTTAAACACAATTAATGTCCATTTGGCTGCTTAGGGTATGCGAATTGATTGGCTCTTATTTTTGGTAAGATAGTACCTTCTTTTTTTCTTCTTTTTTTTGGGGGTGGGGGTGGGGGTCGGGTTTGGGAGGGGGGGGGGATAACGTCTTAATAGTAAAATATACTCCCTCCTCTTTTTAACTGTTTTTTAGAGAAGTATTTTTGTCTCTTAATATTTTTTATTTGAAGATTTCAATTAAGCATTAATTGTTTATTTTTTAATATTATTCCAATAATTAAATATATAATTTTGGTTCTCTAACTATTTTTTATCTAATAAATAATACTCTCTTTTTTTAATATAAGGATAATATAGACAATTGACATTATATTTAATGTTATACAATTAATTTTTTTACACTTATGTATAATTTTAAAACGACATATATTAAATGATAAGGTGGGGTTTGGTTCACGGAATAACGTTTTATCGGTAAAATATACTTCTCTCGGTTCAATAATAACTGTCTTTTTAATTTCATGCACATGAATTACGAAAATCATTTAATATTATCATTTAAGAATTAAAATTTGTATGAAATTCCATCACTGTTTCTTTATGAAAAGTTGGAAACTATTAATACAAGAGAGAAAATTTATTAAGAGAATAAGAGAAGTTAGGGGTATTACAGAAAAATAAATAATTTATTCTATTAGAAAATTATAAATAACAAATAAATTGAAACAATTTTTATCTTTTAAAAACATAATTATTATGGAATCGAGGGACTACTTACGGTAAAATATATGTTAGGTCAAAGGAAGTTGCTTTGCTTCTTTTATATATATATATAAACACAGCCTGTAATTAAAGAATATGGCACATATATAGCCGCCAACCCCCCCCCCCCTTCTTTTTATATTTCTTTTCCTCTAAATTCTTCTTTATTTTTCTCTCTCCTCCAATTTGAAGAAGTGGCTGCAGCCTGCAGAGGTCCGGTCTGATGGCTTTGCATAAACCACCTACTAAATTTGGCAAATCTTTGTTATTCCTCAATTTAGTATTTTTGATAAATATTTTTTTTTTACATTTACGCCTCTTTTATGTTTCAATAAAAATATTCCCTCCGATTTGCGGATCCACAGGGGCGCCTTCGGCCCTACTAACAACGACAAAAGCTTATTTTAAATTATAAAATTAATATTGATTTTTTAAAAATTAATTTAAAATATTTATAAATTTAAAATAAGCATGAATTCATCATAATTATCAGTTTATTTTTTGGTAATTTATTATATGTATAATTATATTGGCATAAACTACATGAATTCATGATGCAACTTTTTTGAAAATTAATATTTTCACAATACTTTTTGATATTTCTACATGAAAAGTATCGTTATAGATGTATAACGACGGTTTTTATATGAAAATATCATTTTTTGTTGTAAAAAAAAGACACATTAAAGTACGGAGGAAGTATTAAGGTGGTGTTTGTTTGTGTCTGAATGACTCTTAATTCACATGTCTTTGATTCGGTTAAAGACAAATTTTGTTTGGTAATTTTTTTTTATCTCTGAATACCTCTTAATCGTTAAGACAGAAACTCAAATTTTAACTATTAAGAGCTACCCCTTAATAGTTTATTTAAAATTTATGGACAAAAATAGTCTCAATAAATATTGTACTCTTTTAATTTTAAATTATAATATCAATATTCAAATAAATTAGAAGGTTAAAATGATAAAATAGTATCATTTAAATATTTTATAGTATTTTTTAGTTATCAAATAACTTTTTAAATTTAAATATTATTTTATTTAAATAATTTAATTTATTAAGATATATTAACCATTCAAATTTTAATTATTCAATTTTATCCAACATCACCTGCGGTGAATTTGGTTCATAGAATAACGTCTTAACGGTAATATATAATAACGGTAAAATATATGTTAGGTCAAGGAAGTTGCCTTTCTCTCTCCTCAAATTTGAAGAAGTGACTGCAGAGGTCCAGTCCGATGGCTTTCGCATAAATCAACTACTAAATTTGGCATATCTTTGTTACTCCTCAATTTAGTATTTTTGATAAATATTTTTATTTTACATTTACGCCTCTTTTATGTTTCAATAAAACTATTCCCTCACGGATTCGTAGGGGCGCCTCGGTTCCCTACAAACAACGGCAAAAGCTTATTTCAAATTATAAAATTAATATTAATTTTTTAAAAATTAATTTGAAATATTTATAAATTAAAAATAAGCATGATTAATTTAAGTTTTGAAAATAATAACTCTTATAATTAGTAGTATATTTTTAAATAATTGATGATATTTATAATTATATCGACATAAATTGCATGAATTCATCATGTCACTTTTGAGTTTAAAAATATCTGAAATGAACTTTTAAAAAGTTTATTAATCTTATAATTCTCAGAATTATGCCACTTAAAAATTACTCAATAAAAATTATTTTACGCATCAATGCATATTAATTTAAAATATTTATTTAATCGCCTTAAAAATTATTTTTATACAAATGTATCTCTAATTTTGAAACAAACGGAATAGTATTTAAGTGAAGTTTCTGAATTAAACCGTCTAGTATTTTATTTCTATAATGTAATTGTCAATATACAGCTAATGCACATTAATATTAGGATGCCATCATATGCACCGAATTAATTTGTGACTTGGTGTTATGTTTTGGTTAAGCGGTGCTTATCATTAGAATTGACTTATGATTAATATAATAATTAAGGAAAAAGAAACCTTTATACATCTCCGAGTTACCACCGTCTTAATTAAGTGTATTAATCAATTATTTTGTCAATTTCTTCAATAATTAGTTTTCTCTTGTTTTATTTATTTATTTTTGAGCGAATTGCTTGATAGTTTAATGGTGGAGGGGTACGGTGGTATAAATTATTGGTGAATTTCTTTAAATTGGTATTATAAGACTTTTTTTTAACTGAATTATGTTGAAAAATTAAACCAATTTGATTGAACCCATCCACATGCACTTCCATTATTGAGGAGGAAATTGATATTTTCAAAAATGATATTTCTATATAAAAAGTGTCGCTATAGATTTTATAGCGACGGTTTTTCGTCGCCCGTCGCTGTACATCTATAACATCTATAGCGACACTTTCATTTGAAAATATCAATTTGCTATTATCACATGCAATTCTCATAGAAAAAGAAAATGGTTTGCAAGAAAAAAGTCTCTTCTCTAGTTAAGGAATAGTGGCCATTAGAAAAAGCATTGTTTTTGAATTAGCATTCCTACAATTTCCTCAAAATCAGCCGACTCAATTGGCTTCTCAAGTTCCCAACCAATAACTCAAGTGAATTAAATTGCACTATTTTTAGTGCAGTGATCAAACGTTTAAACGGTACTATTGCAAATGCTATATAAACGTTGGTAACCGAACGTACCATAGAACTATAATTTAGTTTTCTTTTTTATGTCCAAAAAAAGGAAAAAGATCGATAATTCATGTACAAAATTATGAAATATCCAGAAATTAGAAGGAAAACAGAAACGAAAGGGAAATAAAAAAGAAAATGGTCCGAATTTCCGCATGTAGCAACTGTTATGATAAGGCACAACATACTGCAACGAGATTGGTATAGTTTATATAATCGCATAAACCATGCGCCTAGCATCAAATGCCATAGAATATGCATGTGTAGCAGGTGGCTTGCCAGCAGAAGAAAACTGTTAAATAAATATGAAGTGATCCAAACAAGGTGTTATAATAATCAGAATTTCCAGCTGTGGAGAGCCCATTACTTGGTTTACACTAATAATAAAAATTGAATCGGTCACTAAATGACAGCTTTGTTCTAACGACTATTCCTTACTGCATTTTAGTATAAAAACTTTGAACATGAGCCATTTTAAAACATCACCTTTCTAACTAAACCTATAAGAGGTTTCCTAAACTACTCTCTCTCTCTCTCTTTTTCTCAATTCTCATTCTAAAGCTAGGGAAATATTAAGGCCTGATCCAGTAGCCGGAATTGGAGAATTTTCAGGCGAGCAATGAGAGGTCACGGCGGTGGCCGCCCCTCTAGGGGTGGTCTTTTGCCACAAATGTTGGTGGCATTGTCCATTTTGGTTGTTTCAAGCAACATGGGAGTCTCGGCTGATCCTTACATATATTCTTCACCACCACCACCTTATGAATACAAGTCACCACCACCGCCTTCGCCATCACCTCCACCACCATATGAGTACAAGTCTCCACCTCCTCCTTCCCCGTCTCCACCACCACCATATGTTTATAAGTCACCTCCACCTCCATCACCGTCTCCACCACCTCCATATGTTTACAAGTCTCCACCACCTCCATCACCGTCTCCGCCGCCTCCATATGTGTACAAATCTCCACCACCACCCTCTCCATCTCCACCACCACCTTATGAGTACAAATCTCCACCACCACCCTCTCCATCTCCACCACCACCTTATGTCTACAAATCTCCACCACCACCCTCTCCTTCCCCACCACCACCATACTATTACAAATCTCCTCCACCACCTTCATCATCTCCTCCTCCTTACTACTACAAGTCTCCACCACCACCAGTAAAGTCCCCACCACCACCTTACTACTATAAGTCCCCTCCACCACCTACACATTCTCCTCCACCACCCTACTACTACAAATCTCCACCACCACCAGTAAAGTCCCCACCCCCACCACCTTACTACTACAAATCTCCACCACCTCCGGTTAAATCCCCACCACCACCTTACTACTACAAGTCCCCTCCACCACCTACACATTCTCCTCCACCACCCTACTACTACACATCTCCACCGCCTCCAGTGAAGTCCCCTCCTGCTCCCTATTACTACACATCTCCACCACCACCTGTCCCCTATACTCCCCCTCATCCTCACCATCCATTTATAGTCAAGGTTGTTGGAAAGGTTTACTGTTACCGATGCTATGACTGGACACATCCAATCAAGTCCCATGCAAAGAAACACCTCAAAGGTATATTCGATCTCTCATTCTTAATTTTGTTCATTCCTATTGTTCACTTTAGTATATATGGTTTCTATACTTAATTTGATACCACTTTCTTTGAGCCACTATGAAAACTATTTAATAATATTCTTCCATATATTGCACAATAATCAGTACATACACATTTGGTTTTTTTCCATATATTCGTCAAATTATGTGCACACCTTTTTAAAGTAAAGGAAGGAAAATCATTGTTTCAAGTATTCTCGAGTGAGATCTATATATGTTCTCTTGGCTTCATAATTATCTTTATCTATTCTAGTTAAATTAAGCATTTAATCACTTATACTCAGTAATTACTTCATAGATAGTATTTAATTTGTTTAAAAATGGGTTGGGAGACCATCGATTTAAATATTGGTTACTAGTCTTACAAAGCGTCAATATTGATCTGTTTAGCACCAAAGGCAATAGTACCCAGATAAAGTCTTTACTAGATTGAAAATATATTTAATCGTACTTGTTTAGGTAAGTAGTTTAATAAAAAATAAAAAATAGTTCATGTGTTTGAATAGTAAGACAAAGACAAAATTATATAATTATTGTAGTAGGTGAGTAAGAGCCACATAAATATGATTAATTAATTAGTCAAACAATAAGTTAAAGATTTGGTGCTAATAATTTAGCATGCGGAAACAGGTGCTGTTGTGAAGGTGACATGCGAGGCAGGTGACAAAAGTGTAGTTGCATATGGTACAACCAAGATCAATGGTAAATACAGCATCACAGTTGAAGGATTTGAGTATGGAAAGTACGGAGAAAAGGCATGCAAATCTGCGCTTTACAAGGCACCTAAAGGTTCAAAATGCAACATCCCAACAAACCTTCATTGGGGTATCAAGGGTGCTAAACTCGAAGTCAAGTCTAAGAATAAATATGAAGTTGTGTTATCTGCCAAGCCATTTGCTTATGCTCCCAAGACTCCTTACGAGCAGTGTGAGAAGCCCAAGTCAACCCCATCTCCTTATTACTACACTTCCCCTCCCCCACCAACTTATGTATACAAGTCACCGCCACCACCGACTTATGTGTTCAAGTCACCACCACCACCAGTGAAGTATCCACCACCAACTTATTACTACAAGTCTCCACCACCACCTCCCAAGTCTCCAGCCCCAACTCCTTACAACTACAAGTCTCCACCACCACCTTCGTCATCCCCTCCACCTCATTACTACTACAAGTCTCCCCCACCACCATCTCTATCTCCTCCCCCACCGTACTACTATTCATCACCTCCCCCACCCGTAAAATCACCTCCTCCCCCATACTACTATTCGTCACCCCCACCACCGGTAAAATCACCTCCTCCCCCATATCACTACTCATCACCTCCACCACCGGTGAAATCCCCTCCTCCTCCATACTATTACTCATCACCTCCACCACCAGTAAAATCCCCTCCTCCTCCTTACCACTACATATCACCTCCCCCACCTGTAAAATCCCCTCCACCACCATATCACTATTCTTCACCTCCTCCACCAGTGAAATCTCCTCCTCCCCCATATTATTATTCATCACCTCCACCACCAGTGAAATCCCCTCCTCCGCCGTACCACTACTCATCACCTCCACCACCCGTAAAATCTCCTCCACCGCCATATCATTATTCTTCACCTCCTCCACCTGTCAAATCACCACCTCCCCCATACCACTACTCATCACCTCCACCACCAGAGAAATCCCCTCCTCCCCCATACTACTACTCATCACCTCCACCACCAGTGAAATATCCACCACCTCCATACCATTACTCATCACCTCCCCCGCCAATGAAATCCCCTCCACCACCATACCATTATTCTTCACCACCTCCACCTATAAAATCACCACCTCCCCCATACCATTACTCTTCGCCTCCTCCACCTGTGAAATCACCACCTCCCCCATACCACTACTCATCACCTCCACCACCTGTGAAATCTCCTCCTACACCATACCACTACTCATCACCTCCACCACCAGTGAAATCTCCTCCTCCCCCATACCATTACTCTTCACCACCACCACCAGTAAAATCCCCTCCACCCCCATACCACTACTCCTCACCTCCACCACCTGTGAAATCGCCTCCTCCCCCATACCACTACTCCTCACCTCCACCACCTGTGAAATCACCACCTCCCCCATACTACTACTCGTCACCACCACCACCATACCACTACTCCTCACCTCCACCACCCGTGAAGTCTCCACCTCCCCCATACCACTACTCTTCACCTCCACCACCAGTGAAATCACCACCTCCCCCATACCACTACTCCTCACCTCCACCACCAGTGAAATCACCACCTCCCCCATACCATTACTCCTCACCACCACCACCACTGAAATCCCCACCTCCCCCATACCACTACTCCTCACCTCCACCACCAGTGAAATCACCACCTCCCCCATACCATTACTCCTCACCACCACCACCGGTGAAATCCCCACCTCCCCCATACCACTACTCATCTCCTCCACCACCCGTGAAATCTCCTCCACCACCATACCACTATTCCTCACCTCCACCACCAGTGAAATCCCCACCTCCCCCGTACCACTACTCATCACCACCACCACCCGTAAAATCACCTCCTCCCCCATACCACTACTCCTCACCTCCACCACCAGTGAAATCCCCTCCTCCCCCATACCACTACTCCTCACCTCCCCCACCGGTGGAATCCCCCCCTCCCCCATACTACTATTCATCACCTCCCCCACCAGTGAAATCACCTCCACCTCCAGTTTACATCTATGCTTCTCCACCACCACCAACTCACTACTAAGGTCTCATTGCTTAGTCACTTGCCACCAGCAATCATGTAAGTATTTTGTTCATTACACATTGTAACTAGCAATATTTTTTTCCATGTTTACTTATGAATAATAAGATTCTAACTATAAATTTTTTCTTATGTTTACTTGCAGCTGTTAGTTTAAAAATAAATGAAGGCTCCATAAAGAGAAGATTCAGAAATAAATCATCCAAACCAAATTATCATTTTAATAAGGTCCCCGGCAGTGCATTTCAAAGCTTCAACCTTTTCTATTCGGACCAGTTTGTTTTTACTTGGCTGGTGGCCCTCTTACATATTAGGATTATACTATCTTCAAACAAAATTGGGTTCAAAGGTTTATTTATTTGATCATGGTTGTGATAGCAGGAGTTTGTATGGTTTGGAAGTAGGTGTTACAATCTGATTCTTGTTTTCCCAAAGGAGTTGTTTCGTGTAATTTATTTACTTTACTGTATAGAATTTGAGAGATCTTCGATTATTTTATTCTAGTCACGTGTATCTTCTGAGCTTCTTTTACTTTGTGCTCCAAAAATTGTTGCTAATAAAGAACTGTTAATTTCAAATTTTCTGGTGCTTAGCTACATGCAGTTGATCCATCTCATTGATCTCCAAAGCCCAAGCCTCTTATTTGGAAGTATAACTTATATGCAGTACTATATCTAAAATGAGTAATGCTAGAGACGTAAACTATACACAAAAACTGTGCACAAACAATATAAAAAATGAGAGAAAATAGGAAGGGAGGCATTCGATTAGATGTTTAGCTACATTTTTATTGGTAAGCAATATTTGGTCATACTTTTTGTGCACAACTTTTTATATACAACTAGATACAAGCCCGCACGATGCGGCAGGATTATTTAATTTTTTAATAATAAATATGTGCGTATAATTAATAAATTAAAATATAATAAAAAGATGGTAGATTGTTGTGCGATGATCAAATTTCACACAGAACATCCAAATCATCCAAATTAAAAACTCAAAGATCAACGTACTAATTGTGTTTAGAAGTTTCTAATATTTGTGACAAACCAAGATACGCAATAAAATGAGATAATGAATTAAATTAATTTGAAGCAGTAAAGTTGTTATCTTTCTCGATTTTGATCTTCTTTTGCATTTTGTTGGTTGACATTTCAACATCAGTTGACTGAGATCCTTGTACATCATCATCGCTGATTGAATGTATAGTCCTTTTGCTTATAGGTGTGACACAGTTGACAACATCGAGCATTGACTCACACTGTATGGACTGTAGTAATAAAATTAAATTGTGTAAGATTCCATTATTTTTTTCATAAGTATAAACAAATTTATTGTAGGATTCAAAATAACCAAATGAATTACCTGAGGCTCATCACAGAGTTACAAACTGGGTAAGTTTTCATGTTTTATAGCTGAATTAACTACTTGAATAGTGGGTGCTTAGAAATGCTTGTTCTGGGTTGAAGAGATATGAGGGGAAGGCAATAATTTATTCGTTTTTATTTATTTATTGCATCAATACACCTCCACCTTGCAAAGTTGACCCCCTTATCGGCCCATCTACCCATAGCCCTTTTCACAGGTCGCCCCATTAACGAGTCCCGACCGACTTGCAAGTATGTCTCTCAATGAAAGCACTAATGATACAAACTTTAGTCTCTTTGACTCAACTTCAAAAGTTAGTTACTCAAGGAGAGAGGCTAAAGCCTATATCAATCCACATCAAATTGTATTTGTAAACGATGCGAGACTATTTTTTATGATTTAGTATGGAGTTCGCATCAGAGAGAGAATAATTAAACTTGGAACGTTTTCAATTATTTGGAGCATGAATAATTAAGTCATTGACTATATCTTTCTCCTTCAACTGCTCTTAATATATTATTTGTTGGAATTTTGCATATATGTAGACGATTTCTTACAATTATCATATATCAAGTTTTCCATACATGTTCTTTAGCGATTGTAAATTTTGTAAATAGAATTATAAATATTTATCGAATAAAATAAATATTTCAATCAGAATTATTTTTGGAATAATTTGCTTGGTGTATTTATGATATTTAAATATATGTGGGTTATTGATATAATTTAGTGCGTAGTTTTAGTACGCTAATGAATTAATTAGGGATATAATTGATCCAAATGAAATAGTTAAATTTAATTTAGTTGGTAAATGATTAAACCGAAAATCTAATTAAAATGATAAAGTCCAAGTGAAAAGAATAAAATATTTCCAATATTGGGAAATTGAATATCCAATTTTTTTTTTATAATAAACCTAATATAAATCCAATTTGTAATATAAAAATTGGTTAAGTGGAATGGGAGATAGTAAAATGGGTGTGTAGGTAAACAAGCCTTTGTGCAATCAGACTTTTCTCCTCCCAATAACGTACAATAAACTGATCAGTCCCTTTATTCTCCCTATAACGCTTCTTCAGTTTATTTGCTTTCAACTCATGCTTAAGTTTATTTGCCTAGGCAATATACGTATAGTGAGTGATAGATCTCAATTTTTTAATATATTTTGATGATAACAATTATGAAGTAATTAAATAGGTTTGAGATTTAATTAATTATTTTTACTTTTATCTAAACTATTTTCTAATTTTATTTTGAATTAATTTTTATTGACCTTGATAATTTAAATATCAAGTGTTAAATAAATTGATTCATATAAACATTTTCAAGACAGTTAAGGAATCCTATTTTTTTTCAAAACTCATAAAAACAAATTTGGGCAAAAATTGTATTGCTTGCATGTACATATATAAGTTTCATATACGATCCGGATCAAGTGCATACCCCTTATCTTACTCACTCGTGCTTACTTCCCTTTAGGCGACGGTTTTGGTCATACAACCGTCGTCTATACTTTTAGCGACGGACAATATATAGCGTCGCTAAAAGTATAGACGACGGTTGTATGACCGAAACTGTCGTCTAAAAAAAGGTAAGCACTGATGAAAAAAAATAAAGGATATGTACTTGATCGTTGCTCTATACATATATACATATGGCGTGTGTGTCTGTGTGTAAGCAAACATTTAGTCTTTTGGTGACAACCTTTATGGGACACGGTTATTACATGCTTTGACCGAATTGATGAGTGTTGAAATTGGCTTTAAATTGAGCATTAATTGCTAAAGTTATCAGAGAAATGTATGGGCAAAAAATTGAATTCGTTGTGTTTGGCAATCCGTGTGTTGTGGTTTATCCGAACCATTAAAATTTAATTAAAGCAATCTCATACATTGATTTAAAAAATAGATTTCAAAATTACCATTTTGCCCCCGATTTCAAAATTCTATAAATAGGGAGTCTTTCATTCATTTGGTTTTTATCAATTCAAGTGAAAAGAAAAATTTACTCTCCTTACCTACATATTCTCTCTAAAACTTTATATCTTTTCTTACCAAAGGTTTGATTATTTGAGAAGAGAAAATTGGTCCAAATAATTAACATAAGTCATTTGAGTTAACTTAGTTGAATTATTTCTTACTTGTTTTAAATTTATAGATATACGAATAAAAATTATTATACACAATTTTATATAGCTATGTTTCATCTATTTATCAAATAAAAAGTTATACTTAGACGCCGCAAAACTACGGAGATATTCTTCTTCGAAGAGGAAATTGAACCGTACGATTCCTTATAGTACTATAAGTAACTTTTAATTGATATTATTTATATAAATATTGTAAAATAGATAATACACTTGATAGTTCAAAACGACTAGACCTGGCAAAATTGACCCAGGCCCGCGGGACGGGCCGGGCTGTCCCGTAAAAACTGGGTTTTGGGCTTAACTTTTTTAGCCCATGAAAACTTGGGCGTTTTTAGCCCGACCCATTTTTGGCTCGGCCCGTGGCCCGTGATTTTTTTTTTAATAACATGTTGCTACTTGCAGGGCTTGAACACAAGACTTGTAAGTAAATAAATAAGAGTTCAAACCAACTAAGCTACAACAACTATTTGTTTTTAATGCAATCTTCAAAAAATTTTAACTATATTTGAAATTTATAATTAAGATATTTAGTTAATGTAGGTAATTAATTAATAATACTAATTTATAATACTATTAAAATTTTAATTGATTTAGATATGTAGTTAATAATTTCAAAGTATAAAACTATTAAACTAACAATTATTAGTTTAAGTTAGATAATATAATTATAAAAATTTAAAATTATCTATATATTATTATTAATTACAATATTTATTATTTTTAAAAGTTAAATAAATTATATTAATTTTAAAGAATCAAATTTGATTATATACTTTGAATTACTAGCAATATATAATCTGAATCAACCACTAATTTTTTAGATTACAACTTTGCAAGTCCAAAATCTATACACAATAATATAGATAATTGTATCCCTTAATTATGCAATCCCCTTACTTATTGTAGTACATTTGAAAAGTAAATCAATAATTATCCCTTAATTATGATATATGCATTCCCCCTACTTATTTGGAAAGTAAATCAATCATTATCCCAAATCATGCCTTTATTTTAATATCTAAAATTATAATACTATTAAAATTTTAATTGATTGAGATATGTAGTTAATTTAAGTAATTAAAATTATTATTATTACTATTTTTGGTGTATCAAGATTTTGCAAAAAAAAAAAAAAAACCCGCGGGCCGGCCCAGCCCGCCCAACCCGGACCACGAGCCTCACTTTTTCAGCCCGCCAAAACCCGGGCCGTTTTTAGCCCGGCTCGTTTTTGGCCCGCCCGGGCTCGGCCCGGCCCGGCCCGCCCGCCCGTTTGCCAGGTGTAAAAACGACACTAAGATATTCCTCCAAAAAGATTGAATCATCCGAACCGGATTTAAAAATTTAAGTGATCTATTGAAAATATTTATATAAATATCAATTATGAAAATATAAATTCTGTCACACTTAGACGCCGAAAGACTACGGAGATATTCCTCTTAAGTGAGGGAATCGAACCGTACGATTCCTTATAGTACGAAGTGACTTTATTTATAAATCACATAATAGATAAAATATTATTATATATTATCTGAGTTAAACAAATATATTTGTTATTTCAAGTAATTAAATTGTTATACTTGATAATCATTGCTTATATTGATTTATTCTTTTAAATACAAGTATTTGAATAACAAAGTCATTCATATAATACTTGTTAAAGAATATCTGAGAAACAAGTCTTTTTAATTCATAGAAAAACACTCTTTATTATAAAGAATAAATAATTCTTTATAAAATTGTATTAAAATCATTTATCTGCTTATACAGAAGCATCTTTAAGTAAAAGCTAAAATTTACTTATTTACTTATTTAAGAAGCACATTTTACACAAAATATAAAAGTTATTTAAACTTTTATAACAGTGCATAATTTACATATTTGCTTACACAGAAGCATTATTTGATCAAATCATAAATTACGTACTATCTGCTTACAAAGAAGCATATTTTCTCAAGTATAAAAGTCTTTGAACTTTTATAAATATATTTGATCTTTAACTGATATCTGCTTATTTGATAAGCCTTAAATATAAAAGTTATTTAAACATTTATATATATATATATATATATATATATATATATATATATACTAAATTTTATCTGCTTATTTTAAAAGTAAATTGTTGTAAAATCTTTTATAAAAAGGAAAAGAGTAAAGTTTGTTTATTTTATGTACCTGTGAAAAAGACGAGTAATTCTTCGACCAAGACCAGAGTCTTAGAGAGGTCAGTTGGGAGTTGGGTCTCTAGTAAACTTGTGAGGTGAGGAAGAGGTCGTTGTTTCAAGACTAGATCATAGAATAGAACTGAACCTAAAAGAAGGTACAACTAAGCTTAAGGAGGGAGCTGGGATGTAAGACCCCAACTTATTAATAAATGAAATTAAATTTTTTGTATTTATTATTTTGAAATAGAAAGGGTTGATTTGATTAATGTGGTTAGTTATGAGTAAAATGCGCAAATATTTCAAATAAGCAAGTGGTTATAAAATATTAATTTTTGGTCGGTGAATATTCGTTTGGTCGTGGAATATTCTTGCTGTCGGGGAATATTCGTAAGACGGCGCAACCTTGTGTGGGCCCCATAACGGAAAGTGATTGGATGAAGAAAACGACAAGTATAAGTTGTTTATAATTAACGGCGTAGTTGTTACCGTTAATACTGTTGGAATATATGGTGGTTAAAATACAGTAGTACACAGTTTTGCACAGTATTGTTGAATTATTGATTCTTACGTAAGAATGCATTACTCAATAATTGTTACAGTAGTTACTGTTCAATATTTTATTTTATTGATTCAATAATTGCTGCGTTGATATTTTATATTATTGTTGTTTCAATAATTGTTGCTGCACAGTATTTTCCATTATCAGATCAATAATTCATATAATTTAAACAATATTATTAGACAGCATTATTGGCAATGTCTAGAAAATTCTGTCTAAGGAGAGGTTTGGTCATCTAATTGTGCTAGTAAGGAGAAATCCTTATTGAAAAGCCCCCTCTTTCCTGGGAACGGCCTGATTGTCATAAATGTGATCCTGTAATATTATTTATGAATAATTAATTATTGATTCATATGATAAGAAAATATTTATTTTATGTGGATATAAATGTTGGATATATTTATTGTGGTTAAAAATGAAGGAGTTAATCTTGAGGTATTTTATCAGTATTTTTATCGGAATGGAGGTATTAAAAATCAAATCAGGGTTTTTGAAAAATATTGCGGGGGTTATAATTTTTAATCCGACCGTTGGATCGTGGTAATTTTTGGATATGTTATTCATATATAAGTTGAGTATATGTCCACAAATTTTGAATCGTTAAAAATGAACGTATGATTTGTTATGAATTTTACGAGATGACTAGTTCAGAAATTGTAGAAGTTGCGGAATTTATCATTTTGGCAGAAAATTCTAGAATTGGTGGGCCCCACTTTTGGTTGGTGAAAATGTGCTGAGATTTTTATTCAAATGTGATGGGTGGGAATAGTAGCAGGTAAAGGCATCAGGTTGTAGGTTAAATCTGCTTCGGCGTGTTAATATTTTCCTATAAATAGAGGGCTAAGTTAGAATTGAAAATCACATCAGAAACAAGTTTTCTCTCTTTCTCTCTCTAGATTATTAAGTGTATTTTGGAAGTTTTTAGATACTTTGTGAGTTTATATTCATCAGTGCAAGTTTCCTTCAGCCTTATACCGATATTCCGAACAGAAGTACTGATATTTTGAGGTAAAGGATATTATTGTCTTCTTAAATGATATTATTTTCTTCAATATCATTATGCTGAAATATTGATATGAGTTTTTTTTATCAAATTTAGAATTTTTTGTGTCGGGGTTACTATTCACGTATACGTTACTATTCACGTATACGGCACTATTCACCAAAAAATAAAATATTTTCTTTTTGTCCAAGATGTCTATTATGGTTATTATCTTTGATTGTATCCATGTTTTGATCTTTATTTATGAATTCTGCTTCACAATTGATTATTATGAAGTATTATTGATCTTGGATAAACTGTTATACGAATCCCTACTATTTGTCCTTCTGTCTCACTGAATTCGTTTTTTTAAGATATTTTTCATCATCCTCAGTCCTAAATGATGATATTACTGAATATCTTTGGCCTGTAGTGCAAAGATGTATGATTACCTGATGAATATCTTTGGCCTGTAGTGCAAAGATGAACAGGTGTTGAGATGAACATGACTGACTGGTGATACAAATGAATATCTTTGGCCTGTAGTGCAAAGATGAATATTTGGTTAAAGATGATTATTAATTGATGTTACAAGGATAAAATATTGATGATGGACTTTTAAATCTTAGAAGACAGTAGAGTTCATTCTCTACTTGACTCTTCTAATGGTTTGCTGTTTCCGCTGCAGTTGTTGATCTAAAACTTTTTGTCGATTATATTCTATCAAATTTTTCCCTGTTGAATACTAATGATAATTTGTTGTATATTATCTTAGTCATAATATTCTTTACTGGGCTAGTTGAGCTCACCCTTTTTCTTTTTGTTCCATTTTTCTTATTAGGAGGTGAGAACATAACATGATCTAGTCGGGGTATGGAGTGATGATTCTAGAAAGATGTTTTAGCAGTCCTCACTATTTCCGTAAAATAGTGTTTGAATAATTGTAATGAGGACTTATTTGAGTGTGGATATTGTCTAGAAAATAATATTTGTATTTAAACTCATAGTATGTGTTGTCGTATTTTGCACGACAATTGTATTATTGAAGTTGTAGTTTGTTTCTTATACCATGTATTTGGCGACTCAGAATGGATGTTGTATACCTATTTTGGGGGCGTCACAGTTGGTATCAGAGCTTAGGGATATGATCCCTGGCTGAGATGTGAAACAAGAACTAGGAGGGGAAAGACGGGGAATTCCTTCGCTAGTATGACCTGACTAAGTTTATTTGAAATTTATTTGGTCGGTCAGAGTATAGGGATAATATATGACATGACTATTAACCCTTGTTTTATGGCAGTATTTAAGAATGGCAGCTAAGAACGTTAATAATGGGGTAAATCAGACCGTGGAGACACCTTTGATCACCACCCAGGGGAACGTGCAATAGGAAGGAAATATTCCTCCTGTAAACAACGTTACCGAGCAAACGATGAATGATGGAATGTTTAAGAACTTTTTGCAGTTCATGCAAAATCAGACGAGGGAGACTCGTGTGCAGAATACGAGTGGAAATGATAACAACGCGCGGTTTGTCACAGCCAAGCAGTTCAAAGAATTGGGACCACCAGAATTTAAGGGAAAGCCGGATCCGATCATGGCAAAAACGTGGGTCAAGCAAATTACCAAGATATTCAATGTCTTGGGATTCACCGTTCGCCACCTTTATGTTCCGCGGTGAGGCAGACTACTGGTGGGAGTCTGTGAAGCGTACCCAGCCTAACGCACTCAACATGTCCTGGGAAACATTTCAAAAACTGTTCAATGACAAGTACTTTCCTGAAAGTATTCGTCATATGAAGGAGGTGGAGTTTATCAGACTGGAACAAAACAACATGACGGTGTCCCAATACGAGGTAAATTTTTTAGAGTTATCTAGGTTTGCACCTCATTTGGTCGAAAATGAGGAACGAATGACAAGGATGTTTCTGAGAGGTCTGAAACCTGAGATTCGACAATATCTTATCTCTCATAAATTTTTTTTTATATTCAGATGTTGTAAACAGGCCTCAATTATTAGAGCGAGATAATGAGTATGTGCAACCGAGGGACCACAACCAGGGTCATACCGGTGGTGGCAGTCATCGAAGCAATGAAAACCAACAGGGAGGAAAACATTCGGACAAAAGTGGTAACCACTCTGGTGGTAATCGTGGCCGTGATAATAGAAGGAGCGAGTCGGGAGGAGATTTCAAGAAGAGAATGTATAATAATGATAACGTGAAGACGTCAGGACAAACAACAACTGCTTTTAGGGGAGGAGAACGAGCACCGGTCGTTTGTTACAAATGCGGGAAGGAGGGACACATCAGCCCAAACTACCCACAACAGTTCAAGGTATGTTATAACTGTGGAAAGGAAGGTCCTATAGCTAAAGATTGTCTTGTTGTGAAACCAAGTTCAACGGGGATAGTGACTCCGAAGGCTGTTCCGGACAAGTTAAAGTCGGTGGTTCCTGGAAGGGCGTTTGTCGTGACTGCCCAAAATGCGAGGAACCCAAACGAGGTGATCACGGGTAAGCTAATCATAAACTCTTGCGAAGTTTATACCTTATTAGATACCGATTCTGCCCATTCTTTTATCTCTCCTGCTTGTGCTCAATGTTTAAACTTGACTCCGGAGAAATTAGACTTTGACCTATCTGTGGAGACTCCGTTAGGAGAAACTTTCATTACATCTACAGTTTATAAATCTTGCTTAATCCAAGTTGGCACAATCACATTACTTGTTGACCTTATCTCTTTAAAGATACTTACTTTTGATGTGATTTTAGGAATTGATTGGTTAACTACTCATCATGCCAAAATTGATTGTTTTCGTAAGGTTGTTAGTTTTCATATTCCTAACCAACCTGTTATGCGAATTCAAGCAACCAAACCACTAAAATCAATCGCTGTCATATCAAGCCATAAAGCCATTCGTTTATTGAAAAACGGATGTCAAGCTTTCATAGCCCATGTTATGGACTTGAACAAAAACACGTCAAGTTTGAATAATATTTCTGTTGTTAGTGAATTTCCTGACGTATTTCCTGAAGAACTTCCCGGTCTACCCCCAGAACGTGAAGTTGAATTCTTTATTGACCTTGAACCTGGTACAAAGCCCATTTCTAAAACTCCATATCGAATGGCTCCTATTGAACTTCAGGAGTTAAAGGTTCAACTACAGGAGTTGTTGGACATCGATTTTATTCGTCCTAGTACATCTCCTTGAGGTGCTCCTGTGTTATTCGTAAAGAAGAAAGACGGGAGTATGCGACTTTGTATCGTCTACCGAGAATTGAATCATGTCACTATCAAGAATAGGTATCCGCTACCTCGCATTGATGACCTGTTTGACCAGTTGCAAGGAGCACAATTCTTTTCAAAGATCGATCTTCGTTTTGGATATCATCAGCTGAAGATTAAAACTGAGGATATTCCAAAGACTGCCTTCAGAACTCGGTACGGACATTATAAATTCTTAGTCATGTCTTTTGGATTGACTAATGCTCCTGCTGCCTTCATGGATATGATGAACCGTGTATTCAAAGAATATTTAGATCAGTTCGTTGTTGTCTTTATTGATGACATCCTCATTTATTCCAAAAGCCGTGAAGATCATGAGCGTCATTTAAAGCTGGTACTGCAAAAGCTTCGTGAAAATAAGCTATATGCCAAATTGAAGAAATGCGAGTTATGGCTTGAGGAAGTAGCAATCCTTGGGCACATGGTGTCAAAACATGGAGTATCTGTCGACCCGGCGAAGATTAAAGCCATACAAAGTTGGGAGCAATCGAAGTCGGTGACCGAAGTACGTAGCTTTCTGGGCTTAGCTGGGTATTACCAGAGATTCGTGGAAGGATTTTCTAGAATCGCTACTCCGTTAACTCAGCTGACTCGGAAGGATACAAAATTCGGTTGGAGCAAGGATTGTGAGAAGAGTTTTCAAGAACTCAAGAGGAGACTCATTTCGGCACCTGTTCTGACAATACCATCTCGTTCTGATGGATTTGTTATCTACAGCGATGCTTCAGGCAAAGGGTTAGGATGTGTTCTCATGCAACATGAGAAAGTCATAGCCTATGCCTCGCGACAACTCAAAGAATATGAGAATAATTATCCTACTCATGATTTGGAGTTGGCAGCAGTCGTTTTCGCGTTGAAGATTTGGAGACACTACCTGTATGGGGAGAAAGTGGAGATCTATACGGATCATAAAAGCCTCAAATATTTCTTCACCCAAAAGGAACTCAACATGCGGCAACGACGTTGGCTTGAGCTGTTGAAAGATTACGATCATACCATCCAATATCATTCTGGAAAAGCGAACGTAGTAGCTGACGCATTGAGTAGAAGATCATACGCTGGTACGAGTGCAATGGTGTTAACACAAAGGCCCGTTTTGTATGATTTGCAAAGG
Source organism: Panax notoginseng (assembly GCA_016801055.1). Taxonomy (NCBI): domain Eukaryota; kingdom Viridiplantae; phylum Streptophyta; class Magnoliopsida; order Apiales; family Araliaceae; genus Panax; species Panax notoginseng. The sequence continues at coordinate 129,931,671 of CM029023.1, forward strand.
ATGGAGATAGAGATGAAGGCTCCAAGTACCCACATGATGATATCAAATATACGAGTAGAACCGACTTTAATTGATAAAGTTAAAGCCGCTCAAGCTACGGACATGGAGCTTATGCGTATGAAGAAAAAAGTGCAAGAAGGTGCTATTCCAGAAGCAAGAATCGATGAAGAAGGAATACTTCGAGTCAACTCCAGACTTTGTGTTCCTAACAATTTTGACTTGAAGCACAGAATCATGATGGAGGCACACAACACAACGTTTGCAATCCATTTTGGGAGTACCAAAATGTATCACGATCTTCGACATACATTTTGGTGGAGCAATATGAAAAGAGAGATCGCGGAGTTTATCTCGAGGTGTTTAACTTGTCAACGTGTAAAAGAGGAGCATCAAGTACCAAAGGGTCCATTGCAACCACTTGAGATTCCGAACTAGAAGTGGGAACAAATTACTATGGATTTTATTTCGGGTCTTCCCAGGGTTTCTCAAGGCATAGATGCGATTTGGGTCATTGTTGATAGATTAACCAAGTCTGCTCATTTCTTACCTATACGTGAGACTTATTCCCTTGAATGTCTTGCTAGTATGTACGTGAATGAGATTGTGAGATTGCATGGCATGCCAGTATCCATAGTTTCGGATCGTGACCCAAGATTCACTTCACGATTTTGAGTTAGCTTGCAGAAAGCTATGGGCACGGATTTACGATTTAGTTCAGCATATCATCCTTAAACGGACGGACAATCAGAGAGGACTATTCAAACCCTTGAAGATCTATTAAGTCTCTGTGTTCTAAATTTCGAAGGAAGTTGGGATAAGTACTTGACACTGGTGGAATTCTCCTACAACAACAGTTATCAGGCAAGTATAGGTATGGCTCCATTTAAAGCCTTGTATGGACGAAAGTGTCATTCTCCAGTATGCTGGGACGAGGTGGGTCAAGCAACGTTGTTGGGACCAGAATTGGTACGCATAACTACAGAGAAGATCCAAACGATTCGACAACGTATACAAACGTCACAGGATCGACAAAAGAGTTATGCGGATCTTCATAGAAAGGATGTAGAATTTAGTATTGGGGATCATGTATTGTTACGTGTTGCACCATGGAAAGGAGTTACAAGATTTGGGAAGAGAGGAAAGCTCAATCCACGATTTGTTGGTTCATTTGAAATTCTTGACCGAATAGGAAATGTGGCATATCGACTCGCATTACCTCCAAGCATGTCTCGTGTTCATAATGTTTTTCACATATCTGTGCTTTGTAAATATGTGAAAGACCCGAACCACATAATTGAGTTAGAACCAGACGAGATAGCCGAAGATTTAACGTACAAGGAGGTACCTGTTAAGATCTTGGATAGGAAAGAGCATGTTCTACGCATGAAGGTTATACCACAAGTTAAGGTTTTGTGGAGAAACCATGCTATTAAAGAAATGACCTGGGAGTTGGATTCAGAAATGAAAGCGAGATATCCTCACCTTTTCGAAACACCAGGTACGTACGTCAATTTCGAGGACGAAATTTCATAAGGAGGGGAGGTTGTAAGACCCCAACTTATTAATAAATGAAATTAAATTTCCTCTATTTATTATTTTGAAATAGAAAGGGTTGATTTGATTAATATGGTTAGTTATGGGTAAAATGCGCAAATATTTCAAATAAGCAAGTGGTTATAAAATATTTATTTTTGGTCGGTGAATATTCGTTTGGTCGTGGAATATTCTTGCTGTCGGGGAATATTCGTACGACGGCGCAGCCTTGTGTCATAACGGAAAGTGATTGGATGAAGAAAACGACAAGTATAAGTTGTTTATAATTAACGGCGTAGTTGTTACCGTTAATACTGTTGGAATACCTGGTGGTTAAAATACAGTAGCACACGGTTTTGCACAGTATTGTTGAATTATTGATTCTTATGTAAGAAGGCACTACTCAATAATTGTTACAGAAGTTACTGTTCAATATTTTATTTTATTAATTCAATAATTGTTGCGTTGATATTTTATATTATTGTTGTTTCAATAATTGCTGTTATACAGTATTCTCCATTATCAGATCAATAATTCATATTATTTAAATAATATTATTAGATAGCATTATTGGCAATGTCTAGAAAGTTCTGTCTAAGGAGAGGTTTGGTCATCTAATTGCGCGCTAGTAAGAAAAAATCTTTATTGAAAAGCCCCCTCTTTCCTGGGAACGGCCTGGTTGTCATAAATGTGATTCTGTAATATTATTTGTGAATAATTAATTATTGATTCATATGATAAGGAAATATTTATTTTATGTGGATATAAATGTTGGATATATTTATTGTGGTTAAAAATGAAGGAGTTAATGTTGAGGCATTTTATCAGTATTTTTGTAAGACCCCGAATTTTATGAAATAAAAGTATTCAATTTTTCTTATAATTACTATTCAGTAAATGGTTAAAATTGATAAATATTAAAGTTAAGGGTGAAATGTGAATTTTTTTCAAAATAAGCAAGTGGTTATAAAATAATCATTGTTGTCGGGGAATATTCGTTTGGTCGTGGAATATTCTTTCTGTCGGAGAATATTCGTACGACGGCGCAGCTATTTGTGGGCCCCATAACGAATAACTGTCGGGTGAAGAAAACGACAAATTTGAGTTTTTAGAAATAACGGGGTAGTTGTTACCGTTAACACTGTTGGAATACCCGGTGGTTAAAATACAGTAATACGCGTTATTGCACAGTAGCACACGGTATTGCACAGTATTTTTAAAATTATTGATTCTTACGTAAGAAGGCACTACTCAATAATTGTTACAGTAATTACTGTTCAATATTTTATTTTATTGATTCAATAATTGTTGCGTTGATATTTTATATTATTGTTGTTTCAATAATTGTTGCTGCACAGTATTTTCCTTTATCAGATCAATAATTCATATTATTTGAATAATATTATTAGATAACATTATTATCAATGTCTAGAAAGTTCTGTCTAAGGAGAGGTTTGGTCATCTAATTGCGCGCCAGTAAGGAGAAATTCTTATTGGAAAACCCCCTCTTTCCTGGGAACGGCCTGGTTGTTATAAATGTGATTCTGTAATATTATTTGTGAATAATTAATTATTGATTCATATGATAAGAAAATATTTATTTTATGTGGATATAAATGAGGGATATATTTTTGTGGTTAAAAAATGAAGGAGTTAATGTTGAGATTTTTATCCGTATTTTTGTCGGAATGGAGGTATTAAAAATCAGGGTTTTTGAGATATTTTGCGGGGGTTATAATTTTTAATCCGACCGTTGGATCGTGGTAATTTTTGGATATGTTATACATATATAAGTTGAGTATATGTCCACAAATTTTGAACCGTTAAAAATGAACGTATGATTTGTTATGAATTTTAAGAGGTGGCTGATTCGGAAATCAGGTTATAAATTATTTTTGGTGGAAAATTCTAGAATTGGTGGGCCCCACTTGTGGTTGATGAAGAAATGTGCTGAATTATATTTCAAATGTGGTGGGTGGGAATAGTAGCAGGTAAAGCCATCAGGTTGCAGGTCAAACCTACCAAAATTTTTCTATAAATAGAGGGCTAAGTTAGAATTGAAAATCACACCAGAAACATAAGCTTTCTCTCATTCTCTCTCTATATTATGAAGCATATTTTGTGAGTTTTTAGATACTTGGTGAGTTGCTATTCATCAGTGCAAGTTTCCTTCAGCATCATATCCGATATCCAGTCAGAAGTACTGCTCTTTTGAGGTAAGGGATATTAAGGGATTTTTAGGGTTGTTATGATTTTCAGTTTCGTAATTTTTCTGATCTTCAAAAATTTTGAAAGAATTTGAAATGATATTTTGATGAGTTTTCTTGATTGTATCCAAAAATGGTGATTTTTGGATGTATAAATTGATAGTTATGAATTTTATGAGAAAAGACTATTTTAAAAGTAACAGCTTATAATTCCTTGTGGTTAACTCCAAAATTGATGAAATTTTTATTGGGAGTACATGTATATGATAGAAGTATACTCTGTAAATTTTAGAATTTTTAGACAAAAGTATAATTTTTGATAAATGTCTAAATATTCGGCTGTTTTGGCCATATGAAAAATAGTAAATGACTTTTAAAAATTCTGAGAAAAATATATGTTCACTATGGAACTATATTATGCTAAATCTCAGAAAAGAAATATTTTTGGAACTGATTTGGTATTTTTCATGAAAATGGTCTAGTTGTGAGTAAATGAATTAAATATGTTATGTGAAGTAAGAAAATTGGAAAAATAGGATTTTATGGCTTGAGAATTCTATATGAGGTATATGCAGATTTTTGATGAGGATTTTGATTATTGGTGATAAAATCTTATGAATTTGGCATTTTGGAATGATTAAATGTATTATTTAGTAAAGTGTAAACAATTAAAATAAATTGTTTATAAGCTTAAGAAATATTATTCTTTCAATATCATTATACCGAAATATATTGGTATGTATTTTATTGTGAAATTTTTACCTTTTTATGTCGGGTTTACTATTCACGAGTTACTATTAATGAGTTACTATTCATGAGTTACTATTCACGAGTTACTATTCATGACAAAATTGGTTTCTTTTTCTGACCAAATTATAGTTGATTTATGAATATTACTCTTGAGTTTAAATCTAGATGTTTTGATTATATTGATTTTACTATTATATATAACATTTTTATAACCTTGATGTTGAAATTCTCTTTCACTGGAGTGTAAAGATGGGTAGATTATTGGTATGATCATGACTAGGGTTCTCTTTGGCCTGTAGTGCAAAGTTGAATTGTGACTGGTATGATCATGACCATTGAATTTATAATTGAATATCTTAAGCTTAAGTGCAAAGGTGAATTGATCAACATGGTTATAATTATTGTTTATATAAATTCTAAAATGATTATAATTCTTTGAGATATTAATATCTTTGGCCTGTAGTGCAAAGATGAAATATTGATGAATATCTTTGGCCTGTAGTGCAAAGATGAATTGTTGATGAATATCTTTGGCCCGTAGTGCAAAGATGACATGTTGTTGAATATCTTTGGCCTGTAGTGCAAAGATGAATTGTTGATGAATATCTTTGGCCCGTAGTGCAAAGATGACATGTTGTTGAATATCTTTGGCCAGTAGTGCAAAGATGAACAGATGTTGAGATAAACATGGCCAACTGGTGATACAAATGAATATCTTTGGACGTAGTGCAAAGATGAAGTTATTAGTATGATTATGAACAGGAAATGTGATTTGGTGTAACCATGATCTTTGATGTTTCAGATAAAGATAGTTGATGAAAATTATCATCATCCTGGATGAGAAGAGGAATTTAGAATTACAGTTATGATTATGAGTTATTCATATGATTGTGGACCAGAATTGTTGATTGATGTTACAGGGATAAAACATTATTGGTGGATTTTTAACATGGAGAAGATAATAGACTTTATAGTCTATTTGACTCTTCTAATGGATTGCTCGTTCTGCTGCAACTATGGTTGAAATTTTTATCGTTTACCATATGTTCTAAATCTCTGATTTATTGTTGATGAAGGCTATTGATAATTAAATTATCTTTAGTCATGACATTCTTTACTGAGCTAGTTGTGCTCACCCTTTTGCTTCACAATTCCTTTCAGGTAATAAGAGTGTAGCTGGGTCGAGCGGGGGTAACAAGGGAATAGAACGGTGGTCATCATTTAGTAGTTATATTTGGTGAAGAAAATAGGGTGAGGCGAACCCAACGTTGGAAGGGTGTTTTGTCACTATCATACAAGATGTCTAATGACATACAACCTCGTGTCATCATAAGACAGGGTTGTGCTCATCCACTTGCTGAGTATATATACGAGCACTACCTATATAATCTTGGTGTTTGTTTGAAGTATAATTCTCAATTAGAGACAGTAGAGATAATGATATGTCAAGAGAAGACTCACCATTGGGAAGAATATGATAGTAATCTTCTCGTTTTTCTTTGGGGTCTATTGGGTAAACCAAGGATAATTCTGTGGCCATATGATATCTATCATAACCTAGATGCATGGCCTCCCATGTACGAAGGTTTCCTTGAGCACTTCCCAAAGATTCTAATTTCTAAAACAATTTTTGACTATACCTTTATGTAAGGTGTCATTGTGAGGTGATGTCCACGGTTGGAACATGAGTCACATTTGATATATATTTGTATCCAAACTCACAGCATATGTGTTGTTGTATTTTGCACGACAATTGTTGTAATAAAGTTATAGTTGTTTTCTGTACCATGTATTTGGCGACTCAGAATAGGTTGGATGGAATGGACCTATTTTGGGGTCGTTACAGGTGGTATCAGAGCTATAAGTAAAGAGCCCCGAGCCTCTCGCTGGTGACTTCCTGTTGATGGGGGATGCACCGAAGCCAGACTCTCCGTAGGGGACGCCGTTCTGCGGTGGCAAACTGATAGGTATCAATGTAAGGTGCTGACATAGGTTGGTGTCCAGAGTTACATTTGGTATCAGAGCTTAGGGATATGATCTCTGGCGGAGATCGGGGAATAAAACTAGGAAGGGGAGAGATGAGTAAATCCTTCGCTAGTGTGTCCTACCTAAGCTTATTTGATGGTCAGTCATAATATCGGGATATTATGTGATATGTTAATTTGTTCAAATTAACCCTTGTTTTGAAGCTGTATTCTAGAATGATATCTGAATTACAGGAGATGAGCAATGAAGAAATTATGATGATAAGGAAGATGGAATCTGAAATGAAAGCAAGGTATTCTCAACTTTTCGAAATACCAGGTACGTAAATTTCGGGGACGAAATTTCATAAGGAGGGGAGATTGTAAGACCCCGAATTTTATGAAATAAAAGTATTCAATTTTTCTTATAATTACTATTCAGTAAATGGTTAAATTGATAAATATTAAAGTTAAGGGTGAAATGTGAATTTTTTTCAAAATAAGCAAGTGGTTATAAAATAATCATTGTTGTCGGGGAATATTCGTTTGGTCGTGGAATATTCTTTCTGTCGGAGAATATTCGTACGACGGCGCAGCTATTTGTGGGCCCCATAACGAATAACTGTCGGGTGAAGAAAACGACAAATTTGAGTTTTTACAAATAACGGCGTAGTTGTTACCGTTAACACTGTTGGAATATCCGGTGGTTAAAATACAGTAATACGCGTTATTGCACAGTAGCACACGGTATTGCACAGTATTTTTGAAATTATTGATTCTTACGTAAGAAGGCACTACTCAATAATTGTTACAGTAATTACTGTTCAATATTTTATTTTATTGATTCAATAATTGTTGCGTTGATATTTTATATTATTGTTGTTTCAATAATTGTTGCTGCACAGTATTTTCTTTTATCAGATCAATAATTCATATTATTTGAATAATATTATTAGATAACATTATTGTCAATGTCTAGAAAGTTCTGTCTAAGGAGAGGTTTGGTCATCTAATTGCGCGCCAGTAAGGAGAAATTCTTATTGGAAAGCCCCCTCTTTCCTGGAAACGGCCTGGTTGTCATAAATGTGATTCTGTAATATTATTTGTGAATAATTAATTATTGATTCATATGATAAGAAAATATTTATTTTATGTGGATATAAATGAGGGATATATTTTTGTGGTTAAAAATGAAGGAGTTAATGTTGAGATTTTTATCCGTATTTTTGTCGGAATGGAGGTATTAAAAATCAGGGTTTTTGAGATATTTTGCGGGGGTTATAATTTTTAATCCGACCGTTGGATCGTGGTAATTTTTGGATATGTTATACATATATAAGTTGAGTATATGTCCACAAATTTTGAACCGTTAAAAATGAACGTATGATTTGTTATGAATTTTAAGAGGTGGCTGATTCGGAAATCAGGTTATAAATTATTTTTGGTGGAAAATTCTAGAATTGGTGGGCCCCACTTGTGGTTGGTGAAGAAATGTGCTGAATTATATTTCAAATGTGGTGGGTGGGAATAGTAGCAGGTAAAGCCATCAGGTTGCAGGTCAAACCTACCAAAATTTTTCTATAAATAGAGGGCTAAGTTAGAATTGAAAATCACACCAGAAACATAAGCTTTCTCTCTTTCTCTCTCTATATTATGAAGCATATTTTGTGAGTTTTTAGATACTTGGTGAGTTGCTATTCATCAGTGCAAGTTTCCTTCAGCATCATATCCGATATCCAGTCAGAAGTACTGCTCTTTTGAGGTAAGGGATATTAAGGGATTTTAAGGGTTGTTATGATTTTCAGTTTCGTAATTTTTCTGATCTTCAAAAATTCTGGAAAAATTTGAAATGATATTTTGATGAGTTTTCTTGATTGTGTCCAAAAATGGTGATTTTTGGATGTATAGATTGAGAGTTATGAATTTTATGAGAAAAGACTATTTTAAAAGTAACAGCTTATAATTCCTTGTGGTTAACTCCAAAATTGATGAAATTTTTATTGGGAGTACATGTATATGATAGAAGTATACTCTGTAAATTTCAGAATTTTTAGACAAAAGTATAATTTTTGATAAATGTCTAAATATTCGGCTGTTTTGGCCATATGAAAAATAGTAAATGACTTTTAAAAATTCTGAGAAAAATATATGTTCACTATGGGACTATATTATGCTAAATCTCAGAAAAGAAATATTTTTGGAACTGATTTGGTATTTTTCATGAAAATGGTCTAGTTATGAGTAAATGAATTAAATATGTTATGTGAAGTAAGAAAATTGGAAAAATAGGATTTTATGGCTTGAGAATCCTATATGAGGTATATGCAGATTTTTGATGAGGGTTTTGGTTATTGGTGATGAAATCTTATGAGTTTGGCATTTTGGATGATTAAATGCATTATTTAGTAAAGTGTAAACAATTAAAATAAATTGTTTATAAGCTTAAGAAATATTATTCTTTCAATATCATTATACCGAAATATTGGTATGTATTTTATTGTGAATTTTTACCTTTTATGTCGGGTTTACTATTCACGAGTTACTATTAATGAGTTACTATTCATGAGTTACTATTCACGAGTTACTATTCATGACAAAATTGGTTTCTTTTTCTGACCAAATTATAGTTGATTTATGAATATTACTCTTGAGTTTAAATCTATATGTTTTGATTATATTGATTTTACTATTATATATAACATTTTTATAACCTTGATGTTGAAATTCTCTTTCACTGGAGTGTAAAGATGGGTAGATTATTGGTATGATCATGACTAGGGTTCTCTTTGGCCTGTAGTGCAAAGTTGAATTGTGACTGGTATGATCATGACCATTGAATTTATAATTGAATATCTTAAGCTTAAGTGCAAAGGTGAATTGATCAACATGGTTATAATTATTGTTTATATAAATTCTAAAATGATTATAATTCTTTGAGATATTAATATCTTTGGCCTGTAGTGCAAAGATAAAATATTGATGAATATCTTGGCCTGTAGTGCAAAGATGAATTGTTGATGAATATCTTTGGCCCGTAGTGCAAAGATGACATGTTGTTGAATATCTTTGGCATGTAGTGCAAAGATGAATTGTTGATGAATATCTTTGGCCCGTAGTGCAAAGATGACATGTTGTTGAATATCTTTGGCCAGTAGTGCAAAGATGAACAGATGTTGAGATAAACATGACCAACTGGTGATACAAATGAATATCTTTGGACGTAGTGCAAAGATGAAGTTATTAGTATGATTATGAACAGGAAATGTGATTTGGTGTAACCATGATCTTTGATGTTTCAGGTAAAGATAGGTGCTGAAAATTATCTTCGTCCTGGATGAGAAGAGGAATTTAGAACTACAGTTATGATTATGAGTTATTCATATGATTGTGGACCAGAATTGTTGATTGATGTTACAGGGATAAAACATTGTTGGTGGATTTTTAACATGGAGAAGATAATAGACTTTATAGTCTATTTGACTCTTCTAATGGATTGCTCGTTCCGCTGCAACTATGGTTGAAATTTTTATCATTTACCATATGTTCTAAATCTCTGATTTATTGTTGATGAAGGCTATTGATAATTAAATTATCTTTAGTCATGATATTCTTTACTGAGCTAGTTGTGCTCACCCTTTTGCTTCACAATTCCTTTCAGGTAATAAGAGTGTAGCTGGGTCGAGCGGGGGTAACAAGGGAATAGAACGGTGGTCATCATTTAGTAGTTATATTTGGTGAAGAAAATAGGGTGAGGCGAACCCAACGTTGGAAGGGTGTTTTGTCACTATCATACAAGATGTCTAATGACATACAACCTCGTGTCATCATAGGACAGGGTTGTGCTCATCCACTTGCTGAGTATATATACGAGCACTACCTATATAATCTTGGTGTTTGTTTGAAGTATAATTCTCAATTAGAGACAGTAGAGATAATGATAAGTCAAGAGAAGACTCACCATTGGGAAGAATATGATAGTAATCTTCTCGTTTTTCTTTGGGGTCTATTGGGTCAACCAAGGATAATTCTGTGGCCATATGATATCTATCATAACCTAGATGCATGGCCTCCCATGTACGAAAGTTTCCTTGAGCACTTCCCAAAGATTCTAATTTCTACAACAGTTTTTGACTATACCTTTATGTAAAGTGTCATTGTGAGGTGATGTCCACGGTTGGAACATGAGTCACATTTGGTATATATTTGTATCCAAACTCACAGCATATGTGTTGTTGTATTTTGCACGACAATTGTTGTAATAAAGTTATAGTTGTTTTCTGTACCATGTATTTGGCGACTCAGAATAGGTTGGATGGAATGGACCTATTTTGGGGTCGTTACAGGTGGTATCAGAGCTATAAGTAAAGAGACCCGAGCCTCTCGCTGGTGACTTCCTGTTGATGGGGGATGCACCGAAGCCAGACTCTCCGTAGGGGACGCCGTTCTGCGGTGGCAAACTGATAGGTATCAATGTAATGTGCTGACATAGGTTGGTGTCCAGAGTTACATTTGGTATCAGAGCTTAGGGATATGATCTCTGGCGGAGATCGGGGAATAAAACTAGGAAGGGAGAGATGAGTAAATCCTTCGCTAGTGTGTCCTACCTAAGCTTATTTGTTGGTCAGTCATAATATCGGGATATTATGTGATATGTTAATTTGTTCAAATTAACCCTTGTTTTGAAGCTGTATTCTAGAATGATATCTGAAATACAGGAGATGAGCAATGAAGAAATTATGATGATAAGGAAGATGGAATCTGAAATGAAAGCAAGGTATTCTCAACTTTTCGAAATACCAGGTACGTAAATTTCGGGGACGAAATTTCATAAGGAGGGGAGATTGTAAGACCCCGAATTTTATGAAATAAAAGTATTCAATTTTTCTTATAATTACTATTCAGTAAATGGTTAAAATTGATAAATATTAAAGTTAAGGGTGAAATGTGAATTTTTTTCAAAATAAGCAAGTGGTTATAAAATAATCATTGTTGTCGGGGAATATTCGTTTGGTCGTGAAATATTCTTTCTGTCGGAGAATATTCGTACGACGGCGCAGCTATTTGTGGGCCCCATAACGAATAACTGTCGGGTGAAGAAAACGACAAATTTGAGTTTTTACAAATAACGGCGTAGTTGTTACCGTTAACACTGTTGGAATACCCGGTGGTTAAAATACAGTAATACGCGTTATTGCACAGTAGCACACGGTATTGCACAGTATTTTTGAAATTATTGATTCTTACGTAAGAAGGCACTACTCAATAATTGTTACAGTAATTACTGTTCAATATTTTATTTTATTGATTCAATAATTGTTGCGTTGATATTTTATATTATTGTTGTTTCAATAATTGTTGCTGCACAGTATTTTTCTTTATCAGATCAATAATTCATATTATTTGAATAATATTATTAGATAACATTATTGTCAATGTCTAGAAAGTTCTGTCTAAGGAGAGGTTTGGTCATCTAATTGCGCGCCAGTAAGGAGAAATTCTTATTGGAAAGCCCCCTCTTTCCTGGGAACGGCCTGGTTGTCATAAATGTGATTCTGTAATATTATTTGTGAATAATTAATTATTGATTCATATGATAAGAAAATATTTATTTTATGTGGATATAAATGAGGGATATATTTTTGTGGTTAAAAAATGAAGGAGTTAATGTTGAGATTTTTATCCGTATTTTTGTCGGAATGGAGGTATTAAAAATCAGGGTTTTTGAGATATTTTGCGGGGGTTATAATTTTTAATCCGACCGTTGGATCGTGGTAATTTTTGGATATGTTATACATATATAAGTTGAGTATATGTCCACAAATTTTGAACCGTTAAAAATGAACGTATGATTTGTTATGAATTTTAAGAGGTGGCTGATTCGGAAATCAGGTTATAAATTATTTTTGGTGGAAAATTCTAGAATTGGTGGGCCCCACTTGTGGTTGGTGAAGAAATGTGCTGAATTATATTTCAAATGTGGTGGGTGGGAATAGTAGCAGGTAAAGCCATCAGGTTGCAGGTCAAACCTACCAAAATTTTTCTATAAATAGAGGGCTAAGTTAGAATTGAAAATCACACCAGAAACATAAGCTTTCTCTCTTTCTCTCTCTATATTATGAAGCATATTTTGTGAGTTTTTAGATACTTGGTGAGTTGCTATTCATCAGTGCAAGTTTCCTTCAGCATCATATCCGATATCCAGTCAGAAGTACTGCTCTTTTGAGGTAAGGGATATTAAGGGATTTTAAGGGTTGTTATGATTTTCAGTTTCGTAATTTTTCTGATCTTCAAAAATTCTGGAAAAATTTGAAATGATATTTTGATGAGTTTTCTTGATTGTGTCCAAAAATGGTGATTTTTGGATGTATAGATTGAGAGTTATGAATTTTATGAGAAAAGACTATTTTAAAAGTAACAGCTTATAATTCCTTGTGGTTAACTCCAAAATTGATGAAATTTTTATTGGGAGTACATGTATATGATAGAAGTATACTCTGTAAATTTAGAATTTTTAGACAAAAGTATAATTTTTGATAAATGTCTAAATATTCGGCTGTTTTGGCCATATGAAAAATAGTAAATGACTTTTAAAAATTCTGAGAAAAATATATGTTCACTATGGGACTATATTATGCTAAATCTCAGAAAAGAAATATTTTTGGAACTGATTTGGTATTTTTCATGAAAATGGTCTAGTTATGAGTAAATGAATTAAATATGTTATGTGAAGTAAGAAAATTGGAAAAATAGGATTTTATGGCTTGAGAATCCTATATGAGGTATATGCAGATTTTTGATGAGGGTTTTGGTTATTGATGATAAAATCTTATGAGTTTGGCATTTTGGATGATTAAATGCATTATTTAGTAAAGTGTAAACAATTAAAATAAATTGTTTATAAGCTTAAGAAATATTATTCTTTCAATATCATTATACCGAAATATTGGTATGTATTTTATTGTGAAATTTTACCTTTTTATGTCGGGTTTACTATTCACGAGTTACTATTAATGAGTTACTATTCATGAGTTACTATTCACGAGTTACTATTCACGAGTTACTATTCATGACAAAATTGGTTTCTTTTTCTGACCAAATTATAGTTGATTTATGAATATTACTCTTGAGTTTAAATCTAGATGTTTTGATTATATTGATTTTACTATTATATATAACATTTTTATAACCTTGATGTTGAAATTCTCTTTCACTGGAGTGTAAAGATGGGTAGATTATTGGTATGATCATGACTAGGGTTCTCTTTGGCCTGTAGTGCAAAGTTGAATTGTGACTGGTATGATCATGACCATTGAATTTATAATTGAATATCTTAAGCTTAAGTGCAAAGGTGAATTGATTAACATGGTTATAATTATTGTTTATATAAATTCTAAAATGATTATAATTCTTTGAGATATTAATATATTTGGCCTATAGTGCAAAGATGAAATATTAATGAATATCTTTGGCCTGTAGTGCAAAGATGAATTGTTGATGAATATCTTTGGCCCGTAGTGCAAAGATGACATGTTGTTGAATATCTTTGGCCTGTAGTGCAAAGATGAATTGTTGATGAATATCTTTGGCCCGTAGTGCAAAGATGACATGTTGTTGAATATCTTTGGCCAGTAGTGCAAAGATGAACAGATGTTGAGATAAACATGACCAACTGGTGATACAAATGAATATCTTTGGACGTAGTGCAAAGATGAAGTTATTAGTATGATTATGAATAGGAAATGTGATTTGGTGTAACCATGATCTTTGATGTTTCAGGTAAAGATAGGTGATAAAATTATCTTCGTCCTGGATGAGAAGAGGAATTTAGAATTACAGTTATGATTATGAGTTATTCATATGATTGTGGACCAGAATTGTTGATTGATGTTACAGGGATAAAACATTGTTGGTGGATTTTTAACATGGAGAAGATAATAGACTTTATAGTCTATTTGACTCTTCTAATGGATTGCTCGTTCCGCTGCAACTATGGTTGAAATTTTTATCATTTACCATATGTTCTAAATCTCTGATTTATTGTTGATGAAGGCTATTGATAATTAAATTATCTTTAGTCATGATATTCTTTACTGAGCTAGTTGTGCTCACCCTTTTGCTTCACAATTCCTTTCAGGTAATAAGAGTGTAGCTGGGTCGAGCGGGGGTAACAAGGGAATAGAACGGTGGTCATCATTTAGTAGTTATATTTGGTGAAGAAAATAGGGTGAGGCGAACCCAACGTTGGAAGGGTGTTTTGTCACTATCATACAAGATGTCTAATGACATACAACCTCGTGTCATCATAGGACAGGGTTGTGCTCATCCACTTGCTGAGTATATATACGAGCACTACCTATATAATCTTGGTGTTTGTTTGAAGTATAATTCTCAATTAGAGACAGTAGAGATAATGATATGTCAAGAGAAGACTCACCATTGGGAAGAATATGATAGTAATCTTCTCGTTTTTCTTTGGGGTCTATTGGGTCAACCAAGGATAATTCTGTGGCCATATGATATCTATCATAACCTAGATGCATGGCCTCCCATGTACGAAGGTTTCCTTGAGCACTTCCCAAAGATTCTAATTTCTAAAACAGTTTTTGACTATACCTTTATGTAAGGTGTCATTGTGAGGTGATGTCCACGGTTGGAACATGAGTCACATTTGGTATATATTTGTATCCAAACTCACAGCATATGTGTTGTTGTATTTTGCACGACAATTGTTGTAATAAAGTTGTAGTTGTTTTCTGTACCATGTATTTGGCGACTCAGAATAGGTTGGATGGAATGGACCTATTTTGGGGTCGTTACAGGTGGTATCAGAGCTATAAGTAAAGAGACCCGAGCCTCTCGCTGGTGACTTCCTGTTGATGGGGGATGCACCGAAGCCAGACTCTCCGTAGGGGACGCCGTTCTGCGGTGGCAAACTGATAGGTATCAATGTAAGGTGCTGACATAGGTTGGTGTCCAGAGTTACATTTGGTATCAGAGCTTAGGGATATGATCTCTGGCGGAGATCGGGGAATAAAACTAGGAAGGGAGAGATGAGTAAATCCTTCGCTAGTGTGTCCTACCTAAGCTTATTTGTTGGTCAGTCATAATATCGGGATATTATGTGATATGTTAATTTGTTCAAATTAACCCTTGTTTTGAAGCTGTATTCTAGAATGATATCTGAAATACAGGAGATGAGCAATGAAGAAATTATGATGATAAGGAAGATGAAATCTGAAATGAAAGCAAGGTATTCTCAACTTTTGAAATACCAGGTACGTAAATTTCGGGGACGAAATTTCATAAGGAGGGGAGATTGTAAGACCCCGAATTTTATGAAATAAAAGTATTCAATTTTTCTTATAATTACTATTCAGTAAATGGTTAAATTGATAAATATTAAAGTTAAGGGTGAAATGTGAATTTTTTTCAAAATAAGCAAGTGGTTATAAAATAATCATTGTTGTCGGGGAATATTCGTTTGGTCGTGGAATATTCTTTCTGTCGGGGAATATTCGTACGACGGCGCAGCTATTTGTGGGCCCCATAACGAATAACTGTCGGGTGAAGAAAACGACAAATTTGAGTTTTTACAAATAACGGCGTAGTTGTTACCGTTAACACTGTTGGAATACCCGGTGGTTAAAATACAGTAATACGCGTTATTGCACAGTAGCACACGGTATTGCACAGTATTTTTGAAATTATTGATTCTTACGTAAGAAGGCACTACTCAATAATTGTTACAGTAATTACTGTTCAATATTTTATTTTATTGATTCAATAATTATTGCGTTGATATTTTATATTATTGTTGTTTCAATAATTGTTGCTGCACAGTATTTTCCTTTATCAGATCAATAATTCATATTATTTGAATAATATTATTAGATAACATTATTGGCAATGTCTAGAAAGTTCTGTCTAAGGAGAGGTTTGGTCATCTAATTGCGCGCCAGTAAGGAGAAATTCTTATTGGAAAGCCCCCTCTTTCCTGGGAACGGCCTGGTTGTCATAAATGTGATTCTGTAATATTATTTGTGAATAATTAATTATTGATTCATATGATAAGAAAATATTTATTTTATGTGGATATAAATGAGGGATATATTTTTGTGGTTAAAAATGAAGGAGTTAATGTTGAGATTTTTATCCCTATTTTTGTCGGAATGTAGGTATTAAAAATCAGGGTTTTTGAGATATTTTGCGGGGGTTATAATTTTTAATCCGACCGTTGGATCGTGGTAATTTTTGGATATGTTATACATATATAAGTTGAGTATATGTCCACAAATTTTGAACCGTTAAAAATGAACGTATGATTTGTTATGAATTTTAAGAGGTGGCTGATTCGGAAATCAGGTTATAAATTATTTTTGGTGGAAAATTCTAGAATTGGTGGGCCCCACTTGTGGTTGGTGAAGAAATGTGCTGAATTATATTTCAAATGTGGTGGGTGGGAATAGTAGCAGGTAAAGCCATCAGGTTGCAGGTCAAACCTACCAAAATTTTCTATAAATAGAGGGCTAAGTTAGAATTGAAAATCACACCAGAAACATAAGCTTTCTCTCTTTCTCTCTCTATATTATGAAGCATATTTTGTGAGTTTTTAGATACTTGGTGAGTTGCTATTCATCAGTGCAAGTTTCCTTCAGCATCATATCCGATATCCAGTCAGAAGTACTGCTCTTTTGAGGTAAGGGATATTAAGGGATTTTAAGGGTTGTTATGATTTTCAGTTTCGTAATTTTTCTGATCTTCAAAAATTCTGGAAAAATTTGAAATGATATTTTGATGAGTTTTCTTGATTGTGTCCAAAAATGGTGATTTTTGGATGTATAGATTGAGAGTTATGAATTTTATGAGAAAAGACTATTTTAAAAGTAACAGCTTATAATTCCTTGTGGTTAACTCCAAAATTGATGAAATTTTTATTGGGAGTACATGTATATGATAGAAGTATACTCTGTAAATTTTAGAATTTTTAGACAAAAGTATAATTTTTGATAAATGTCTAAATATTCGGCTGTTTTGGCCATATGAAAAATAGTAAATGACTTTTAAAAATTCTGAGAAAAATATATGTTCACTATGGGACTATATTATGCTAAATCTCAGAAAAGAAATATTTTTGGAACTGATTTGGTATTTTTCATGAAAATGGTCTAGTTATGAGTAAATGAATTAAATATGTTATGTGAAGTAAGAAAATTGGAAAAATAGGATTTTATGGCTTGAGAATCCTATATGAGGTATATGCAGATTTTTGATGAGGGTTTTGATTATTGGTGATAAAATCTTATGAGTTTGGCATTTTATGATGATTAAATGCATTATTTAGTAAAGTGTAAACAATTAAAATAAATTGTTTATAAGCTTAAGAAATATTATTCTTTCAATATCATTATACCGAAATATATTGGTATGTATTTTATTGTGAAATTTTTACCTTTTTGTGTCGGGTTACTATTCACGAGTTACTATTATGAGTTACTATTCATGAGTTACTATTCACGAGTTACTATTCATGACAAAATTGGTTTCTTTTTCTGACCAAATTATAGTTGATTTATGAATATTACTCTTGAGTTAAATCTAGATGTTTTGATTATATTGATTTTACTATTATATATAACATTTTTATAACCTTGATGTTGAAATTCTCTTTCACTGGAGTGTAAAGATGGGTAGATTATTGGTATGATCATGACTAGGGTTCTCTTTGGCCTGTAGTGCAAAGTTGAATTGTGACTGGTATGATCATGACCATTGAATTTATAATTGAATATCTTAAGCTTAAGTGCAAAGGTGAATTGATCAACATGGTTATAATTATTGTTTATATAAATTCTAAATGATTATAATTCTTTGAGATATTAATATCTTTGGCCTGTAGTGCAAAGATGAAATATTGATGAATATCTTTGGCCTGTAGTGCAAAGATGAATTGTTGATGAATATCTTTGGCCCGTAGTGCAAAGATGACATGTTGTTGAATATCTTTGGCCTGTAGTGCAAAGATGAATTGTTGATGAATATCTTTGGCCCGTAGTGCAAAGATGACATGTTGTTGAATATCTTTGGCCAGTAGTGCAAAGATGAACAGATGTTGAGATAAACATGACCAACTGGTGATACAAATGAATATCTTTGGACGTAGTGCAAAGATGAAGTTATTAGTATGATTATGAACAGGAAATGTGATTTGGTGTAACCATGATCTTTGATGTTTCAGGTAAAGATAGGTGATGAAAATTATCTTCGTCCTGGATGAGAAGAGGAATTTAGAATTACAGTTATGATTATGAGTTATTCATATGATTGTGGACCAGAATTGTTGATTGATGTTACAGGGATAAAACATTGTTGGTGGATTTTTAACATGGAGAAGATAATAGACTTTATAGTCTATTTGACTCTTCTAATGGATTGCTCGTTCCGCTGCAACTATGGTTGAAATTTTTATCATTTACCATATGTTCTAAATCTCTGATTTATTGTTGATGAAGGCTATTGATAATTAAATTATCTTTAGTCATGATATTCTTTACTGAGCTAGTTGTGCTCACCCTTTTGCTTCACAATTCCTTTCAGGTAATAAGAGTGTAGCTGGGTCGAGCGGGGGTAACAAGGGAATAGAACGGTGGTCATCATTTAGTAGTTATATTTGGTGAAGAAAATAGGGTGAGGCGAACCCAACGTTGGAAGGGTGTTTTGTCACTATCATACAAGATGTCTAATGACATACAACCTCGTGTCATCATAGGACAGGGTTGTGCTCATCCACTTGCTGAGTATATATACGAGCACTACCTATATAATCTTGGTGTTTGTTTGAAGTATAATTCTCAATTAGAGACAGTAGAGATAATGATATGTCAAGAGAAGACTCACCATTGGGAAGAATATGATAGTAATCTTCTCGTTTTTCTTTGGGGTCTATTGGGTCAACCAAGGATAATTCTGTGGCCATATGATATCTATCATAACCTAGATGCATGGCCTCCCATGTACGAAGGTTTCCTTGAGCACTTCCCAAAGATTCTAATTTCTAAAACAATTTTTGACTATACCTTTATGTAAGGTGTCATTGTGAGGTGATGTCCACGGTTGGAACATGAGTCACATTTGGTATATATTTGTATCCAAACTCACAGCATATGTGTTGTTGTATTTTGCACGACAATTGTTGTAATAAAGTTGTAGTTGTTTTCTGTACCATGTATTTGGCGACTCAGAATAGGTTGGATGGAATGGACCTATTTTGGGGTCGTTACAGGTGGTATCAGAGCTATAAGTAAAGAGACCCGAGCCTCTCGCTGGTGACTTCCTGTTGATGGGGGATGCACCGAAGCCAGACTCTCCGTAGGGGACGCCGTTCTGCGGTGGCAAACTGATAGGTATCAATGTAAGGTGCTGACATAGGTTGGTGTCCAGAGTTACATTTGGTATCAGAGCTTAGGGATATGATCTCTGGCGGAGATCGGGGAATAAAACTAGGAAGGGAGAGATGAGTAAATCCTTCGCTAGTGTGTCCTACCTAAGCTTATTTGATGGTCAGTCATAATATCGGGATATTATGTGATATGTTAATTTGTTCAAATTAACCCTTGTTTTGAAGCTGTATTCTAGAATGATATCTGAAATACAGGAGATGAGCAATGAAGAAATTATGATGATAAGGAAGATGGAATCTGAAATGAAAGCAAGGTATTCTCAACTTTTCGAAATACCAGGTACGTAAATTTCGGGGACGAAATTTCATAAGGAGGGGAGATTGTAAGACCCCGAATTTTATGAAATAAAAGTATTCAATTTTTCTTATAATTACTATTCAGTAAATGGTTAAATTGATAAATATTAAAGTTAAGGGTGAAATATGAATTTTTTTCAAAATAAGCAAGTGGTTATAAAATAATCATTGTTGTCGGGGAATATTCGTTTGGTCGTGAATATTCTTTCTGTCGGAGAATATTCGTACGACGGCGCAGCTATTTGTGGGCCCCATAACGAATAACTGTCGGGTGAAGAAAACGACAAATTTGAGTTTTTACAAATAACGGCGTAGTTGTTACCGTTAACACTGTTGGAATACCCGGTGGTTAAAATACAGTAATACGCGTTATTGCACAGTAGCACACGGTATTGCACAGTATTTTTAAAATTATTGATTCTTACGTAAGAAGGCACTACTCAATAATTGTTACAGTAATTACTGTTCAATATTTTATTTTATTGATTCAATAATTGTTGCGTTGATATTTTATATTATTGTTGTTTCAATAATTGTTGCTGCACAGTATTTTTCTTTATCAGATCAATAATTCATATTATTTGAATAATATTATTAGATAACATTATTGTCAATGTCTAGAAAGTTCTGTCTAAGGAGAGGTTTGGTCATCTAATTGCGCGCCAGTAAGGAGAAATTCTTATTGGAAAGCCCCCTCTTTCCTGGGAACGGCCTGGTTGTCATAAATGTGATTCTGTAATATTATTTGTGAATAATTAATTATTGATTCATATGATAAGAAAATATTTATTTTATGTGGATATAAATGAGGGATATATTTTTGTGGTTAAAAAATGAAGGAGTTAATGTTGAGATTTTTATCCGTATTTTTGTCGGAATGGAGGTATTAAAAATCAGGGTTTTTGAGATATTTTGCGGGGGTTATAATTTTTAATCCGACCGTTGGATCGTGGTAATTTTTGGATATGTTATACATATATAAGTTGAGTATATGTCCACAAATTTTGAACCGTTAAAAATGAACGTATGATTTGTTATGAATTTTAAGAGGTGGCTGATTCAGAAATCAGGTTATAAATTATTTTTGGTGGAAAATTCTAGAATTGGTGGGCCCCACTTGTGGTTGGTGAAGAAATGTGCTGAATTATATTTCAAATGTGGTGGGTGGGAATAGTAGCAGGTAAAGCCATCAGGTTGCAGGTCAAACCTACCAAAATTTTCTATAAATAGAGGGCTAAGTTAGAATTGAAAATCACACCAGAAACATAAGCTTTCTCTCTTTCTCTCTCTATATTATGAAGCATATTTTGTGAGTTTTTAGATACTTGGTGAGTTGCTATTCATCAGTGCAAGTTTCCTTCAGCATCATATCCGATATCCAGTCAGAAGTACTGCTCTTTTGAGGTAAGGGATATTAAGGGATTTTAAGGGTTGTTATGATTTTCAGTTTCGTAATTTTTCTGATCTTCAAAAATTCTGGAAAAATTTGAAATGATATTTTGATGAGTTTTCTTGATTGTGTCCAAAAATGGTGATTTTTGGATGTATAGATTGAGAGTTATGAATTTTATGAGAAAAGACTATTTTAAAAGTAACAGCTTATAATTCCTTGTGGTTAACTCCAAAATTGATGAAATTTTTATTGGGAGTACATGTATATGATAGAAGTATACTCTGTAAATTTCAGAATTTTTAGACAAAAGTATAATTTTTGATAAATGTCTAAATATTCGGCTGTTTTGGCCATATGAAAAATAGTAAATGACTTTTAAAAATTCTGAGAAAAATATATGTTCACTATGGGACTATATTATGCTAAATCTCAGAAAAGAAATATTTTTGGAACTGATTTGGTATTTTTCATGAAAATGGTCTAGTTATGAGTAAATGAATTAAATATGTTATGTGAAGTAAGAAAATTGGAAAAATAGGATTTTATGGCTTGAGAATCCTATATGAGGTATATGCAGATTTTTGATGAGGGTTTTGGTTATTGATGATGAAATCTTATGAGTTTGGCATTTTGGATGATTAAATGCATTATTTAGTAAAGTGTAAACAATTAAAATAAATTGTTTATAAGCTTAAGAAATGTTATTCTTTCAATATCATTATACCGAAATATATGGTATGTATTTTATTGTGAAATTTTTACCTTTTTATGTCGGGTTTACTATTCACGAGTTACTATTAATGAGTTACTATTCATGAGTTACTATTCACGAGTTACTATTCATGACAAAATTGGTTTCTTTTTCTGACCAAATTATAGTTGATTTATGAATATTACTCTTGAGATTAAATCTAGATGTTTTGATTATATTGATTTTATATTATATATAACATTTTTATAACCTGATGTTGAAATTCTCTTTCACTGGAGTGTAAAGATGGGTAGATTATTGGTATGATCATGACTAGGGTTCTCTTTGGCCTGTAGTGCAAAGTTGAATTGTGACTGGTATGATCATGACCATTGAATTTATAATTGAATATCTTAAGCTTAAGTGCAAAGGTGAATTGATCAACATGGTTATAATTATTGTTTATATAAATTCTGAAATGATTATAATTCTTTGAGATATTAATATCTTTGGCCTGTAGTGCAAAGATGAAATATTGATGAATATCTTTGGCCTGTAGTGCAAAGATGAATTGTTGATGAATATCTTTGGCCGTAGTGCAAAGATGACATGTTGTTGAATATCTTTGGCCTGTAGTGCAAAGATGAATTGTTGATGAATATCTTTGGCCCGTAGTGCAAAGATGACATGTTGTTGAATATCTTTGGCCAGTAGTGCAAAGATGAACAGATGTTGAGATAAACATGACCAACTGGTGATACAAATGAATATCTTTGGACGTAGTGCAAAGATGAAGTTATTAGTATGATTATGAACAGGAAATGTGATTTGGTGTAACCATGATCTTTGATGTTTCAGGTAAAGATAGGTGCTAAAAATTATCATCGTCCTGGATGAGAAGAGGAATTTAGAATTACAATTATGATTATGAGTTATTCATATGATTGTGGACCAGAATTGTTGATTGATGTTACAGGGATAAAACATTGTTGGTGGATTTTTAACATGGAGAAGATAATAGACTTTATAGTCTATTTGACTCTTCTAATGGATTGCTCGTTCCGCTGCAACTATGGTTGAAATTTTTATCATTTACCATATGTTCTAAATCTCTGATTTATTGTTGATGAAGGCTATTGATAATTAAATTATCTTTAGTCATGATATTCTTTACTGAGCTAGTTGTGCTCACCCTTTTGCTTCACAATTCCTTTCAGGTAATAAGAGTGTAGCTGGGTCGAGCGGGGGTAACAAGGGAATAGAACGGTGGTCATCATTTAGTAGTTATATTTGGTGAAGAAAATAGGGTGAGGCGAACCCAACGTTGGAAGGGTGTTTTGTCACTATCATACAAGATGTCTAATGACATACAACCTCGTGTCATCATAGGACAGGGTTGTGCTCATCCACTTGCTGAGTATATATACGAGCACTACCTATATAATCTTGGTGTTTGTTTGAAGTATAATTCTCAATTAGAGACAGTAGAGATAATGATATGTCAAGAGAAGACTCACCATTGGGAAGAATATGATAGTAATCTTCTCGTTTTTCTTTGGGGTCTATTGGGTCAACCAAGGATAATTCTGTGGCCATATGATATCTATCATAACCTAGATGCATGGCCTCCCATGTACGAAGGTTTCCTTGAGCACTTCCCAAAGATTCTAATTTCTAAAACAATTTTTGACTATACCTTTATGTAAGGTGTCATTGTGAGGTGATGTCCACGGTTGGAACATGAGTCACATTTGGTATATATTTGTATCCAAACTCACAGCATATGTGTTGTTGTATTTTGCACGACAATTGTTGTAATAAAGTTATAGTTGTTTTCTGTACCATGTATTTGGCGACTCAGAATAGGTTGGATGGAATGGACCTATTTTGGGGTCGTTACAGGTGGTATCAGAGCTATAAGTAAAGAGACCCGAGCCTCTCGCTGGTGACTTCCTGTTGATGGGGGATGCACCGAAGCCAGACTCTCCGTAGGGGACGCCGTTCTGCGGTGGCAAACTGATAGGTATCAATGTAAGGTGCTGACATAGGTTGGTGTCCAGAGTTACATTTGGTATCAGAGCTTAGGGATATGATCTCTGTCGGAGATCGGGGAATAAAACTAGGAAGGGAGAGATGAGTAAATCATTCGCTAGTGTGTCCTACCTAAGCTTATTTGATGGTCAGTCATAATATCGGGATATTATGTGATATGTTAATTTGTTCAAATTAACCCTTGTTTTGAAGCTGTATTCTAGAATGATATCTGAAATACAGAAGATGAGCAATGAAGAAATTATGATGATAAGGAAGATGGAATCTGAAATGAAAGCAAGGTATTCTCAACTTTTCGAAATACCAGGTACGTAAATTTCGGGGACGAAATTTCATAAGGAGGGGAGATTGTAAGACCCCGAATTTTATGAAATAAAAGTATTCAATTTTTCTTATAATTACTATTCAGTAAATGGTTAAAATTGATAAATATTAAAGTTAAGGGTGAAATGTGAATTTTTTTCAAAATAAGCAAGTGGTTATAAAATAATCATTATTGTCGGGGAATATTCGTTTGGTCGTGGAATATTCTTTCTGTCGGAGAATATTCGTACGACGGCGCAGCTATTTGTGGGCCCCATAACGAATAACTGTCGGGTGAAGAAAACGACAAATTTGAGTTTTTAGAAATAACGGGGTAGTTGTTACCGTTAACACTGTTGGAATACCCGGTGGTTAAAATACAGTAATACGCGTTATTGCACAGTAGCACACGGTATTGCACAGTATTTTTAAAATTATTGATTCTTACGTAAGAAGGCACTACTCAATAATTGTTACAGTAATTACTGTTCAATATTTTATTTTATTGATTCAATAATTGTTGCGTTGATATTTTATATTATTGTTGTTTCAATAATTGTTGCTGCATAGTATTTTTCTTTATCAGATCAATAATTCATATTATTTGAATAATATTATTAGATAACATTATTGTCAATGTCTAGAAAGTTCTGTCTAAGGAGAGGTTTGGTCATCTAATTGCGCGCCAGTAAGGAGAAATTATTATTGGAAAGCCCCCTCTTTCCTGGGAACGGCCTAGTTGTCATAAATGTGATTCTGTAATATTATTTGTGAATAATTAATTATTGATTCATATGATAAGAAAATATTTATTTTATGTGGATATAAATGAGGGATATATTTTTGTGGTTAAAAAATGAAGGAGTTAATGTTGAGATTTTTATCCGTATTTTTGTCGGAATGGAGGTATTAAAAATCAGGGTTTTTGAGATATTTTACGGGGGTTATAATTTTTAATCCGACCGTTGGATCGTGGTAATTTTTGGATATGTTATACATATATAAGTTGAGTATATGTCCACAAATTTTGAACCGTTAAAAATGAACGTATGATTTGTTATGAATTTTAAGAGGTGGCTGATTCGGAAATCAGGTTATAAATTATTTTTGGTGGAAAATTCTAGAATTGGTGGGCCCCACTTGTAGTTGGTGAAGAAATGTGCTGAATTATATTTCAAATGTGGTGGGTGGGAATAGTAGCAGGTAAAGCCATCAGGTTGCAGGTCAAACCTACCAAAATTTTTCTATAAATAGAGGGCTAAGTTAGAATTGAAAATCACACCAGAAACATAAGCTTTCTCTCATTCTCTCTCTATATTATGAAGCATATTTTGTGAGTTTTTAGATACTTGGTGAGTTGCTATTCATCAGTGCAAGTTTCCTTCAGCATCATATCCGATATCCAGTCAGAAGTACTGCTCTTTTGAGGTAAGGGATATTAAGGGATTTTAAGGGTTGTTATGATTTTCAGTTTCGTAATTTTTCTGATCTTCAAAAATTTTGGAAGAATTTGAAATGATATTTTGATGAGTTTTCTTGATTGTATCCAAAAATGGTGATTTTTGGATGTATAAATTGATAGTTATGAATTTTATGAGAAAAGACTATTTTAAAAGTAACAGCTTATAATTCCTTGTGGTTAACTCCAAAATTGATGAAATTTTTATTGGGAGTACATGTATATGATAGAAGTATACTCTGTAAATTTTAGAATTTTTAGACAAAAGTATAATTTTTGATAAATGTCTAAATATTCGGCTGTTTTGGCCATATGAAAAATAGTAAATGACTTTTAAAAATTCTGAGAAAAATATATGTTCACTATGGAACTATATTATGCTAAATCTCAGAAAAGAAATATTTTTGGAACTGATTTGGTATTTTTCATGAAAATGGTCTAGTTGTGAGTAAATGAATTAAATATGTTATGTGAAGTAAGAAAATTGGAAAAATAGGATTTTATGGCTTGAGAATTCTATATGAGGTATATGCAAATTTTTGATGAGGGTTTTGATTATTGGTGATAAAATCTTATGAATTTGGCATTTTGGAATGATTAAATGTATTATTTAGTAAAGTGTAAACAATTAAAATAAATTGTTTATAAGCTTAAGAAATATTATTCTTTCAATATCATTATACCGAAATATATTGGTATGTATTTTATTGTGAAATTTTTACCTTTTTATGTCGGGTTTACTATTCACGAGTTACTATTAATGAGTTACTATTCACGAGTTACTATTCATGATAAAATTGGTTTCTTTTTCTGACCAAATTATAGTTGATTTATGAATATTACTCTTGAGTTTAAATCTAGATGTTTTGATTATATTGATTTTACTATTATATATAACATTTTTATAACCTTGATGTTGAAATTCTCTTTCACTGGAGTGTAAAGATGGGTAGATTATTGGTATGATCATGACTAGGGTTCTCTTTGGCCTGTAGTGCAAAGTTGAATTGTGACTGGTATGATCATGACCATTGAATTTATAATTGAATATCTTAAGCTTAAGTGCAAAGGTGAATTGATCAACATGGTTATAATTATTGTTTATATAAATTCTAAAATGATTATAATTCTTTGAGATATTAATATCTTTGGCCTGTAGTGCAAAGATGAAATATTGATGAATATCTTTGGCCTGTAGTGCAAAGATGAATTGTTGATGAATATCTTTGGCCCGTAGTGCAAAGATGACATGTTGTTGAATATCTTTGGCCTGTAGTGCAAAGATGAATTGTTGATGAATATCTTTGGCCCATAGTGCAAAGATGACATGTTGTTGAATATCATTGGCCAGTAGTGCAAAGATGAACAGATGTTGAGATAAACATGACCAACTGGTGATACAAATGAATATCTTTGGACGTAGTGCAAAGATGAAGTTATTAGTATGATTATGAACAGGAAATGTGATTTGGTGTAACCATGATCTTTGATGTTTCAGGTAAAGATAGGTGATGAAAATTATCATCGTCCTGGATGAGAAGAGGAATTTAGAACTACAGTTATGATTATGAGTTATTCATATGATTGTGGACCAGAATTGTTGATTGATGTTACAGGGATAAAACATTGTTGGTAGATTTTTAACATGGAGAAGATAATAGACTTTATAGTCTATTTGACTCTTCTAATGGATTGCTCGTTCTGCTGCAACTATGGTTGAAATTTTTATCGTTTACCATATGTTCTAAATCTCTGATTTATTGTTGATGAAGGCTATTGATAATTAAATTATCTTTAGTCATGACATTCTTTACTGAGCTAGTTGTGCTCACCCTTTTGCTTCACAATTCCTTTCAGGTAATAAGAGTGTAGCTGGGTCGAGCGGGGGTAACAAGGGAATAGAACGGTGGTCATCATTTAGTAGTTATATTTGGTGAAGAAAATAGGGTGAGGCGAACCCAACGTTGGAAGGGTGTTTTGTCACTATCATACAAGATGTCTAATGACATACAACCTCGTGTCATCATAGGACAGGGTTGTGCTCATCCACTTGCTGAGTATATATACGAGCACTACCTATATAATCTTAGTGTTTGTTTAAAGTATAATTCTCAATTAGAGACAGTAGAGATAATGATATGTCAAGAGAAGACTCACCATTGGGAAGAATATGATAGTAATCTTCTCGTTTTTCTTTGGGGTCTATTGGGTAAACCAAGGATAATTCTGTGGCCATATGATATCTATCATAACCTAGATGCATGGCCTCCCATGTACGAAGGTTTCCTTGAGCACTTCCCAAAGATTCTAATTTCTAAAATAATTTGTGACTATACCTTTATGTAAGGTGTCATTGTGAGGTGATGTCCACGGTTGGAACATGAGTCACATTTGGTATATATTTGTATCCAAACTCACAGCATATGTGTTGTTGTATTTTGCACGACAATTGTTGTAATAAAGTTATAGTTGTTTTCTGTACCATGTATTTGGCGACTCAGAATAGGTTGGACGGAATGGACCTATTTTGGGGTCGTTACAATTTTTATCGGAATGGAGGTATTAAAAATCAAATCAGGGTTTTTGAGAAATATTGCGGGGGTTATAATTTTTAATCCGACCGTTGGATCGTGGTAATTTTTGGATATGTTATTCATATATAAGTTGAGTATATGTCCACAAATTTTGAACCGTTAAAAATGAACGTATGATTTGTTATTAATTTTACGAGTTGACTGGTTCAGAAATTGTAGAAGTTACGAAATTTGTCTTTTTGGCAGAAAATTCTAGAATTGGTGGGCCCCACTTTTGATTGGTAAAAATGTGCTGAGATTTTTATTCAAATGTGGTGGGTGGGAATAGTAGCAGGTAAAGCCATCAGATTGCAGGTTAAGTCTGCTTCGGCGTGCTAACATTTTCCTATAAATAGAGGGCTAAGTTAGAATTGAAAATCACACCAGAAACAAGTTTTCTCTCTTTCTCTCTCTAGATTATTGAGTGTATTTTGGAAGTTTTTAGATACTTTGTGAGTTTCTATTCATCAGTGCAAGTTTTCTTCAGCCTTATACCGATATTCCGAACAGAAGTACTGATATTTTGAGGTAAGGGATATTATTTTCTTCTTAAATGATATTATTTTTTCAATATCATTATGCTGAAATATTGATATGAGTTTTTTTATCAAATTTGGAACTTTTTGTGTCGGAGTTACTATTCACGTATACGGCACTATTCACGAATACGACACTATTCATCGAAAAATAAAATTTTTCCTTTTTATCCAAGATGTCTATTATGGTTACTATCTTTGATTGTATCTATGTTTTGATCTTTATTTTTGAATTCTGCTTCACAATTGATTATTATGAAGTATTATTGATCTTGGATAAACTGTTATACGAATCCCTACTATTTGTCCTTCTGTCTCACTGGATTCGTTTTCTTTAAGATATTGTTCATCATCCTCAGTCCTAAATGATGATATTACTGAATATCTTTGGCCTGTAGTGCAAAGATGTATGATTACCTGATGAATATTTTTGGCCTGTAGGTCAAAGATGAACAGATGTTGAGATGAACATGACTGACTGGTGATACAAATGAATATCTTTGGCCTGCAGTGCAAAGATGAATATTTGGTTAAAGATGATTATTAATTGATGTTACAGGGATAAAATATTGATGATGGACTTTTAAATCTTAGAAGACAGTAGAATTCATTCTCTACTTGACTCTTCTAATGGTTTGCTATTTCCGATGTAGTTGTTGATCTAAAACTTGTTGTCGATTATATTCTATCATATTTTTCCCTGTTAAATACTAATGACAATTTGTTGTATATTATCTTAGTCATAATATTCTTTACTGGGCTAGTTGAGCTCACCCTTTTCCTTTTTGTTCCATTTTTCTTCTTAGGAGGTGAGAACATAGCAGGATCTAGTCGGGGTATGGAGTGATGATTCTAGAAAGATGTTTTAGCAGTCCTCACTATTTTTGTAAAATAGTATTTGAATAATTGTATTGAGGACTTATTTGAGTGTGGATATTGTCTAGAAGACAATATTTGTATTTAAACTCACAGTATGTGTTGTCGTATTTTGCACGACAATTGTATTATTGAAGTTGTAGTTTGCTTTTTGTACCATGTATTTGACGACTCAGAATGGGTGTTGTATACCTATTTTGGGGGCGTCACATGAGAGCTTGTTATCCAAGAAAGATTAGTTAAAAATAGTTGGAAGTTTGCCTATAAAACTTTGTAAAGGCTTCTCCGCTTGTTAAAGGAGTATTTATTACTGATAGTAATAGGATCTCAAGTTTTAAATAAGAACTTGATACTGGACGTAGCAACATACCAAGGGTGTATGTTGTGAACTAGATAACTCTGTGCATTGTGTGATTGAATTTTTTACTGTCTTGCATATTAATTTCTAACATTGCAAACTAATTATTCAAAAATTCAAAAAGGCCTTAGATAATTTTTAACATGTAATAATCTATTCAACCCCCTTCTGGATTATTATTAAACTTTCAGAGAGACTCAAAGAGGAATTGAGAGTATACAGTAAAAATTGGAAGAAGACTTTGGAGAATCAAGTAAGAGGAAGGGAGGGCTTGATCAAGTGCTAGATTATCTAACTAAGTAAAGAAGGAATTAAGAGGTAAAAGATGCAATTCAAACTATTTTCATCTTAGTTCAAGTTTTTTTCCTTCTATTTTTGCTTTATTTGTGGAATTATTGTTGTTGTTTTTATGGTTGTTGGTTATAATCGAATAATATCGTTATTGGTACCTTAAAATATCTGATAATGGTATGACGATGGATTTAGAGCAAACAAATTCGAATTTGAGTAAAGGGGAAGAGATAGATTTTGGGTTTGTTTTAGAAGTTAAATTGGTTATGATTTTATGTTTAAAGTCTTGAATTGATGGTTGTATGTTATACTCCTCTAAAATATGAAAACAACCCAGTTTGAATGAATCAAAACGGACTTAAAACAAATTTGTGGTGAAAGATTTCGTAAAATATGTTAAAATAAGAAAATCTAGCATGAACATTGAAATGTAACCCTTAGAATGGTTTGTTAGGGTTTCTGAGATATTAAAATCATTCTGTAGATGTCTAGTTCTAAGTTTAACAAGTTTATATAATAAAAAATTAACTAATTTGGACTTTAGATGAAGAGGATATGGAGTTTAAATGAAAACAGCGTCTGAATTCGCAAAGCTAGAAAACTGATTCTACAGTCAGGCTGCACCGGTAGCCGTTCAGACCCAGAAGGACAGCGCTGCCCCGCTGGAAACAAGAGTAAAAGCAGCGCCGTCACGCTGTTACCTGTCCAGACCCAGAGATAGTATTTCTAATGTATAGTCCAAGGGATGTTTACTTACTTTATTCTAATGTGCATTATAGCATAAAATTAAGGTTTGTATCACCAAAGCATGTGTTAAATCAAACACAAAGATGAGACCAGAGGTTATTAACTAGGAATTTATGAGAATCTTTAAGGCGATGATTGTAAGAATGGAGATGTTATTCAAACACCATAACTTGTATTGTAATCCTAATAGGGAGTTCAGATTCATGGTATATAAATAATAAAGATATTCAGAACTTGAATCAAGGTTATAAATTCAATTAAAATAGGAATTAAACCAATAAAGCTAGTTTTAATGTGACTAATTGGTATAATTGTCTTAATGAACTATGTACAATATTTGAAGGACATGTGTCGTAATTTTGTAGCGAACGTGCAAGGCAAGTTTCCTAACTTTTGCTTACACTTTTATATTAAGCAAAATTTCTTAACTTGTATCATTCCTTTGTACTTGTACGAATCTTCTATGTATGCAAGTTTTCTAATTCCTTTCAGAAAACATTACTTTGACAATTAATACTTGTTCATTGTAAATCATTACAGGTCTACATTCTAAACAGAGTTATTGAATTGTGACTTATTCGTGTGAAGTTATTCGAGATGATATATGATTAAACTCTTGATTAATTATTAAACTTATTTGATTCGGCTAGTCCATAGTCAATGGTCGTTCTAAAAGTTTTGAATCTTTTTTAAAGTTATTCCAAACCAAATTGTCTTTGGTGCGAATCCCTTTGACAAAGCTGGGATGAACAACACTATTTCATGGGAAAATTTTATCGAAAACTATAATTCCGAGCTACGCAATAGCGATAATATGTTTGTGCACAATACATTGTACGAAGGGTTAATCACCTGGAGTACGAGAATGGATGGTTCATAGTCTTTCGACTGTTACAGGTTACAGTAGAAATACTTGTAAACCTAGGAGATAGTTCGTGGTCCTATGACCCTCAGTATATTCATTTGAACTCATTATCTATGAATCGATATAAAAGTCAACTATTTTGTTGAATTCATAAGTTCTCAATTATGAGTTGATTAATTTCAGGAAAGAATTTCTTTTTCAGTTGAAGAATAAATATTCGTTCATTCATATGATATCTTTTGTATATCATTCTACTTGTGGGCAATTTGATTGCTCACCCTTGCATAATCATTTCAGCTAAGGTCGAGGATTCTGAGAAGCCTTCTTCAAGCAAAGACAAAGGCAAGATGCAGGAGTAGATGACTTCTAGTCTATTTTTCTTTTTGATAAGCTATGTAATGAACTTATTTACTTTTCCGCTATTAAGATGTAATAATAAAAGTTAGATGACCTGGGATCACTACAAGAAAAAGGCCTAATAGCGACCAAGACTATCAGTGATCGCATATCCGGTCGCTGATACTATTTATAGCGACCGACATCTACTACCGTACCTTAAAGTAGTCGCTAAATACTATTCGCGACCACATACGGTCGCTATTACAAATTTGCCTCGTAAAATTTGGCACGAAATGTTGGCGCCAAGGTTTTGTGCGACCACTTAACATCACCGCATGCGGTCGCTGATAAGTCCATGTCATTAAAATTCAGCGACCGCAGATGGTCGCTGATGGCGGTCGCTGATCAAACTAAAAGAAATCAGTAACAGGTCTTTCGCTCGACACAGAAGACGGAAGAAAAAAAGAAGAAGAGAGGGAGCTCAGCATAGAGAGAAGAGGGAGAAAAGGGGGAGAAGAGAAGGAGGAGAAGGAGAAGCTGACCGCACCACCGGCCAGCCACCGCCGCCATCGGCCAGCCGCCGCCCCCACCAAACACTGGTATGTACTTTTCATTTTAGGTTTTCTTAATATAAATTCTCTCTTCTTCTTCCTACTAATGAAATTGAGAAGCCGTCGCTAGTCAAGCAACTGATTCATTTTATCGTCACTTTTAGGTAACAATGTTTCCGTTGAATTTCCTTATAAGATTTCGTTTTTAAGTCAATTTTTTTTTCTTATTTGATGTGTTTTGTTTGCTAGAGAATAATCATTCATATGAATAATCATTTGTTTTTCGGAAGCATCTGAATTGGTTTAGAAGATTTATTGTTAGAGACTTGAATTTCAGTTAGTTAGATGTTACCAAGGACAGTAATTTTCTAACAATACCTTCCATCCGTCCTACAAAAAGAGTCCCAATTTGTGAATTTTGTAAATATTAAGATTGTATATTTATTTTATGTTTGGCCCTACAAATATAAGTAGTTAGTTAAGTAGTGGTAGGCTGGTAGCATGGTAAAGAAATTATGCGAAAAACCTAAGAATATTGGGTTATTTTATATTACTATCAATCCTCTACCTAAAATTTATTGAAAACTACATCCTAAAACTTGAAATAATATTACTTCAACTGAAGTTGGGATAGCTTAAAGTTTTTTGTGAAGAAGAGCAAGGGGGTAAACCTTGTAAACTTTCATGAATCAATGAATTCAATTCTTCAAGTAATTGTTCGATTTGATTGGAAATTTTTATATTTCTCTTAGTTTGTGTCTTGGGTGCCTAGAAATGTCCATATATGCATGCCGTCGTGCATGTGGCTAGTACATATTGTAGGGGAGACTCTGGCAAATTTTTTTTAAGTATTATAAGTATATTGGTGATCCACTAGAGCCTATTAAGGGGCTGTTGGAGCTGATGGGCTGGGATTGGGGCCGCGAGGCCACACGAGGCCACACCAAGCTTAGCCAAGCCTCACGGGGCCAAGCCAAGCTTGCTTGTCAGCATGGTAAGCTATTGGGGGGCTGTTAAACCAAAATAGGCAGCGCTAGGGAACTGTTAGTGCAACAGAGAAGGTAACTAGACACATTTGGTTAATAAAGAGACTGTTTTGGCATCTGAATACCAACCAAATATGTATTACTGATATAAAGCTAGCATGAATGAAATACCTTACGTATTCACTTACGATTAACAATAAGAACAAATTTAAAACAAATTAAAATAAAATAACATGATATAATATAAAGTTTCTCATACCGCTTTAATTTACATTCATTCGTTAACATTGAGTATACTTAAATGTTAATCATATGCTTACAAGTATGCTCAACTCATATGGTTACAAGTATGCTCAAGTCATATGCTTACAAGTATGCTGAAATGCTAATCATATGCTTACAAGTATTCTCAAGTCATATGGTTTCAAGTATTCTCAAGTCATATGATTAATAAGCTCATGTTGTCTGTAGTAGGTACCGTGGTATCATGGACCTCTATTCAGACCGTAGTTGGATGGCACGACGAAAGTCAAGTGCCCAGATAGGTGCTACAGCTGAATTTAGAGCTAGTTGCCAAGTGTTTTTGGATTATGCGTATAGTCACCCGGAATGTATGAATGGTAAGTCGCAGATACGATGTCCATGTTTGAAGTGTAAGAATGTAAATTATATGGACAGAGACGTGATAAACTATCATTTACTTATTTCTGGGTTCATGAGAAATTACGAAGAATGCTGGTGGGCACATGGGCAGAAAAGAGATGGTGGCATCACAGAAGTAGACAATTCGGGCAGTAGTACTCATCGTATGAATGAAATGGTTCATGATATTGCAGGGCCAGTTTTGATTGGGAACAAGGCAGAGAGCAACCTATGAATTCTGATGCCAAAGACTTCTTTAAGTTGTTAGACGAGGGTAGCGAGCCATTGTGGCATGGTTGCACCAAACACACTACATTGTCTGCAGTGGTGACATTACTTAACATCAAGGTTGATCACAACATGAGCCATGAGTGTTTTGAGTCGCTCTTGAAGGCCATTAAGAGTATGTTGCCTGACGGTGAGAAATTACCTGGTAACTATTACTTTTGTAAGAAAATGGTGAAGAAGTTGGGTCTTGGATACCAAAAATCGATGCATGTCCCAACGATTGCATGTTGTTTTATAAGGAAAATGAACAGATGACAAGGTGCACGTTTTGCAGTCATGATCGGTTTAGGCCTAATAAAGAGGGTGTGACTACAAAAAAAGCAAGTATATCGTTTAAGATTCTAAGGTATTTTCCAATAACACATCGGCTAAAAAGATTGTATATGTCTTCAAGAACAGCTGAACATATGAGTTGGCATGCGAAATCTCCAGCTAAAGATGGAGAACTAAATCATCCCGCAGATGGGCAGGCTTGAAAAGATTTCAACATAACACATCCTGGGTTTGCATTGGAACCTAGAAATGTGAGGCTTGGATTGT
This sequence comes from Panax notoginseng, assembly GCA_016801055.1. Classification (NCBI taxonomy): domain Eukaryota; kingdom Viridiplantae; phylum Streptophyta; class Magnoliopsida; order Apiales; family Araliaceae; genus Panax; species Panax notoginseng. The sequence goes on from CM029023.1 coordinate 129,967,368, forward strand.
CCACCGATGGTTTCAATCCGTTTGGCCACTCAGCTGTTCCGTACTCATGTTGGCCTGTGATTTTTACTCCGTACAACTTGCCTCCTTGGATGTGTATGAAACAGCCATACTTGTTTCTTTCACTCGTGGTTCCTGGTCCTAAGAGTCCTGGAAAGAACTTAGAAATTTACTTGAGACCTCTTATAGACGAGTTAAAGGTATTGTGGGAGGATGGAGTACAGACTTGAGATGTTACAACGAAAACAAATTTCAACCTTAGGGCAGCGGTAATGTGGACTATAAGTGACTTCCCAGCTTATGGTATGCTAGCTGGATGGAGTACACACGGGAAGTTGGCTTGTCCGTATTGTATGGAGCATACAAAGTCGTTTAATCTATCAAAAGGTCGAAAGCCTTGTTGGTTTGACTGTCATCGTCGGTTCTTACCGGTAGATCACCCGTTTCGAAGAAATAGAGAACACTTCAGGAAAGGAAAAGTAGACAATGATATGCTTGCACCGCGATTGTCGGGAACGGAGATGCGAGATCGTGTGATGAGATTGTCGGTTATCCCATTTGGTAAGATTGATGCCACAAACATAATCAATGGATTCGGCGAATCTCATAACTGGGTTCGAAGAAGTATCTTTTGAGAACTGCCTTATTGGTCTACAAATTTGATTCGTCATAATCTAGATGTGATGCATATTGAGAAGAATGTGTTTGACAATGTGTTTAACACTGTGATGAATGTTACGGGGAAGACAAAAGATAACGATAAGGCACGTTTGGACATGAAAGATATTTGTAAGCGTCCTGGATTAGAACTTTATGAATCTCCTAATGGTAAGATTGTCAAACTGCATGTAAGGTACACATTGTCCAAAAAGCAAGTTGAAGATGTGTGCACATGGGTTAAGTCTCTGAAACTACCAGATGGATATGCGTCAAACATTGCAAGGTGTGTTTCAGGTGGGAAATTGCAAGGGATGAAGAGTCATGACTGTTATGTGTTCATGGAGAGACTCATACCTATAGCATTTTAGGATCTGCTTGATAAACCAATATGGGATGCTTTGACGGATCTTAGTCGTTTATTCAAAGACTTATGTTCAAAATCATTAAATGAGAAGGACATGTCTGTACTTGAGAAGAACATCATAGAGATCACGTGTAAACTGGAAAAAATATTCCCACCTGGTTTTTTTTACTCTATGGATTATTTGCAAATCCATCTTCCCTATGAAGCTCGTGTTGGGGGTTCAGTTCAATATAGATGGATGTACCCTTTCGAGAGGGTGATGGGAAACCTTAAGAGGAAGGTGAAGAATAGAGCTTATGTCGAGGGGTCGATATGTGAGGCATACAGTTTCGATGAGATATCTACGTTTGTCTCAGACTATTTTCCGGACGAAGTCTTGACAAAGGCCAATCGAGTATCGAGACATTATGATGGGGGAAATGTTGAATTAAATGGTCGACTCTCTGTATTTGGTCTATCGGGCCACGCTTATGGAAAAGGAAAGCGCATATTTCTCTCTAAGCAAGAATTACATGCTGCACATACTTACATTCTTCTCAATTGTGAGGAGATTGACGAATTTGTGAGGTACACATGTAAACTTGATAATTTATCTTTTAAGTTGAAAATTTATTCCAATATGTTAATGTTTATAACATGGTATATGACGAGTTAAAAGTGAAGCATCCCAGCATAACTGATAAAGATATTCAAATCAATCGTGATAAAAAATTTGTACTTTGGCTAAAGGACAAAGTAAGTTCAATTTTTAGGCACGTAGAATATATATACTATATGTTAACCATGACTTCATTTAATAAGATGGAGTTTTTGTAGGCTTTGACTGAGGGATCAACGATTCCGGCTAATGTACAAGTCCTAGCTATGGGACCAGACAGGGACCAAGTCAGCCGCAATGGTTACAAAATAAATGGTTGTGAATTTCACACAAAGGCATATGGGCACGGTAAAAGAACAACGAACTCTGGAGTGTGTGTCCAAGGAGATTGTTACAATGAGCTTGGTCGTGCCTTTTATGGGGACTTGGAAGAAATCGTAGAGTTGTCGTACAAGGGCACGCACGGGGGTCATATTCACTTGTTCAAGTGCCGTTGGTTTGATTCAGAAAAAGGGATACGTGTTGACAGACATGGAATCATCGATATTGACCTCCATAGGTCTGCGTACTCCAACAAACCGTTTGTTTTACCAATTCAAACAGTAAAAATATACTACACTCATAGTCCTGTTAGGAAAAGGGATAGACCGCCTACAGATTGGCAAGTTGTAATTCATACTCCCGCGCGTAGTCATGTAGAAGTAGTTGATGGGGGAGATTTACTAAGAGCAGATGCTTCATAGTCAAACTATAATAAATGTGGAGGACGACAATGAAGTAATCCAGTTAGATGGTGGAGATAAACCACATGAATTAGATCCTGAGTCAATACTTGTGTCAGATGACATTGATACTGAGGAGGAAGAGTTATTGACTGAATCTGACACTGAATCTGAAGCAGATGATGATTATGAATCTGCAACACGTATACAGGATGATTCTGAATCAGACATTGACACTTGAACAAATGAAATGTATGTTTAGCATTACATGTTTTTTATATCATTGTCATGTTTATGTACTAAACTATTTAAATAGAACTTAGATGTAAATTACTTTTGTTTATTGTCATTTTATATTCATATATATACATGTTTATATCACTGTCATGTTTATTGTCATATATACATGTAATCAAATATGACTCATAATAACATCTTGAAATTTGTAATATACAGATGGCTTCTGAAGCAGCGCAGAAAAAGTGCGGCATGGGTAGGGGCCTAATCATATGCCCAAGGCCCCTACTAATCCGGATAATCGGATTCTTATTCAGATTCGCCCTCCTCCGAATAGCACGTACGTCCCGCATATATCATTTATATATAAGTATTTTAGATTCCATTTATACAAGATATATAGAACTGTGATGTAAATTGCTTTAATATATCTACTTATCGTTGATGCAAATTGATGTTAATATGCTTATTGTATTAAAAATTTGTATATTTCTCTTGGTTTGTGTCTTGGGTGCTTAGAAATGTCCATATATGCACGCCGTCGTGCATGTGGCTAGTCTATATTGTAGGGGAGACTCTGGGGAATTTTTTTTAAGTATTATAAGTATAAGTTTGAAAAATGTTCACAAGTATTATAACTTAGATGTAAATTGCTTTAATATATCTACTTATCGCTGATGTAAATTGTTGTATATTATAGTGATTTTTTAGATAATAAGATCGTCAAATGCATATCACAGCTGTGTTTACAGAATTGGCCTACACCTGTGATTACGTGGGCGAGCACACCTATCGCCCACAAGGATGCTGTTTGGGCTGAATTTCAGGTATGTTTTTTTTAATTATGACATATAATATAATATTCAAAGGATAATTGTTTAGTAATGTTATTATTGTTGTTTTATTTGCAGAAACGGTATAGATGGGAGGACGCGCAGGCTTCAGTGATACAGACATTATTCTGGCAGAAGTGCGCGGTCCGCACCAAAGACAATTTAAACAAAGAAAGACAAAAAGCCCTTCACAATGCCGAGATCGACCATCCAGGCCAGGGAGAGGATTATATGCACGAGCATAGCCCCTGGTGGTGCACCCAGTCCATATGGGCTGAGATGTGTGCCCAATGGAGAGCTGAGAGCTGGGTGAAAAGACGAAAGACTGCCTCCACCAACAGATCCTCGGGTGTACCCGACGGCGAAAAGGCTAAAGGGACATACAAGGGTGGCAGTATTTCACAGTTGCAGCATATCACTGCCAGGGTACGTATTTACAAGTTTTAATATGTTTACAATCATGAATTCTAAAAAATATATCACATTTTTACTTAGTAATATTGTGCTATTTTTTGTATAGGAGTCTCAGTCTCAAGGTACACCTCCATTGGCTAGATGTGTACGTGGCCACCCGTGATGGTCTGCCTGATGCTATCCAGATAGCGGTAATAAGTTTTAACAACTTGATCTTGTTTATCAATGCTTACAGAATTTATTTTTAACTATTTAATTGTTAACATGATGACAGGACACTTATAAGCGTTTATTGAATGAGCGCTATCCTGAAGGCACTCCACGTCCGACTATTGATCAAGAGCTGTGGGAGAGGGCGTCTGTTGTGAAGAAGAACTACATTAAAGGTCAAGGACAACGACGACGCCCATCCTTCAGTGGCTCAGGCAGTTCTGCTACCCAGTCTTCACAGTCATCGAGTCATCCAGCTGTTCACACTCCGGCTGACTGTGTGAGAGCTATATGTCGAGATCGAAATCTTTTGAAGATACTGGGCGGGCATCTGGGGGCTCTTGATCCTGAGGAGTTAGCTGAAGCAGTAGCGACAGCAGCAGCAGGACAGCATGGGGATGACGACGAGGTATAAAATTAATTTGTTGTATATATTGTCATAATATATATCAGTATCAACATAGTTACTATATTTGTAACTTGTTTTATTATTTTGTTAATTATAGGGTGATCAAGGAGGCGATGATGCTTGACGTACCTGCTTTAGATCAGTTTTGTAGTTATAGTATAAGCTTGTACTTGTATATTCATTATTTGGATGTCTGTATGTTACTTAAACAAGTTTTGAAATGTTATTATATTTATTCAATTCATATTGGGTTCTAAAGGTTTAAATACTAGTTTGGTGTATGTTGGTGGACGATGGATGTTTATATTGTTGTGAATGTTGTTTATATTGTTGTGATTGTGTGTTAGGATAAAGCAGATACAAAACAGGTACAGGTTTTTGGGAATTCTGCAAAACAGCAAAAATCTTGTTTGCAATTTGTTTCATATATGCGGTCGCTGATAGTTAGTAGCGACGGCTAAATATTTCTTCATATCAGCGACCGAATGCGGTCGCTGATAGCGGTCGCCGACACGTGGACCACGTCAGCTTTGGCCCTGGACCATGCTGACTCAGCTTAGCGACCGAATTTATCATTTCGGTCGCGAATAACGGTCGCAGATGTGTCGGTCGCTAATAGGGGTCGCTAATGTGCATCCCAGCGACTAGATTTTATGCGACGACTATCAGCGACTGCACTCGGTCGCTGATAGATATCTACGACCAAAGGCGGTCGCTATTACGCGGTCGCTGATAGACCATTTTCTTGTAGTGGATACGTTTATGTAAGTAAACTTTGGTTAATCATGTGTGTTGTTTATAGTCCTATTCAACGGGATTGTTTAGATATTGTATGTGTAGATCATGAGCGTCGAATCTGTAAGTTGAGGTACCCAAATTTAAAGGTGTCACATGTTCCATATATATATACATACACAAAATACATAGATTTATATAAATATAAGAATTTAAACACCAAGCAAGTGAACACGTCAACTTTATAATAAGATATATATATATATATAAAATAAAGTTGGCCTTGTTCACCTATTTGGTGTTATCCAAGGCTGAATTATATTGTGTCGTTAAGGATTAATATATTTGTGATTAATTATATTGTGTAGTTAATTATTTATGATGAATTTTTTTGTATAATTATATATTTATATATAATACTTTTATTTTTAATATGCATCGAAAGAGATTTAAGGATAAATATAGTGGAAAGATCATAATCTACTAATGAATATGATCAGAGACAATGTGGTCAAAAAGTTAAATACAACGGGGTGAACATATGAGAACACCAACTTGATGTCAAAACCACGTAAATCTTAATGGCCCTGATCAGTATTCACTCGTCCAACAAATTTTTGTGTACTGGTCAACAAAAACTTTGTGTTTCTTAGCAAATATTGTATTAGAACCAAAAATTATTGTTTATGAATGAAATAAGAGATAATTTTATTAAAATATTTATTGGAATCACTTTAGGGCCGTGAATATGAATACCATTAATTAGTTTGTATTTATAAGGTGTTAGAATTAATATTTAAATTTAATCTAAGGCACAATCACATAGAAATTATATGGAAAATCATAGAAGAAAGCAGTGGCGGAACCAGAACTTTTTTGTAAGGGGGGCAAAAATTTTAAACCAAGCGGTGACGGGCCGACTACGACGGACGGGCGACGGCGACAGGCGGCAACTGGCAGGCGGCGACAAACTATCAGAATTTTGTCGCGGAGTTCTTCTATATATTGCAAAAAAAACATTACAATTTGTGTTGCGAATAGTCTAGAATTTCAATTCCCTGTCATGGTCATATTCCCCACCATTTCTTACTGATTTTTCCCACTTTGGTTGCACCAATCTTCTGAAATGTTGCCTTTGTCTCATGCAACCGATTTTTGCAGTCTTTCCTCCATGCTTCAAACCGGAGCTTCAGCTTTCGAAGCCCATCTTCTGGATTTATATCCGAACTTAACTGTCCTGTTTTTACTAACGAATACTCCTCTTAGCCACCTCAGCTTTCGAAGCAGCACGAGTACTCCTCTTAGCCACCTCAGCTAGACTCACCTGCATAATATTAGCATGAGTACTTCAGATTGCTGCCATTTTTTCTCATATTTCTCAAGTTGTAGTCGTAAACCAGCATTTTCCTCCTTTTTATACTACGCTGCTGCCCCTGCCCCCGCCCCCCTCCTAGTTCCGCCCACCGCCTGACCCCGCCTCCCTACCGGTGTCCAGCTACCGGGGGCAACTGCCCCCACCCGCCCCCTAGTTCCGCCAGTGGAAGAAAGAACACACAATATATACTCCAGTTCACTAATTATGGCTAGTCTTCCATGTCTAACGTATTAATTAATGTGTCTCACACACTATACAATGATCAAATATTGATTTATATAGTAACTAAGGGTCCGGATCTTAAGCTCACCCCTTATCCAACTCACCCGAGCTCACCCCCTTTAGCGACGGACCCGACGACGGTTCGGTCATATAACCGTCGTCTATACTTTTAGCGACGGATAACATATAGGGTCGCTAAAAGTATAGACGACGGTTGTATAACCGAACCGTTGCTGGTCCGTCGCTAAAGGGGGGTGAGTTCGGATGAGTTAAATAAGGGGTGAGCTTAAGATCCGAACCGTAGTAACTAAAAATCCTTATTCGTTATAATATGAGTTCAAATACATGACTTTCTAAACATTAGATAAACACAATACTTGGATATATGCTAATAAATCACCGAGTCTAAATACATATAATGCAAATTATTTGGACTCACTAAAGTATGAGCCAATATACTAACATTCTCCCACTTGGTGAATACTTCTTGATGTCAACCTCAAATGTACATCACTAAAACTTTGTCAAATTAACTGCTTTAGTTAAAAATATGTATTGTTCATTACTGTATCAACCTTATCTAATAATTTCAGTTTCTCATCATCCTTCTCTCTAATAAAGTGGTACTAGATATCAATATGTTTCGATCGTGAATGAAATGCATGATCTTTGTTAAGTGACTAGCACTTTAAACCAAGATCAGTACATAATTTACCTTCCGTGCCTGATCTGCTTTAAACCAAGCTCAGTACATAATTTAAGAATTCATATTACTTCCTTACCTGCATGAATAAACTCCATGAATTCTACCTCAATGGATGATAAAGTAACTGAAAGAATAAACGAGATACGGAACAATTGGAACAGGGGATTGGCACGAGTAGGCTCTATCTTTAAGGTGTTTATTGTCTGTTACCAAAATGGTTTGCTAAAGGCTAATGACAATACACCTCTAGGATATTTGTCAAGCATATATATTCACAGTGATATCAACTCACTGATGAATCTCTTTTCTTGCTTTTTGGTAAGTAAAGGTTGAATATATAACTGAGAATAGGGAGATGTAGAGAAGAAAAAATGGTTGGCTTTCCCACCAATAAAATAGAATTCTATTAATTAAAGTATCAGTTACAAAAATAATTCTGTAATCATAACTTTAATCAATAAAAAATGGTTCATGTGCATATTATTACTGTAACTGATGAACTAACTTTGCTTGCAGTTTAATCTGGTTCACCTGGTTTGAGCTCTATCTAAAAAGATAGGTTTATGGCTCGGGCAAGGCTCCTAATGACGATGGGTATGTGATAAGTGCAAAGTGTGCCTAAAGCGCTAATACGACGTGAACCTAGTGGCGGAACTAGGGGGCGGGCGGGGGCATCTGCCCCCGGTAGATCGGCGGTCCAGGCGAGGGTGGGGGTAGGGGCAGGGGGTAGCCAGGCACCAGCGTGGGTTTGAGGTCATGTGTGGGTTTATCAATCTCGAACCTCAAGGTGACATTACTGACATATATGTTCATTGTGGTTGTTTACTTTTATGATGTGATGTCTTATTTCTAATTAAAAGTTGATATCCTAGTCTTTTATTGACTGAGTTAAATTTCTGAAAATTGGTGTAAAGGGATTAGCTAGCCTTACTACCCTACACAGTCTACAAAGGTTTCTTGGGAATTAGTACACAGAGTAATTGTAAATTTTGCAGGTTGTAAAGAAGGGTGGTAAAAGAATTAAACTGAAAATTATTATGTAATTGAGAATTTAATTGTTTAGGTTAATTGATGAAATTATGATGAAATGCTTGAATAATTGAATTGATGAATGCTGAAATTATTATGAAATGTTTAAATTGATGAAATTATTGATTAGCAATTGATGTTTTTATTTATACTTGATTATGGATAAATACTTGATTGATGGTGAAGAAATTGAGAGTGATTCCGAAGCAAATAGTGATCTTGACTCCTTTTTCTTTTCCTCGATTGATCTGTTTCTGCATTAAGACCAAGGACCTTATAACTCCCCTAATATACTTCCCATTTTTTTCAATTTGGGTCAAAATCAAACCCATGGACCTTAACTTCGCTTCCTCGCCGCTGCAACCTACACATCTTTGCTCCGGACCTCCGGTAACCGCCTTCAAATTTTGTTCTGGTTCTGCCACTGCGTGAACCCACACGTGGCCTTGGCCCCAGGTCGCAAGCAGGTGGTGTTTTGCACCATGCCATTGTGACCAAATTCAAGCCTTTCCTTCAGTAACACAAGTAAATTAAATTATTCTCCTTATGCTTATAAAACATTAAATAGTTTAACTCTTTACCAATGTGGAATTTAAAGGAAATAGTTTTGAAAACAACAATCCACCTTTTCATATATCCCACTTTAGATATAATTAAAATATTATATATAATTCCTACTTGAATCATATATTGTTCTCTCTAAATCTCCTAATTATAGACTATCAAATGCATTTGTAATTTTATTTAAATTTAATCAATTAATGGGTCTAAATTAAACCCACAATTGATTAAAACTCATAAAAGAAAAGAAGCATTTAACAATCCCTCACTTGTTTGAAAAACTATTTTTCTTCAAACAATTCTCTATCTATCAACTCCAAGGCTTGCATGCATAATAGAATGTGTGACGAACATTGAGCCTTCTTTTAGTATAAACAACTCAAAGTCATATTGAAATAGATGGTGTACGTAGATTGAACCTCTATTCCAAATGATATGACCGGATCGAGCTGTCATAGACACACAAAACCTCCCTTTAAGGTGAGCATTATCATCGCTTTGCACCATTAAAGTCATGCGCAATATAATGTTTCTTGAACATCTGAAAGAGTAAACCATAACTCTCTATAAGAAGCAGCTCCACTTCTAGTCCATATAGGCAAAATGTTTCTCTAGCACTTCTGTTTCTATAAGTGCAACACTTTGTTAAGAGCATAGCTCATCCTTGTTTGTGCAATAGACGTTACTATCATATACTACATATAAGACCAAGTTGATAGTAACACAACCAACAACTGTGACTTATTTTTCCCATTAAACCTATAAACTAGGGGTAACCTAGATATAGGTTGGGTTCCTATCACCCTTGGCTCAGAATGGTTTAAGTCTCATATCTCGTGTAGTCAAACTTATTAAGTCTCTCATCAGAGGCTTAGTAAGTGGATCAACCAAGCTCTTACTTGACTTCACATAGACAATAGTTATGATATCATCATGTATCAATTGTCTCACAAATTCATGTCTACACGCTTTTGTAAGCGTATCTTCACTATCACAATAATGAAATTGGAGGCATTGGATTTGACAATAGATTTATGTCTAACAACATATTTCTAATCCAATCTGCCTTTTTTCTTACTTGAGCCAAAGCTATAAATTCTGACTCCATAGTAGAGTGAGAAATACAAGTATGTTTCTTGCTTGCCCAAGAAATAGTACCACTAGCAAGAGTGAAAATCCACTCACTCGTGGATTTATTATCTCCCACACTATTAATCCAGTTTGCATCATAGTTTCCCTCCAAAATATTATGGAATTTATTATAGAACAATCATAAGTCACTAGTTCTTTTAAGATATCCAAGTATCCTCCCAATAGCTTGCCAATGATCAATATTAGGATTGCTAGTATAACTACGAAGTTTAGAAACTGCAAAAAAATATTTGGCCTAATACAACAGTGCATAACATACATAAGGCTACCAATAGCACTTGCATATTCTGGCTGTGCAATAGCTCTACCATTATTTTCTTTGAGTTTAACTCCATTCTCAAAAGGAGTATTCACCTCCTTAAACTCGAGGTGACTAAAATTAGTTAATCTCTTTTCAATATAGTGAGATTGATTTAATACAAAACCCCCACTATGTTTTTTAATTTTGATGCTTAAAATAGTATCCACTTCACCGAAGTCTTTCATCTTAAAAACAAAGGATATATACTTTTAAGTCTCATTTACTCCAACCATATTTGTACTAATGATCAACATATCATCTACGTACAAGCAGACTATCACCATATAGCCAGAAGTAGTTTTGGAGTATGAGTAGTGCTACAGACACAAACTATTTTATAAATATTTTACAAACTGTTGATGTGGCATACTCCACCTCAGCGTATTGATCAACAAATTGTTTCAATGTAGTCTTCGGTCCCACATAATATGCTGAGGTGGAGTATGCCACATCAGCAGTTTGTAAAATATTTGTAAAATAGTTTGTGTATCTAGCATTATTCTTTGGAGTATATGCATCTATCTGCACTTTTATATTTAAATCCAAAGTTTAAAATAACATCATCAAATCTCTCGTACCACTGTTTTGGTGCATGTTTTAGACCATAAAGGGACTTAACTAATTTGTTTACTTTAACCTCATTTCTAGGAGTAACAAACCCTTCGGGTTGTTCTATATATACTTCCTCATTCAAATTTCCATTTAAAAATGTTTTCTTAAAATCCATTTGATGAACGTGAAGATCAAACAATGAAGCTAAGGCAAAAATAATTTGAATGGACGTGCTACCGGTGCATAAGTATCAAAGTAGTCAATACCCTCTACTTGTCTAAAACCTTTTTCTACTAATCTTGCTTTATAGGCAGAAATAGTATCATATTATTAGTGTTATACTTTGTTCTATAAACCCATTTTCACCCTATGGGTTTAGAACCTCTAGGTAAATCTATCAATACTCAAGTATTATTTCTCATGATTAAATCGATTTCATCATTTAAACTTCCTTACAAAAGGCAGCATCCCTAGAAGCCATAGCTTCTTTAAATGATTTAGGATCAATCTCAAGACTACATATATAGAGTATTTCATTTATGACCTCATTATTTTGGTCCCATTCCATCAAAAATAATAAAGATTGAGAAGAAATAAAATCATCATCTAAATCTTTATCTTTTTTAGCTCTAGTACTCCTAGGTCCACTTGATTGAATTGGAACACTAGGTTCTCCAACATCAACATTAGACCTTATAGGACTTCTAGGCCCATCAAGTTTAGGCATATCTACATTCTCAACATCTTTTGAGAATTTATTTTCAAAAAATTTAGCATCCCTCGACTCAGTTATAACATTAGACTATAAATCAAGAAGTTTGTATGCTTTACTATTTTCAGCATATCCAACAAATATACTTCTAATAGCTTTAGCCTCTAACTTAGTCCTTTTAGGATCATGAACTACAAAATAAGTTATACACACCCCCATTTTCATTTTATTACCTCCACTTTGCGCCTAAAGCGCCAATGCGACTTTGCGATGCGAACCCGTACCTGCACCCGGGTTCCGGATCACGGGATGCAAGCCGGTGGTGCTTCACACCATGCCATTGTGACCAGATCCAAACCATCCCTTTTGTACCACAAGTAAATTAAACTATTCTCCTTATGCTTATAAAGAATTAAATAGTTAACTCTTTACCAGTGTGGGATTTAAAGAAAATAGTTTTGCAAACAATAACGCACCTTTTCATAAACCCCACTTTGGATATAATTAAAAAAGAATATATAATTCCTAACTTATATCGCATTAGTACAATATCATTCAAACAACAATTTCTAATTTAAATAAGGCATTTACTACTGAAATTTCTTCATACTTGTAAATATCAATATTGATCCAATTTCAAAAAGTTGAATCTTCCATCTTTTACTCTCATCTTCAGCTTACATGGTTTGTGAGTTGTACATTACAAAAATTCACTCAACCTTTCCAAGTCACACTCTATGCCTTACATTTATAGTAAGTTCTATATTATAAAATTTTCACTTGGCACAACCCATATAAAGACATACAAAGAAATATCAATACATATTCAAAAGGGTGCCCCAAGTGTAAAATTATCTCTCAACAAAAGTACAAAATAAACTAGAATATTAAATACACTATAACAAATACATAAAATAGATACATGAACTCATTCAAAATTCATATCACAATAGTAGGACATCAACCACCAACGAAACATAATAACAAAACATCCAAACATGTATAACAAAAAAAACAACACCACAAAAAAATTACAATCACATTCATCAACGAAACATCACATTCACAAACAAAATCAACATTCCTAAAAAAAATACAATATTCTAACGAAACATCACATTCAACACAAATATTAAAATATTCCAACGAAACATCACACAATAACAAAAAAAATAACACACATATATAACACATTCATCAAGTAAGACCAATCAAAAAAATTACAATATTCCAAACAAAGTTTAATAACAATCCGTAAACATATATAATACATTTTATATAATACATATTTATATAATATATATAATATAATGTGTATTTATACATACATATGTATATTACGTATATTACCTAATAAAATAAAAAAAAATATGTATAATAGATATAATATAATATAATTGATATAAATGTATACATACATACATATATATATATATATATATATATATATATATTACATAATAATATAATGTAATATAAATATATCACTTTCCTAAATATTTAGAACCTATAAAACAAGCCCTCTTCTATGCCTATACTTACTTACGGCTCTGTTTCTATCCAAATCTATCACAAAATATAAATCCCACTACATTCTTACTACCTCACTTGCTCTTTAAGAAAGGCTGCTACTTTTGTCAAACATGTGTTCTCAGACAAAAATTTAAGTTAGAAAGAAACAAGAATAAAAAAGAAAATATACTGATAAATAGTACCTCATGTTCCAAGAGAAGTAAAGAATTCTAAATTTAGCAAGCATGTTAAGAATCAATACAACCTGCAAAATATTTTTAAAATTTTTTTCAAACTTATATCGCATTAGTACAATATCATTCAAACAATAATTTCTAATTTAAATGATACCTTTGCTATAGAAATTTCTTCATTTTTGTAAATATCAATATTGATCCAATTTCAAGAAGCTGAATCTTCCATCTTTTACCCACATCTTCAGCTTACATGGTTTGTGAGTTGTACATTACAAAAATTCACTCGACCTTTCCAAGCGACACTCTATGCCTTCCATTTATAGTAAGTTCTACATTACAAAATTTTCACTTGGCACAACCCATATTCAAATAAATATCAATACATATTCAAAGAGGTGCCCCAAGTGTAAAATTATCTCTCAGCAAAAGTACAAAATAAACTAGAATATTAAATACAATATAACAAATACAGTAAATAGATACACGAAAAAACTCATTCAAAATTCATATCACAATAAGTAGGACATCAACCACCAACGAAACTTAATAACAAAACATCCAAACATATATAACAAAACAAAAAATCAAGACAAAAATATTACAATCACATTCATCAACGAAACATTACATTCACAAACAAAATCAACATTCATAAAAAATTTACAATATTCCAACGAAACATCACATTCAAAACAAATATTATAATATTCCAACGAAATATCACACAAAAACAAAAAAAATAACACACATATATAACAAATTCATCAAGCCAGACCAACCAAAAAAATTACAGTATTCCAAACAAAGTTTAATAACAATCCGTAAATATATATAACACATACATATAATATAATGTGTATCTATACATATATATGTATAGTATAGTATGTATAATATAATGTGTATAGTATACATACATATAGTATGTATACATATTTATATTACATAATAATATAATATAATATAATTATATCACTTTTCTAAATATTTAGAACCTATAAAACCCTCTTCTACGTCTATACCTACTTACGGCTCTTTTTCTACCCAAATCTATCACAAAATCTAAATCCCACTACATTCTTACTACCTCCCTTTTCTCTTCAAGAAAGACTGCTACTTTTGTCAAACCTATGTTCTCAAACAAAAATTTAAGTTAGAAATAAATAAGAATAAAAAATATACTGATAAATAGTACCCCATGTTCCAAGAAAAGTAAAGAGTTCTAAATTTAGCAAGCTTGCTAAGAATCAAGACAACCTGCAAAATATTTTTAAAATTTTGATCAAACTTATATCACATTAGTACAATATCATTCAAACAACAATTTTTAATTTAAATAATACCTTTGTTACTGAAATTTCTTCATGCTTGTAAATTGATATATTGATTCAATTTCAAGATACTGAATCTCCCATCTTTTACCCTCATCTTCAACTTACATGGTTTGTGAGTTGTAAATTACAAAAATTCACTCAACCTTTCCAAGCCACACTCTATGCCTTACATTTATAGTAAGTTCTACATTATAAAATTTTCATTTGGCACAACCCATATAGAGACATACAAAGAAATATCAATACATATTCAAAAGGGTGCTCCGAGTGTAAAATTATATCTCAACAAAAGTACAAAATAAACTAGAATATTAAATACAATATAACAAATACACTAAATAAATACAAGAAAAAACTCATTCAAAATTCATATCACAATGACATCAACCACCAACGAAACATAATAACAAAACATCCAAACATATATAACAAAACAAAAAAACAACACACAAAAATTACAATCACATTCATCAACGAAACTTCACATTCACAAAGAAAATCATCATTCATCTAAAAAATTTCTATATTCCAACGAAACATCACATTCAAAACAAATATTACAATATTCCAACGAAACATCACACAATAACAAAAAAATACCACACATATATAACACATTCATCAAGCAAAACCAATCAAAAAAATTACAATATTCTAAACAAAGTTTAATAACAATCCGTAAACATATATAACACATTTTATATAATATATATTTATATAATATATATAATATAACGTACATATATGTATATTACGTATATTACATAATAATATAATATAATATAATTATATCACTTTTTTAAATATTTAGAACCTATAAAACTAGCCCTCTTCTACGCCTATACCTACTTCCGGCTCTTTTTCTACCCATATCTATCACAAAATTCAAATCCCACTACATTCTTACTACCTCCCTTTTCTCTTCAAGAAAGGCTAGCAAATTTTGTCAAACCTGTGCTCTCAAACAAAAATTTAAGTTAGAAAGAAATAAGAATAAAAAAGAAAATATGCTGATAAATAGTACATCATGTTCCAAAATAAGTAAAGACTTCTAAATTTAGCAAGCTTACTAAAATCAATACAACCTGAAAAGTATTTTTAAAATTTTGCTCAAACTTATATCGCATTAGTACAATATCATTCAAACAACAATTTCTAATTTAAATAATGTCTTTACTACTGAAATTTCTTCATGCTTGTAAATATCAATATTGATCCAATGTCAAGATGAATCTTCCATCTTTTACCCTCATCTTCAGCTTACATGATTTGTGAGTTGTACATTACAAAAATTCATTCAACCTTTCCAAGCCACTCTATGCCTTACATTTAGAGCAAGTTATCATTACAAAATTTTTACTTGGCACAACCCATATAAAGACATACAAAGAAATATCAATACATATTCAAAAGTGTGCCCCAAGTGTAAAATTATCTATCAACAAAAGTACAAAATAAACTAGAATATTAAATACAATATAACAAATACACTAAATAAATTCACGAAAAAACTCATTCAAAATTCATATAACAGTAAGTAGGACATCAACCACCAACGAAACATAATAACAAAACATTCAAACATATATAACAAAATAAAAAAAACAACATAAAAAATTACAATAACATTCATCAACGAAACATCAGATTCACAAACAAAATCAACATTCATAAAAAAAATTACAATATTTCAACGAAACATCACATTCAAAATAAATATTACAATATTTCAACGAAACATTACATTCAAAACAAATATTACAATATTACAACGAAACATCACACAATAACAAAACTGAGTCAAAGCTTTCACTTAATACCATATGGAGCAGGAGCAGGAGCAGGAGCCTCAGCAAGGGCCGTGCCGTAATACTTGTGATTCTCATCATCATCATATATATATATATATATATATATATATATATATAGACCGTACGTGTTCTATAATTTCTACAAGAGACCTCAAGTGCGGAAGAACAGCACAGCCAATCAATATATATAGCAATTTGCTGAACAATCTTGATACCTGCTTGCGTGACCAGCCTGCCATAACTAATTCTTGCTTTGACACGCAACAGGACAGGACAGGTATTCCAAGTGCTGATGCAACAGCACTGAAGGCTCTAGCAGTACGTACTGTTCCTTACATACTCATCAATGTTATTACATAATTATTTAAAAAATCGAGTTCGTACTTTTTAATTACATAACTAATTTGTGTCCTGCCACACACTCCATTTGAGTATGTAGGACCAGTGGTACTCGGACTATCCTTACTCATTTATAATTTATAATATACTAGTACATAATTTTTTATTCAATATTGATATTAACTATTCAATATTGATATTATCTCCTCACTGTATATATATTTTTAATAGTAGCTAGCTCATATTTTATTAATATAAATTTATACTATATTATACTTAGAATAATATATATATAAATTTTATTTCTAAGCTTAATTATAATTTTCAAATGCATGTAAATATGGTTAATATTAAAAAATTAACTTACCTTTAAAGTCAAATAAATAAAATTAATGTTATGGTTAAGTGTCTCAAATTTGATCTATCAAATTATCTTAGTATACATATTATCTTGGTATGTAATGAATTTTTAGGATACACTATGACAGTGAATGACAATAACACGTATATATAACACATTCATCAAGCAAGACCAATCAAAAAAATTGCAATATTCCAAACAAAGTTTATTAACAATTCGTAAACATATATAACACATTTTATATAATATATATAATATAATGTATATCTATACATACATATGTATATTACATAATAATATAATATAATATAATACAATATAATATAATATAATATACATGTACATATCTGTGTATCATAATAATATAATATAATATAATTATATCACTTTCCTAAAAATTTAGAACCTATAAAATTAGCCCTCTTCTACGCCTATAACTACTTGCGGGTTCTTTTTTCTACCCAAATCTATCACAAAATCCAAATCTTACTACATTCTTACTACCTCCCTTTTCTCTTTAAGAAAGACTGCTACTTTTGTCAAACATGTGTTCCCAAATAAAAATTTAAATTAGAAAGAAATAAGAATAAAAAAGAAAATATACCGATAAATAGTACTTCATGTTCCAAGAGAAGTAAATACTTCTAAATTTAGCAAGCTTGTTAAGAATCAATACAACCTGCAAAATATTTTTAAAATTTTGTTCAAACTTATACCGCTTTAGTAAAACAACAATTTCTAATTTAAATAATACATTTTAAACTTCTTCATGCTTGTAAATATCAATATTGATCCAATTTCAAGAAGCTGAATCATCCAACTTTTACCCTCGTCTTCAACTTACATGGTTTGTGAGTTGTACATTACAAAAATTCACTCAACCTTTCCAAGCCACACTTCATGCCTTACATTTATAGAAAGTTCTACATTACAAAATTTTCAATTAGCACAACCCATATAAACACATACAAAGAAATATCAATATATATTCAAAAGGGTGCCCCAAGTGTAAAATTATCTCTCAACAAAAGTACAAAATAAACTAAAATATTAAATACAATATAACAAATACACTAAATAGATGCACACAAAAATTGATTCGAAATTCATATCAAAATAAGTAGGACATCAAGCACCAACGAAACATAATAACAAAATATCCAAACATATATAACACATTCATCAAGCACACTAATAACAATCCGTAAACATATATACAATATATATTTATATAATATAATGTGTATCTATACATAAATATGTATATTACGTATATAAAATAATATATAATATAAAACATATATAGATATACATGTATACATACATATTTATATTACGTATATTACATAATAATATAATATAATATAATAGATATACATGTATATATACATATGTATATTACATAATAATATAATATAATATAATTATATCACTTTCCTAAATATTTAGAACCTATAAAACTACCCCTCTTCTAAGCCTATACCTACTTACGGTACTTTTTCTACCCAAATTTATCACAAATTTCAAATCCCACTACATTCTTACTACCTCCCTTTTCTCTTCAAGAAAGGCTGTTAACTTTTGTAAAACATGTGTTCTCAAACAAAAAATTACGTTAAAAAGAAAAAAGAATAAAAAATAAAATATACCGATAAATAATACCTCATGTTCCAAGAGAAGTAAAGACTTCTATATTTAGCAAGCTTGCTAAAAATCAATACAACCTGCAAAATATTTTTAAAATTTTGTTCAAACTTATATCGCATTAGTACAATATCATTCAAACAACAATTTTTAATTTAAAAAATACCTTTGTTACTGGAATTTCTTTATGCTTGTAAATATCAATATTTATACAATTTCATGATGTTGAAATTTCAATCTTTTACCCTCATCTTCAGCTTACATGGTTTGTGAGTTGTACATTACAAAAATTCACTCAACCTTTCCAAGCCACACTTTATGCCTTACATTTATAGTAAGTTCTACATTACAAAATTTTCACGTGGTACAACCCATATAAAAACATACAAAGAAATATCAATACATATTCAAAAGGGTGCCCCAAGTGTAAAATTATTTCTCAACAAAATTACAAAAAAGACTAGAATATTAAATACAATATAACAAATACACTAAATAGATACACGAAAAAACTCATTCAAAATTCATATCACAATCAGTAGGACAGTAACCACCAACGAAACATAATAACAAAACATCCAAACATGTATAACAAAACAAAAAACAACACAAAAAAATTACAATCACATTCATCAACAAAACATCACATTAACAAACAAAATCAACATTCAACAAAAAAATTACAATATTACGTCAACAACATAATAATATAATATAATACAATATAATAGATATACATGTATACATACATATGTATATTACATAATAATATAATATTATATCACTTTCCTAAATATTTAGAACCTATAAAATGTGACGCCCCCAAAATTAGGTATACATCACCCATCTTGGGTCGTCAGATACATAGTACAGAATACAAATACAACTTACTAATACAACTGTCGTGTACAATACGACAAAACATAAACTGTGAGTTTGAATACAAATATTATCTTCTAGAGAGTATTCATACTCAAAAGGAGTCCTCATTACATTTATTAACACACTATTACATAGAATAGTGAGGACTACTAACTAATACTATCATTCGGACCATCACTCCGTTCCCCGACTTGCCCCAGCTACGTTCTCATTTCCTGAAGAGAACAGTGAAAGAAAGGGTGAGCTCAACTAGCCCAGTAAGAAATATTATGACTAAGATAATACAGAATAAATTATCATTAGCCTTCAACAATGTTAAACTGATAAAATATAATAGACATCAAGTTTAACTGTAGCGGAACAAGCAATCCATTAAAAGAGTCAAGTAGAAAATAAACTCTACTATCTTTTATGATTTAAAAGGTTTTTCAACACTGTGATCGCTGGGACTCAGCTTAATAAAATAACCCACATCATCGAATCACCCCTGCACTACGGCCAAGGATATTCGTGTATTCATTAATGGTCATGATCATGCCAACAACTGTCCATCAATGCACTACGGGCCAATGAGGACTTTTACCACATCATTTGTAACATTACGGTCATGATTATACCGAATAATCCCTGGTCATAATCATACCAAGTCCATCTATGCACTACAGGCCACAGATGACTTTCAACATTTTATAAACATGAGGATGATGACAATGATATAAGAATTCAATAAAACAAGTTCAAGAAATTAATTTATCCAAGAATTAACAACGTCCAAATTGTCAACATGATACTGCATTGTGGAGTAAAATTCAAGAATACTTAGAAGAATATTTTCATGAAAAGATACTGGATGAACCGCAATTATCAAGGATATTCCACAAATTTCATGGAGTATAGAAGTCAAAACTTAACCAACTGAGTACAATAAAGAATGGAATAACAAAAGAAATCACCATGCATGCGATAGACCGCACAGACAGGTTATTCTAACAGAATAATAAATAATGGAACCAGGTCCGGCGTAAACGCACAGACAGGATATTCTGACAGAATAATAAATAATGGAACCAGGTCCGGTGTAAAACACACAGACAGGATGTTCCAACAGAATAATAACAAGACGGAACCAGATCCGGTGTAAAACACACAGACAGGATGTTCCAACAGGATAATAATAAAAATGGAACCAGGTCCGGTGTAAAACACACAGACAGGATGTTCCAACAGAAAAATAACAAAAACAGAACCAAGTCTGGTGTAAAACACACAGACAGGATGTTCCAACAGAATAATAGAAGAATGTCACCAAGTATAGGGTAGACCGCGTATACTGGTTATTCTAACAGAATAATAAAGAATGGAATAACAGAAGTTCTCTTCATGAATATAAAAGAAATAATATTCCCTACCTTAAAAGAACTGGATATTGAAAAGTGAAGTAGCAGAATACTTTTATTCTCTCTCTCTTATTCTCTCTATACTTTCTCTCTCTATAGCTTGAATGAATTCGTGAAAAATAATGAAACCCTAGGCCTCTATTTATAGAAAAACTGAGGGTAGCTCTTGGTCTTAACGAAGTGTCAAATGACTCTTGGTCTTAACGAATGGTCAAATGACTCTTGGTAATATTGAAGGGACTACTATTGACGAAAGTAATTACTATTGACCAAGGTAAATACTATTGACCAAGGTAAATACTATTGACCAAGGTAAATACTATTGACGACGGTAATTACTATTGACGACGGTAATTACTATTGACGAAGAGACTCTTAGATGATGACATATGGCCCCCCATAAAAAAATCAAACTTACCACAACGTCTCAATTATTGATTTAATAATATAACATATTATACAGATGATACTATGACAATAATTTAAGAGATATGATGCAGCAATTACTGTAGCAATAATTGAGTATAGCTGAGTGACTTCTCACGTAAGCATCAATAATCAATACTGTATGCTACTATGCAACCACGCGTATTACTGTACTTTTACTACCGGGTAGTTCAACAGTTTTTACGGTTTTTACGGTAACACCTCAGCCGTTATTTTTATAGAAAGATAATTTTGTCGTTTTCTAACTACGACTATACTTCTGTTGTGGGGTCCACCAATGATTGTGCCGTCGTACGAATATTCCCCGACAAAAAGAATATTCTCCGACCAAACGAATATAATATGACAACTTGCACACTTTACAAAATTTAAAAATTAAATATTTATAAAATATTTCGAGAAAAATTAAATATTTATTCATAAAATCTGGGGTCTCACAATCTCCCCTTCTTATGGAATTTCGCCCTCGAAATTTATGTACGTACTTGGTATGCCGAACATGTGAGGATACCTTGACTTCACTTCAAATTCTAACTCTTGAGGTATAACCTTTAAGCATCGAATATGATCCTTCTTATCCAAGATGTTAACACGTATCTCCTCATACGTTAAATCTTTCGATATCTCGTCTGGTTCTAAATTAATAATGTTGTTCGGGTCGTCCACATATTTACGTAACATCGATACGTAAAAAAATGTTCTGAACACGCAACATACTTGGCGGTAAAATGAGTCTATAGGCCACAGTTCCTACTTCATCGAGGATTTCAAATGGGCCAATTAAATCGAGAGTTGAGATTTCCTCTCTTCGTCGATTCTTGCTTCTAGAATAACGCCCTCTTGAACCTTCTTCTTCACATTTATCAGCTCTGAGTATGTAGCTTGAGCGGCTTTAACTTTATCGATTAAAGTCGATTTTAATCGTATATTCGTTATCTTCACGTGGATTCGTATATTCACACTTGTAACCGTATACGATCTTCTACACAACGCGTCAGCTACCACGTTCGCTTTTCCACGACGTTATTGAATGGTACGATCGTAATCTTCAACAGCTCGAGCCAACGTCTTTGGCGCATAATACGTTCGTTTTAGTTGAAGAAATATTTGAGGGTTTAAGAAATGGGTTTTGTACTGGGGTCAATACAAAATTCAATTTTACGCTCTGGGGTAGGCTAAGAAGTCTTCAAGAATACGTCAAGAAATTTATTAACAATAGAAATATCGTTTAAAACTGTGACCCTCATCCAACACTTGGATAACACGTCACATCGATACCTATCAACTTGCCATCGTCATTTACAACGTCTCCTACGGAAAGTCTAGCTTCGGTGCATTCCACACCAGGAAGTCAACAACGAAAGGAACGGGGATTTTTACTTATGGCTTGATATGACAATGATTGACTTTAGTGGTTTGGTTACTTTGAATTTGCATAACAGATTGGTTAGGAATATGAAAGCTAACAACCTTACGAAAAGCATGATGAGCAGTTAACCAATCATTTCCAAAAATCACATCAATGCAAGTATTTTCAAAGAGATAAGATCAACAGGTAACGTGAAAGTGTTGATTTGAACAAGATTTATGAATAGTAGAGGTAACAAAGGTTTCTCCCAACGGAATTTCAACAGAGAAATCAAAGTCTAACTTCTCCGGAGTTAAGTTCAAATATTGAACACAACTAGGTGAAATAAAAGAGTGAGTAGAACCGGTATCTAACACGGTATAGACTTCGTAAGAGTTTATGACTAACATACCCGTGATAATTTAGTCAGGTTCCTCGTCACGAAAAAAATGCTCTCTTAAACTACTGGCTTTGGCTTTTCTGGGACGGTCTTTGGTGCCTCCATCCTATCTGAACTTGTCTTCGGTGAACGACAAAATCGGGCTAAGTGACATTCTCTTCCACAATTATAGCATGCTTTGGATGGCATCGCGCAGTTTGGACTGATGTGTCCCTCCCCTCCGCATTTGAAGCATATGATAGGTGGTCGTTCTCCTTCCTTAACAACGGGTGCTGGTGCTGATGTCTTTCCATCATTGTTAAATTTCCTCTTCTTGAAATGTCCATTCTTATTGTTTTGACTATGATTACCATTGAAGTGGTTACCATTTCTGGCATGTTGATTCCCTCCATGCTTATTGTCACCGCTTTGATGACTGTTATCACCAGTATTATCATTTTTCCGGCTGCTCTCTTTTGGTTGCGTTGACTCGTTATCGCGCTCCACTAACTGAGCCCTATTCACAACATCTGAATACAAACACAGTTTATGAGAAATAAGATATTGACGTATCTCTGGTTTCAAACCTCTTAAAAACATCCGCGTCATTCTCTCTTCATTATCCACCAAGTGGGATGCAAATTGGGACAACTCGGCAAACTTGGCTTCGTACTGCGACACGGTCATGTTGTTTTGCTCCAACTTGATAAATTTCACCTCCTTCATGTGGCGAATACTTTCGGGAAAGTACTTGTCATTGAACAGTTCTTGGAACTTCTCCCAAGACATCTTGAGTGCGTCAGGCTGGGTACGTTTTACAGATTCTCACCAGTAATCTGCCTCTTCACGCAACATAAAGGTGGCAAAGGGAACCTTTTGCTCCTCAGAGCATCCCAAGACATCAAATATCTTGGTGATCTGCTTTAACCACGTCTCCGCCTTAAGTGGTTCTGGCTTTCCCAAAAACTCCGGTGGTCCTAGCTCCTTGAATTGCTTAGCGGTGACCAACCGTGGGTTGTCATTGTTTCCTCCTTCATTTTGAATAGGAGTCGCTCTCGCCCGTTGTTGCATAAATTGCTCCTTGAACTGCTTAGCGGTGACCGTCCGAGAGTTATTTTGTTGTTGCATGAATTGCATAAAGTCTCTGACCATCCCATCATTCACCATTTCATCGGTGTTATTATTTTCATGAGGATTATTGTCCTCTGGTTGCACATTACCCTGAGCATTGATCGTTGGTGATTCAATAGTCTCATGTGCTTCATTGTTTATCTCAACATTTTCGGATGCCATTTGCAAATACTGCAACAAAACAAGGGTTAATTAACATATAACATATTATCCATATACTTTGACCGACCAATTAAATACCAAATAAACTTAGGTAGGTCATACTAGCGAAGGAATTCCTCGTCTCTCCCCTCCTAGTTCTATTCTCACATCCTAGCCAAGGATCATATCCCTAAGCTCTGATACCAACTGTGACGCCTCCAAAATTAGGTATACATCACCCATCTTGGGTCGTCAGATACATAGTACAGAATACAAATACAACTTACTAATACAACTGTCGTGTACAATACGACAAAACATAAACTGTGAGTTTGAATACAAATATTATCTTCTAGAGAGTATTCATACTCAAAAGGAGTCCTCATTACATTTATTAACACATTATTACATAGAATAGTGAGGACTACTAACTAATACTATCATTCGGACTATCACTCCGTTCCCCGACTTGCCCCAGCTACGTTCTCATTTCCTGAAGAGAACAGTGAAAGAAAGGGTGAGCTCAACTAGCCCAGTAAGAAATATTATGACTAAGATAATACAGAATAAATTATCATTAGCCTTCAACAATGTTAAACTGATAAAATATAATAGACATCAAGTTTAACTGTAGCGGAACAAGCAATCCATTAAAAGAGTCAAGTAGAAAATAAACTCTACTATCTTTTATGATTTAAAAGGTTTTTCAACACTGTGATCGCTGGGACTC
Organism: Panax notoginseng; assembly: GCA_016801055.1. Classification (NCBI taxonomy): domain Eukaryota; kingdom Viridiplantae; phylum Streptophyta; class Magnoliopsida; order Apiales; family Araliaceae; genus Panax; species Panax notoginseng. Next base: position 129,992,810 of record CM029023.1, read on the forward strand.
AGCTTAATAAAATAACCCACATCATCGAATCACCCCTGCACTACGGCCAAGGATATTCGTGTATTCATTAATGGTCATGATCATGCCAACAACTGTCCATCAATGCACTACGGGCCAATGAGGACTTTTACCACATCATTTGTAACATTACGGTCATGATTATACCGAATAATCCCTGGTCATAATCATACCAAGTCCATCTATGCACTACAGGCCACAGATGACTTTCAACATTTTATAAACATGAGGATGATGACAATGATATAAGAATTCAATAAAACAAGTTCAAGAAATTAATTTATCCAAGAATTAACAACGTCCAAATTGTCAACATGATACTGCATTGTGGAGTAAAATTCAAGAATACTTAGAAGAATATTTTCATGAAAAGATACTGGATGAACCGCAATTATCAAGGATATTCCACAAATTTCATGGAGTATAGAAGTCAAAACTTAACCAACTGAGTACAATAAAGAATGGAATAACAAAAGAAATCACCATGCATGCGATAGACCGCACAGACAGGTTATTCTAACAGAATAATAAATAATGGAACCAGGTCCGGCGTAAACGCACAGACAGGATATTCTGACAGAATAATAAATAATGGAACCAGGTCCGGTGTAAAACACACAGACAGGATGTTCCAACAGAATAATAACAAGACGGAACCAGATCCGGTGTAAAACACACAGACAGGATGTTCCAACAGGATAATAATAAAAATGGAACCAGGTCCGGTGTAAAACACACAGACAGGATGTTCCAACAGAAAAATAACAAAAACAGAACCAAGTCTGGTGTAAAACACACAGACAGGATGTTCCAACAGAATAATAGAAGAATGTCACCAAGTATAGGGTAGACCGCGTATACTGGTTATTCTAACAGAATAATAAAGAATGGAATAACAGAAGTTCTCTTCATGAATATAAAAGAAATAATATTCCCTACCTTAAAAGAACTGGATATTGAAAAGTGAAGTAGCAGAATACTTTTATTCTCTCTCTCTTATTCTCTCTATACTTTCTCTCTCTATAGCTTGAATGAATTCGTGAAAAATAATGAAACCCTAGGCCTCTATTTATAGAAAAACTGAGGGTGGCTCTTGGTCTTAACGAAGGGTCAAATGACTCTTGGTCTTAACGAATGGTCAAATGACTCTTGGTAATATTGAAGGGACTACTATTGACGAAAGTAATTACTATTGACCAAGGTAAATACTATTGACCAAGGTAAATACTATTGACCAAGGTAAATACTATTGACGACGGTAATTACTATTGACGACGGTAATTACTATTGACGAAGAGACTCTTAGATGATGACATATGGCCCCCCATAAAAAAATCAAACTTACCACAACGTCTCAATTATTGATTTAATAATATAACATATTATACAGATGATACTATGACAATAATTTAAGAGATATGATGCAGCAATTACTGTAGCAATAATTGAGTATAGCTGAGTGACTTCTCACGTAAGCATCAATAATCAATACCGTGTGCTACTATGCAACCACGCGTATTACTGTACTTTTACTACCGGGTAGTTCAACAGTTTTTACGGTTTTTACGGTAACACCTCAGCCGTTATTTTTATAGAAAGATAATTTTGTCGTTTTCTAACTACGACTATACTTCTGTTGTGGGGTCCACCAATGATTGTGCCGTCGTACGAATATTCCCCGACAAAAAGAATATTCTCCGACCAAACGAATATAATATGACAACTTGCATACTTTACAAAATTTAAAAATACTACCCATAACTATTATATCAAATCCACACCATAATATAAAAAAAAATTATTTCGAGAAAAATTAAATATTTATTCATAAAATCTGGGGTCTCACATAAAACTAGTCGTCTTCTACGCCTATACCTACTTACGGCTCTTTTTCTACCCAAATCTACCAAAAAAATCCAAATCCCACCACATTCATACTACCTCCCTTTTCTCTTCAACAAAGGCTGCTACTTTTGTCAAACTTGTGTTCTCAAACAAAAATTTAAGTTAGAAAGAAATAAGAATAAAAAAAAATATAACGATAAATAGTACCTCATGTTCCAAGAGAAGTAAAGACTTCTAAATTTAGCAAGCTTGCTAAGAATTAATACAACCTGCAAAATATTTTTAAAATTTTGTTCGAACTTATATCACATTTGTACTATTCAAACAACAATTTCTAATTTAAATAATACGTACCTTTGCTACTGAAATTTCTTCATGCATGTAAATATCAATATTGATCAAATTTCAAGAAGCTGAATCTCCCATCTTTTACCCTCATCTTCAGCTTACATGATTTGTGAGTTGTACATTACAAAAATTCACTCAACCTTTCCAAGCCACACTCTATGCCTTATATTTATAGTAAGTTCTACATTACAAAATTTTCACTTGGCACACCCATATAAATACATCCAAAGAAATATCAATACATATTCAAAAAGGTGCCCCAAGTGTAAAATTATCTCTCAACAAAAGTACAAAATAAACTAGATACAATATTTGTTAAATACAATCACAATAAGTAGGACATCAACGACCAACAAAACATAATAACAAAACATCCAAACATGTATAACAAAACAAAAAACAACAACACAAATAAATTACAATCACATTCATCAACAAAACAACACATTCACAAACAAAATCAACATTCATAAAAAAAATTGCAATATTCCAACGAAACATCACATTCAAAACAAATATTACAATATTCCAACGAAAAATCACACAATAACAAAAATGATAACACACATAACACATTCATAAAGCAAGGCCAATCAATATTCCAAACAAAATTTAACAACAATCCGTAAACATATATAACACATTTTATATAATATATATTTATATAATATATATATATATATATATATATGTGTGTGTGTGTGTGTGTATACATACATATGTATATTACATATATTACATAATAATATAATATAATATAATATAATAGATATACATGTATCCATACATATGTATATTACATAATAATATAATATAATATAATATAATTATATCACTTTTCTAAATATTCAAAACCTAAAAAACTAGTCATCTTCTACGCCTATACCTACTTACGGCTCTTTTTCTACCCAAATCTACCACAAAATCTAAATCCCACCATATTCTTACTACCTCCCTTTTCTCTTCAACAAATGCTGCTACTTTTGTCAAACCTATGTTCTCAAACAAAAATTTAAGTTAGAAAGAAATAAGAATAAAAAAGAAAATATACCGATAATTAGTACCTCCTGTTCCAAGAGAAGTAAAGACTTCTAAATTTAGCAAGATTGCTAAGAATCAATACAACCTGTAAAATATTTTTAAAATTTTATTCAAACTTATATCTCATTAATAGTATTCAAACCACAATTTCTAATTTAAATAATACCTTTGCTACTGAAATTTCTTCATGCCTGTAAATATCAATAATCCAATTTCAAGAAGCTGAATCTCCCATCTTTAGCTTACATAGTTTGTGAGTTGTACATTACAAAAATTCACTCAACCTTTCCAAGCCACACTTTATGCCTTACATTTATAATAAGTTCTACATTACAAAATTTTGAATTGGCTCACCCATATACATACAAAGAAATATCAATACATATTCAAAAGGGTGCCCCAAGTGTAAAATTATCTTTCAACAAAAGTACAAAATAAATTAGAATATTAAATACATATGTTGTATTATATTATATTATTATGTAATATACATATGTATGTATACATTTATATCTATTATATTATATTGTATTATATTATATTATATTATTATTGTGTAATATATATAATATACATATGTATGTATACATGTATATATATGTATACACTAAATAGATTCACGAAAAAACTCATTCAAAATTCATATCACAATAAGTAGGATATCAACCACCAACGAAACATAATAACAAAACATCCAAACATGTATAACAAAACAAAAAACAACAAAAAAATTACAATCACATTCATCAACAAAACATCACATTCAAAACAAATATTAAAATATTCCACCGAAACATCACACAATAACAAAAAAAATAACACATATATAACACATTTTATATAATATATATTTATATAATATATACAATATAATGTGTATATAGATATACATGTATACATACATATGTATATTATGTTTATTACATAATAAAATAATATAATATTAATATAATATAATATAATTGATGTATATACATGTATGTATACATGCATATGTATATTACATAATAATATAATATAATATAATATAATTATATCACTTTCCTAAATATTTAGAACCTATAAAACTAGTCATCTTCTATGCCTATACTTACTTACGGCTCTTTTTTTACCCAAATCTACCATAAAATCCAAATCCCACCACATTCTTACTACCTCCCTTTTCTCTTCAACAAAGGCTGCTACTTTTATCAAACTTGTATTCTCAAACAAAAATTTAAGGTAGAAAGAAATAAGAATAAAAAAGAAAATATATCGATAAATAGTACTTCATGTTCTAAGAGAAGTAAAGACTTCTAAATTTAGCAAGCTTGCTAAGAATCAATACAACCTGCAAAATATTTTTAAAATTTTGTTCAAACTTATATCTCATTAGTACTATTCAAACCACAATTTCTAATTTAAATAATACCTTTGCTATTGAAATTTCTTCATGCTTGTAAATATCAATATTGATCGAATTTCAAGAAGCTGAATCTCCCATCTTTTACCCTCATCTTCAGCTTACATGGTTTGTGAGTTGTACATTAAAAAAATTGGCTCAACCTTTTCAAGCCACACTTTATGCCTTACATTTATAGTAAGTTCTACATTACAAAAATTCACTTGGCACACCCATATACATACAAAAAAATATCAATGCATATTCAAAAGAGTGCCCCAAGTGTAAAATTAACTCTCAACAAAAGTACAAAATAAACTAGAATATTAAATACAATATAACAAATACACTAAATAGATACACGAAAAAACTCATTCAAAATTCATATCACAATAAGTAGGACATCAACCACCAACGAAACATAATAACAAAACATCTAAACATGTATAACAAAACAAAAAACAACAACACAAAAAAATTACAATCACATTCATTAACAAAACATCACATTCACAAACAAAATCAACATTTATAAAAAAAATTACAATATTCCACCGAAACATCACATTCAAAATAAATATTACAATATTCCAACGAAACATCACACAATAACAAAAAAAAATAACGCACATATATAACACATTCATCGAGCAAGGCCAATCAAAAAAATTACAATATTCCAAACAAAGTTTAATAACAATCCGTAAACGTATATAATACATTTTATATAATATATATTTATATAATATATATAATATAATGTGTATATAGATATACATGTATACATACATATGTATATTATGTTTATTACATAATAATATAATATAATATTAATATAATATAATATAATTGATGTATATACATGTATGTATACATGCATATGTATATTACATAATAATATAATATAATATAATATAATTATATCACTTTCCTAAATATTTAGAACCTATAAAACTAGTCCTCTTCTGCACCTATACCTACTTACGGCTCTTTTTCTACCCAAATCTACCACAAAATCCAAATCCCACCACATTCTTACTACCTCCCTTTTCTCTTCAACAAAGGCTGCTACTTTTGTCAAACCTGTGTTCTCAAACAAAAATTTAAGTTAGAAAGAAATAAGAATAAAAAATAAAATATACCGATAAATAGTACCTCATGTTCCGAGAGAAGTAAAGACTTCTAAATTTAGCAAGCTTGCTAATAATCAATAAAACCTGCAAAATATTTTTAAAATTTTGTTCAAACTTATATCTCATTAGTACTATTAAAACCACAATTTCTAATTTAAATAATACATTTGCTACTGAAATTTCTTCATGCTTGTAAATATCAATATTGATCCAACTTCAATAAGCTGAATCTCCCATCTTTTACCCTCATCTTCAGTTTACATGGTTTGTGAGTTGTACATTATAAAAATTTACTCAACCTTTCCAAGCCACACTTTATGCCTTACATTTATAATAAGTTCTACATTACAAAATTTTCACTTGGTACACCCATATAGAGATACAAAGAAATATCAATACATATTCAAAAGGGTGCCCTAAGTGTGAAATTATCTCTCAACAAAAGTACAAAATAAACTAGAATATTTTATTAAATTAAACAAATATACTAAATAGATACACGAAAAAACTCATTCAAAATTCATATCACAATAAGTAGGAGCATCAACCACCAACGAAACATAATAACAAAACATCCAAACATGTATAACAAAACAAAAAACAACACAAAAAAATTACAATCACATTCATCAACAAAACATCACATTCACAAACAAAATCAACATACATAAAAAAAAAATTACAATATTCCAACGAAACATCATATTCAAAACAAATATTATAATATTCCAACAAAACATCACACAATAACAAAAAAAAATAACACACATATATAACACATTCATCGAGCAAGGCCAATCAAAAAAATTACAATATTCCAAACAAAGTTTAATAACAATCCGTAAACATATATAACACATTTTATGTAATATATATTTATATATTATATATAATATAATGTGTATATAGATATACATGTATACATACATATGTATATTACGTTTATTACATAATAATATAATATAATACTAATATAATATAATAGATATACATGTATGTATACTATGTATATTACATAATAATATAATATAATATAATTATATCACTTTCCTAAATATTTAAAATGTATAGTCCTCTTTTACGCCTATATTATTACTTACGGCTCTTTTTCTACCAAAATCTACCACAAAATCCAAATCCCACCACATTCTTACTACCTCACTTTTCTCTTCAACAAAGGCTGCTACTTTTGTCAAACTTGTATTCTCAAACAAAAATTTAAGTTGGAAAGAAATAAGAATAAAAAAAAAATATACCGATAAATAGTACCTCATATTCCAAGAGAAGTAAAGACTTCTAAATTTAGAAAGCTTGCTAAGAATCAATACAACCTGCAAAATATTTTTAAAATTTTGTTCAAACATATATCTCATTATTACTATTCAAACCACAATTTTTAATTTAAATAATACCTTTGCTACTGAAATTTCTTCATGCTTGTAAATATCAATATTGATCCAATTTCAAGAAGCTGAATCTCCCATCTTTTACCCTCATCTTCAGCTTACATGATTTGTGAGTCGTACATTACAAAAATTCACTCAACCTTTCCTAGCCACACTCTATGTCTTACATTTATAGTAAGTTCTACATTACAAAATTTTCACTTGGCACCCTCATATAAATACATATTCAAAAGGGTGCCCCAAGTATAAAATTATCTCTCAACAAAAGTACAAAATAGACTACATACAATATTTGTTAAATACAATCACAACAAGTAGGACATCAACCACCAACGAAACATAATAACAAAACATCCAAACATGTATAACAAAACAAAAAACAACAGCACAAATAAATTACAATCACATTCATCAACAAAACATCACATTCACAAACAAAATCAACATTCATAAAAAAAAATTACAATATTCCAACGAAACAACACATTCAAAACAAATATTACTATATTCCAACGAAAAATCACACAATAACAAAAATAATAACACACATAAATAACACATTCATCAACCAAGGCCAATCAAAAAAATTACAATATTCCAAACAAAGTTTAACAACAATCCGTAAACATATATAACACATTTTATATAATATATATATAATAATGTGTATATAGACATACACATGTATATTACGTATATAATATAATACATATATATATATTACGTATATTACGTAATAATATAATATAATATAATACAATATATATAATATAATGTAATTATATCACTTTCCTAAATATTTAAAACCTATAAAACTAGTCCTCTTGTACGCCTATACCTACTTACGGCTCTTTTTCTACCCAAATCTACCACAAAAACTAAATCCCACCACATTCTTACTACCTCCCTTTTCTCTTCAACAAAGGCTGCTACTTTTGTCAAACATGTGTTCTCAAACAAAAATTTAAGTTAGAAAGAAATAAGAATAAAAAAGAAAATATACCGATAAATAGTACCTCATGTTCCAAGAGAAGTAAAGACTTCTAAATTTAGCAAGCTTGCTAAGAATCAATACAACCTGCAAAATATTTTTAAAATTTTGTTCAAACTTATATCTCATTAGTACTATTCAAACCACAATTTTTAATTTAAATAATACCTTTGCTACTGAAATTTCTTCATGCTTGTAAATATCAATATTGATCCAATTTCAATAAGCTGAATCTCCCATCTTTGAATCTCCCATCTTTTACCCTCGTGGCTTACATGGTTTGTGAGTTGTACATTATAAAAATTTATTCAACCTTTCCAAGCCACACTTTATGCCTTACATAGTAAGTTTTACATTACAAAATTTTCACTTGTCACACCCATATACATACAAAGAAATGTCGATAAATATTCAAAAGGGTGCCCCAAGTGTAAAATTATCTCTTAACAAAAGTACAAAATAAACTAGAATATTAAATACAATATAACAAATACACTAAATAGATATACGAAAAAACTCATTCAAAATTCATATCACAATAAGTAGGACATCAACCACCAACGAAACATAATAACAAAACATCCAAACATGTATAACAAAACAAAAAACAACACAAAAATTACAATCACATTCACAAACAAAATCAACATTCATCAAAAAAAATTACAATATTCCAAACATGACAAAACAAAAAACAACAACAAAACATAATAACAAAACATCCAAACATGACAAAACAAAAAACAACAACAAACAAAAAAATTACAATCACATTCATCAACAAAACATCACAGTCACAAACAAAATCAACATTCATAAAAAAAAATTACAATATTCCAACGAAACATCACAATAACAAAATAAAATAACGCACATATATAACACATTCTTCGAGCAAGGTCAATCAAAGAAATTACAATATTTCAAACAAAAGTTTAATAACAATCCGTAAAGGTATATAACACATTTTATATAATATATATATATATATATATATATATATATATATATATATATATATAATATAATGTGTGCATAGATATAAATGTATACATACATATGTATATTACGTATATTACATAATAATATAATATAATATTAATATAATATAATAGATATACATGTATGTATAAATACATATATATATATATTACATAATAATATAATATAATATAATATAATATAATTATATCACTTTCCTAAATATTTAGAACCTATAAAAGTAGTTCTCTTCTACGCCTATACCTACTTACGGCTCTTTTTCAACCCAAATCTACCACAAAATCAAAATCCCACCACATTCTTACTACCTCCCTTTTCTCTTCAACAAAGGCTGCTACTTTTGTCAAACCTGTGTTCTTGAACAAAAATTTAAGTTAGAAAGAAATAAGAATAAAAAAGAAAATATACCGATAAATAGTATCTCATGTTCCAAGAGAAGTAAAGACTTCTAAATTTAGCAAGCTTGCTAAGAATCAATACAACCTGCAAAATATTTTTAAAATTTTGTTCAAACTTATATCTCATTAGTACTATTCAAACCACAATTTCTAATTTAAATAATACCTTTGCTATTGAAATTTCTTCATGCTTGTAAATATCAATATTGATCCAATTTCAAGAAGTTAAATCTCCCATCTTTTACCCTCATCTTCAGCTTACATGGTTTGTGAGTTGTACATTATAAAAATTTATTCAACCTTTCCAAGCCACACTTTATGCCTTACATAGTAAGTTCTACATTACAAAATTTTCACTTGGCACACCCATATACATACAAAGAAATGTCAATAAATATTCAAAAGGGTGCCCCAAGTGTAAAATTATCTCTCAACAAAAGTACAAAATAAACTAGAATATTAAATACAATATAACAAATACACTAAATAGATACACGAAAAAACTCATTCAAAATTCATATCACAATAAGTAGGACATCAACTACCAACGAAACATAATAACAAAACATCCAAACATGTATAACAAAACAAAAAACAACACAAAAATTACAATCACATTCACAAACAAAATCAACATTCATCAAAAAAAATTACAATATTCCAAACATGACAAAACAAAAAACAACAACAAAACATAATAACAAAACATCCAAACATGACAAAACAAAAAACAACAACAAAAAAAAAATTACAGTCACATTCATCAACAAAACATCACAGTCACAAACAAAATCAACATTCATAAAAAAAAATTACAATATTCCAACGAAACATCACAATAACAAAATAAAATAATGCACATATATAACACATTCTTCGAGCAAGGTCAATCAAAGAAATTACAATATTCCAAACAAAAGTTTAATAACAATCCGTAAAGGTATATAACACATTTTATATAATATATATTATTTATAATATATATATATATATATATATATATATATATATATATATATATATATATAATGTGTGCATAGATATAAATGTATACATACATATGTATATTACGTATATTACATAATAATATAATATAATATTAATATAATATAATAGACATACATGTAGTATAAATACATATATATATATTACATAATAATATAATATAATATAATATAATTATATCACTTTTCTAAATATTTAGAACCTATAAAAGTAGTTCTCTTCTACGCCTATACCTACTTACGGCTCTTTTTCAACCCAAATCTACCACAAAATCAAAATCCCACCACATTCTTACTACCTCCCTTTTCTCTTCAACAAAGGCTGCTACTTTTGTCAAACCTGTGTTCTTGAACAAAAATTTAAGTTAGAAAGAAATAAGAATAAAAAAGAAAATATACCGATAAATAGTACCTCATGTTCCAAGAGAAGTAAAGACTTCTAAATTTAGCAAGCTTGCTATGAATCAATACAACCTGCAAAATATTTTTAAAATTTTGTTCAAACTTATATCTCATTAGTACTATTCAAACCACAATTTTAATTTAAATAATACCTTTGCTATTGAAATTTCTTCATGCTTGTAAATATCAATATTGATCCAATTTCAAGAAGTTAAATCTCCCATCTTTTACCCTCATCTTCAGCTTACATGGTTTGTGAGTTGTACATTATAAAAATTCACTCAACCTTTCCAAGCCACACTTTATGCCTTACATAGTAAGATCTACATTACAAAATTTTCACTTGGCACACCCATATACATACAAAGAAATATCAATACATATTCAAAAGGGTGCCCCAAGTGTAAAATTATCTCTCAACAAAAGTACAAAATAAACTAGAATATTAAATACAATATAACAAATACACTAAATAGATACACGAAAAAACTCATTCAAAATTCACATCACAATAAGTAGGACATCAACCACCAACGAAACATAATAACAAAACATGCAAACATGTATAACAAAACAAAAAACAACACAAAAAAAAATTACAATCACATTCATCAACAAAACATCACAGTCACAAACAAAATCAACATTCATAAAAAAAAATTACAATATTTCAACAAAACATCACACAATAATAAAAAAAAAATAACACACATATATAACACATTCATCGAGCAAGGCCAATCAAAAAATTACAATATTCCAAACAAAGTTTAATAACAATCCGTAAACATATATAACACATTTTTTATAATATATATTTATATAATATATATAATATAATGTGTATATAGATATACATGTATACATATGTACATATGTATATTACGTATATTACATAATAATATAATATAATATTAATATAATATAATATAATATAATAGATATACATGTATGTATACATACTTATATGTATATTACATAATAGTATAATATAATATAATTATATCACTTTCCTAAATATTTAGAACCTACAAAATTATTCATCTTCTACGCCTATACCTACTTACGGCTCTTTTTCTACCAAAATCTACCACAAAATCCAAATCCCACCACATTCTTACTACCTCCTTTTTCTCTTCAACAAAGGCTCTGCTACTTTTGTCAAACCTGTGTTCTCAAACAAAAATTTAAGTTAGAAAGAAATAAGAATAAAAAAGAAAATATACCGATAAATAGTACCTCATGTTCCAAGATAAGTAAAGACTTCTAAATTTAGCAAGCTTGCTAAGAATCAATACAACCTGCAAAATATTTTTAAAATTTTGTTCAAACTTATGTCTCATCTATTCAAACCACAATTTCTAATTTAAATAATACATTTGCTACTGAAATTTCTTCATGCTTGTAAATATCAATATTGATCCAATTTCAATAAGCTGAATCTCCCATCTTTGAATCTCCCATCTTTTACCCTCGTGGCTTACATGGTTTGTAAGTTGTACATTATAAAAATTTATTCAACCTTTCCAAGCCACGCTTTATTCCTTACATAGTAAGTTCTACATTACAAAATTTTCACTTGGCACACCCATATACATACAAAGAAATGTCAATAAATATTCAAAAGGGTGCCCCAAGTGTAAAATTATCTCTCAACAAAAGTACAAAATAAACTAGAATATTAAATACAATATAACAAATACACTAAATAGATACACGAAAAAACTCATTCAAAATTCATATCACAATAAGTAGGACATCAACCACCAACGAAACATAATAACAAAACATCCAAACATGTATAACAAAACAAAAAACAACACAAAAATTACAATCACATTCACAAACAAAATCAACATTCATCAAAAAAAATTACAATATTCCGAACATGACAAAACAAAAAACAACAACAAAACATAATAACAAAACATCCAAACATGACAAAACAAAAAACAACAACAAAAAAAAAATTACAGTCACATTCATCAACAAAACATCACAGTCACAAACAAAATCAACATTCATAAAAAAAAATTACAATATTCCAACGAAACATCACAATAACAAAATAAAATAACGCACATATATAACACATTCTTCAAGCAAGGTCAATCAAAGAAATTACAATATTCCAAACAAAAGTTTAATAACAATCCGTAAAGGTATATAACACATTTTATATAATATATATTATTTATATAATATATTTATATATATATATATATATATATATATATATATATATATATATAATATAATGTGTGCATAGATATAAATGTATACATACATATGTATATTACGTATATTACATAATAATATAATATAATATTAATATAATATAATAGACATACATGTAGTATAAATACATATATATATATTACATAATAATATAATATAATATAATATAATATAATTATATCACTTTCCTAAATATTTAGAACCTATAAAAGTAGTTCTCTTCTACGCCTATACCTACTTACGGCTCTTTTTCAACCCAAATCTACCACAAAATCAAAATCCCACCACATTCTTACTACCTCCCTTTTCTCTTCAACAAAGGCTGCTACTTTTGTCAAACCTGTGTTCTTGAACAAAAATTTAAGTTAGAAAGAAATAAGAATAAAAAAGAAAATATACCGATAAATAGTACCTCATGTTCCAAGAGAAGTAAAGACTTCTAAATTTAGCAAGCTTGCTATGAATCAATACAACCTGCAAAATATTTTTAAAATTTTGTTCAAACTTATATCTCATTAGTACTATTCAAACCACAATTTTAATTTAAATAATACCTTTGCTATTGAAATTTCTTCATGCTTGTAAATATCAATATTGATCCAATTTCAAGAAGTTAAATCTCCCATCTTTTACCCTCATCTTCAGCTTACATGGTTTGTGAGTTGTACATTATAAAAATTCACTCAACCTTTCCAAGCCACACTTTATGCCTTACATAGTAAGATCTACATTACAAAATTTTCACTTGGCACACCCATATACATACAAAGAAATATCAATACATATTCAAAAGGGTGCCCCAAGTGTAAAATTATCTCTCAACAAAAGTACAAAATAAACTAGAATATTAAATACAATATAACAAATACACTAAATAGATACACGAAAAAACTCATTCAAAATTCACATCACAATAAGTAGGACATCAACCACCAACGAAACATAATAACAAAACATGCAAACATGTATAACAAAACAAAAAACAACACAAAAAAAAATTACAATCACATTCATCAACAAAACATCACAGTCACAAACAAAATCAACATTCATAAAAAAAAATTACAATATTTCAACAAAACATCACACAATAATAAAAAAAAAATAACACACATATATAACACATTCATCGAGCAAGGCCAATCAAAAAATTACAATATTCCAAACAAAGTTTAATAACAATCCGTAAACATATATAACACATTTTTTATAATATATATTTATATAATATATATAATATAATGTGTATATAGATATACATGTATACATATGTACATATGTATATTACGTATATTACATAATAATATAATATAATATTAATATAATATAATATAATATAATAGATATACATGTATGTATACATACTTATATGTATATTACATAATAGTATAATATAATATAATTATATCACTTTCCTAAATATTTAGAACCTACAAAATTATTCATCTTCTACGCCTATACCTACTTACGGCTCTTTTTCTACCAAAATCTACCACAAAATCCAAATCCCACCACATTCTTACTACCTCCTTTTTCTCTTCAACAAAGGCTCTGCTACTTTTGTCAAACCTGTGTTCTCAAACAAAAATTTAAGTTAGAAAGAAATAAGAATAAAAAAGAAAATATACCGATAAATAGTACCTCATGTTCCAAGATAAGTAAAGACTTCTAAATTTAGCAAGCTTGCTAAGAATCAATACAACCTGCAAAATATTTTTAAAATTTTGTTCAAACTTATGTCTCATCTATTCAAACCACAATTTCTAATTTAAATAATACATTTGCTACTGAAATTTCTTCATGCTTGTAAATATCAATATTGATCCAATTTCAATAAGCTGAATCTCCCATCTTTGAATCTCCCATCTTTTACCCTCGTGGCTTACATGGTTTGTAAGTTGTACATTATAAAAATTTATTCAACCTTTCCAAGCCACGCTTTATTCCTTACATAGTAAGTTCTACATTACAAAATTTTCACTTGGCACACCCATATACATACAAAGAAATGTCAATAAATATTCAAAAGGGTGCCCCAAGTGTAAAATTATCTCTCAACAAAAGTACAAAATAAACTAGAATATTAAATACAATATAACAAATACACTAAATAGATACACGAAAAAACTCATTCAAAATTCATATCACAATAAGTAGGACATCAACCACCAACGAAACATAATAACAAAACATCCAAACATGTATAACAAAACAAAAAACAACACAAAAATTACAATCACATTCACAAACAAAATCAACATTCATCAAAAAAAATTACAATATTCCGAACATGACAAAACAAAAAACAACAACAAAACATAATAACAAAACATCCAAACATGACAAAACAAAAAACAACAACAAAAAAAAAATTACAATCACATTCATCAACAAAACATCACAGTCACAAACAAAATCAACATTCATAAAAAAATTACAATATTCCAACGAAACATCACAATAACAAAATAAAATAACGCACATATATAACACATTCTTCAAGCAAGGTCAATCAAAGAAATTACAATATTCCAAACAAAAGTTTAATAACAATCCGTAAAGGTATATAACACATTTTATATAATATATATTATTTATATAATATATTTATATATATATATATATATATATATATATAATAATGTGTGCATAGATATAAATGTATACATACATATGTATATTACGTATATTACATAATAATATAATATAATATTAATATAATATAATAGACATACATGTAGTATAAATACATATATATATATTACATAATAATATAATATAATATAATATAATTATATCACTTTTCTAAATATTTAGAACCTATAAAAGTAGTTCTCTTCTACGCCTATACCTACTTACGGCTCTTTTTCAACCCAAATCTACCACAAAATCAAAATCCCACCACATTCTTACTACCTCCCTTTTCTCTTCAACAAAGGCTGCTACTTTTGTCAAACCTGTGTTCTTGAACAAAAATTTAAGTTAGAAAGAAATAAGAATAAAAAAGAAAATATACCGATAAATAGTACCTCATGTTCCAAGAGAAGTAAAAACTTCTAAATTTAGCAAGCTTGCTATGAATCAATACAACCTGCAAAATATTTTTAAAATTTTGTTCAAACTTATATCTCATTAGTACTATTCAAACCACAATTTTAATTTAAATAATACCTTTGCTATTGAAATTTCTTCATGCTTGTAAATATCAATATTGATCCAATTTCAAGAAGTTAAATCTCCCATCTTTTACCCTCATCTTCAGCTTACATGGTTTGTGAGTTGTACATTATAAAAATTCACTCAACCTTTCCAAGCCACACTTTATGCCTTACATAGTAAGATCTACATTACAAAATTTTCACTTGGCACACCCATATACATACAAAGAAATATCAATACATATTCAAAAGGGTGCCCCAAGTGTAAAATTATCTCTCAACAAAAGTACAAAATAAACTAGAATATTAAATACAATATAACAAATACACTAAATAGATACACGAAAAAACTCATTCAAAATTCACATCACAATAAGTAGGACATCAACCACCAACGAAACATAATAACAAAACATGCAAACATGTATAACAAAACAAAAAACAACACAAAAAAAAATTACAATCACATTCATCAACAAAACATCACAGTCACAAACAAAATCAACATTCATAAAAAAAAATTACAATATTTCAACAAAACATCACACAATAATAAAAAAAAAATAACACACATATATAACACATTCATCGAGCAAGGCCAATCAAAAAATTACAATATTCCAAACAAAGTTTAATAACAATCCGTAAACATATATAACACATTTTTTATAATATATATTTATATAATATATATAATATAATGTGTATATAGATATACATGTATACATATGTACATATGTATATTACGTATATTACATAATAATATAATATAATATTAATATAATATAATATAATATAATAGATATACATGTATGTATACATACTTATATGTATATTACATAATAGTATAATATAATATAATTATATCACTTTCCTAAATATTTAGAACCTACAAAATTATTCATCTTCTACGCCTATACCTACTTACGGCTCTTTTTCTACCAAAATCTACCACAAAATCCAAATCCCACCACATTCTTACTACCTCCTTTTTCTCTTCAACAAAGGCTCTGCTACTTTTGTCAAACCTGTGTTCTCAAACAAAAATTTAAGTTAGAAAGAAATAAGAATAAAAAAGAAAATATACCGATAAATAGTACCTCATGTTCCAAGATAAGTAAAGACTTCTAAATTTAGCAAGCTTGCTAAGAATCAATACAACCTGCAAAATATTTTTAAAATTTTGTTCAAACTTATGTCTCATCTATTCAAACCACAATTTCTAATTTAAATAATACATTTGCTACTGAAATTTCTTCATGCTTGTAAATATCAATATTGATCCAATTTCAATAAGCTGAATCTCCCATCTTTGAATCTCCCATCTTTTACCCTCGTGGCTTACATGGTTTGTAAGTTGTACATTATAAAAATTTATTCAACCTTTCCAAGCCACGCTTTATTCCTTACATAGTAAGTTCTACATTACAAAATTTTCACTTGGCACACCCATATACATACAAAGAAATGTCAATAAATATTCAAAAGGGTGCCCCAAGTGTAAAATTATCTCTCAACAAAAGTACAAAATAAACTAGAATATTAAATACAATATAACAAATACACTAAATAGATACACGAAAAAACTCATTCAAAATTCATATCACAATAAGTAGGACATCAACCACCAACGAAACATAATAACAAAACATCCAAACATGTATAACAAAACAAAAAACAACACAAAAATTACAATCACATTCACAAACAAAATCAACATTCATCAAAAAAAATTACAATATTCCGAACATGACAAAACAAAAAACAACAACAAAACATAATAACAAAACATCCAAACATGACAAAACAAAAAACAACAACAAAAAAAAAATTACAATCACATTCATCAACAAAACATCACAGTCACAAACAAAATCAACATTCATAAAAAAATTACAATATTCCAACGAAACATCACAATAACAAAATAAAATAACGCACATATATAACACATTCTTCAAGCAAGGTCAATCAAAGAAATTACAATATTCCAAACAAAAGTTTAATAACAATCCGTAAAGGTATATAACACATTTTATATAATATATATTATTTATATAATATATTTATATATATATATATATATATATATATATATATATAATATAATGTGTGCATAGATATAAATGTATACATACATATGTATATTACGTATATTACATAATAATATAATATAATATTAATATAATATAATAGATATACATGTATGTATACATACATATATATATATATATATATATATATATTACATAATAATATAATATAATATAATATAATTATATCACTTTCCTAAATATTTAGAACCTATAAAAGTAGTTCTCTGCTACGCCTATACCTACTTACGGCTCTTTTTCAACCCAAATCTACCACAAAATCAAAATCCCACCACATTCTTACTACCTCCCTTTTCCCTTCAACAAAGGCTGCTACTTTTGTCAAACCTGTGTTCTTGAACAAAAATTTAAGTTAGAAAGAAATAAGAATAAAAAAGAAAATATACCGATAAATAGTACCTCATGTTCCAAGAGAAGTAAAGACTTCTAAATTTAGCAAGCTTGCTAAGAATCAATACAACCTGCAAATTATTTTTAAAATTTTGTTCAAACTTATATCTCATTAGTACTATTCAAACCACAATTTCTAATTTAAATAATACCTTTGCTATTGAAATTTCTTCATGCTTGTAAATATCAATATTGATCCAATTTCAAGAAGTTAAATCTCCCATCTTTTACCCTCATCTTCAGCTTACATGGTTTGTGAGTTGTACATTATAAAAATTCACTCAACCTTTCCAAGCCAGTGCACTTTATGCCTTACATAGTAAGATCTACATTACAAAATTTTCACTTGGCACACCCATATACATACAAAGAAATATCAATACATATTCAGAAGGGTGCCCCAAGTGTAAAATTATCTCTCAACAAAAGTACAAAATAAACTAGAATATTAAATACAATATAACAAATACACTAAATAGATACACGAAAAAACTCATTCAAAATTCACATCACAATAAGTAGGACATCAACCACCAACGAAACATAATAACAAAACATGCAAACATGTATAACAAAACAAAAAACAACACAAAAAAAATTACAATCACATTCATCAACAAAACATCACAGTCACAAACAAAATCAACATTCATAAAAAAAAATTACAATATTCCAACAAAACATCACACAATAACAAAAAAAAAAATAACACACATATATAACACATTCATCGAGCAAGGCCAATCAAAAAATTACAATATTCCAAACAAAGTTTAATAACAATCCGTAAACATATATAACACATTTTTTATAATATATATTTATATAATATATATATATAATATAATGTGTATATAGATATACATGTATACATATGTACATATGTATATTACGTATATTACATAATAATATAATATAATATTAATATAATATAATATAATATAATAGATATACATGTATGTATACATACTTATATGTATATTACATAATAGTATAATATAATATAATTATATCACTTTCCTAAATATTTAGAACCTACAAAATTATTCCTCTTCTACGCCTATACCTACTTACGGCTCTTTTTCTACCAAAATCTACCACAAAATCCAAATCCCACCACATTCTTACTACCTCCTTTTTCTCTTCAACAAAGGCTGCTACTTTTGTCAAACCTGTGTTCTCAAACAAAAATTTAAGTTAGAAAGAAATAAGAATAAAAAAGAAAATATACCGATAAATAGTACCTCATCTTCCAAGAGAAGTAAAGTTTTCTAAATTTAGCAAACTTGCTAAGAATTAATACAACCTGCAAAATATTTTTAAAATTTTGTTCAAACTTATATCACATTTGTACTATTCAAACAACAATTTCTAATTTAAATAATACATTTGCTACTGAAATTTCTTCATGCTTGTAAATATCAATATTGACCCAATTTCTAGAAGCTGAATCTCCCATCTTTTACCCTCATCTTCAGCTTACATGGTTTGAGAGTTGTACATTACAAAAATTCACTCAAACTTTCCAAGCCACACTATACCTTACGTTTATAGTAAGTTCTCTACATTACAAAATTTACACTATACCTTACGTTTATAGTAAGTTCTCTACATTACAAAATTTTCACTTGGCACACCCACATACAAAGAAAGATCAATACATATTCAAAAATGTTCCCCAAGTGTAAAATCATCTCAACAAAAGTATAAAATAAACTAGAATATTAAATACAATATAACAAATACACTAAATAGATACACAAAACTCATTCAAAATTCATATCACAATAAGTAGGACATCAACCACCAACGAAACATAATAACAAAACATCCAAACATGTATAACAAAACAAAAAACAACACAAAAATTACAATCACATTCACAAACAAAATCAACATTCATCAAAAAAAATTACAATATTCTAACGAAACATCACACAATAACAAAAAAAATAACACACATAAATAACCCATTCATCGAGCAAGGCCAATCAAACAAAGTTTAAGAACAATCCGTAAACATATATAACACATTTTATATAATATATATTTATATAATATATATAATATAATGTGCATCTATACATACATGTATATTACATATATAATATAATATATATATATATATAATACATATATAGATATACATATGTATATTACGTATATTACATAATAATATAATATAATATTAATATAATATAATATAATATAATATAATAGATATTATATTATAATATATATAATATAATATAATATATATAATACATATATAGATATACATATGTATACATACATATGCATATTACATAATAATATATAACATAATATAATTATACTTTTCTAAATATTTAGAACCTATAAAACTAGTCCTCTTCTACACGCCTATACCTACTTACAGCTCTTTTTCTACCCAAATCTACCACAAAATCCAAATCTACCTCCCTTTTCTTTTCAACAAAGGGAGCTACTTTTGTCAAACCTGTATTCTCAAACCAAAAACACTAAATAGATATACGAAAAAACTCATTCAAAATTTATATCACAATAATACATATGAAGCATCACATTCAAGCAAGACCAATAAAAAAAATTATAATATTCCAAACAAAGTTTAGAATTACACGACTCATTCCATAAACCAATCCGTAAACATATGTAACATATTTTATATAATATATAATATAATGTGTATCTATACATAAATATGTATAGTACATATATAATATAATACATATAATAATACATATAATGTAATATAAATATAATATATTATAATATATAATATAATACATAATAATATAATATAATATAATTATATCACTTTCCTAAATATTTAGAACCTATAAAACTAGCTCTCTTCTACGCCCTATACCTAGTTACGACTCTTTTTCTACCCAAAACTATCACAAAATCCAAATCCCACTACATTCCTTACTACCTCCCTTTTCTCTTCAAGAAAGGCTGCTAGTTTTGTCAAACCTGTGTTCTCAAACAAACATATAAGTTAGAAAGAAAATATACCGATAAATAGTATATCATGTTCCAAGAATAGTTTTGTCAAACCTGTGTTCTCAAACAAACATATAAGTTAGAAAGAAAATATACCGATAAATAGTATCTCATGTTCCAAGAAAAGTAAAGACTTCTAAATTGAGCAAGCTTACTGAATCAATACAACCTGCAAAATATTTTTAAAATCTCGTTCAAACTTAAATCACATTAATGCAATATCATTTAAACATAGCAAACAATAATTTCTAATTTTAATAATACACTTGCTAATGAAAATTTCTTCATGCTTGCAAATACTAATATTGATTCAATTTCAAGAAATTGAATCTCTTATCTTTTACCTCCATCTTCAACTTACATGGTTGTGAGTTGTAATAAAAAGTTTTTATTACAAGTTTTATGTGCTTTGGATGCAATTATATTAGCGACTTTCTGCATTTGCTCATGAATTGTTTAAATCCATATTAGTAATTACAATTACTAATTTGTGTAAATCCTCTTTCTAGATTGTATGTTTATTTGTGTGTGCGTCTAGATTCTCTATGTGAATGTTATACTTTTATACTTGTCAAATAAAAGTTTTAATTAACATAATGGATGTTATACTTTCATACTTATTTGTGAATGTTATGGAGGTTATACTTTTATACTTACAATGGAAATATAATTATGAATGTTATATTTTTATGCTTATATGGTAACACATACTTATAATTAATGTGTGTCAGCCTTTTAAATTTTGGTTGTACTACTTTGGGGGGGGTGGGGTAGGGTTATATAAATTGTATTGTATTTGATCAATTGAGAAAAGATATTGCTATTACATATTTTCCTTCCCTATATTTTTTGGCTACTTTGTTTAAATTTTATAACTGGAAGAAACAGAAAATATAGAATTACAAGGGGCATAAACAAATAAGCCAAATAGGAGATTCATAATACATTTAGGCTATGTTTGTTTGCAAAGATTATAATCACATGGATTTATAATCCCAAGACTATTAATCCTAATTAAGATTATAATTACAATTACAAGACAAGACTATTAAGCCATTTTTATAATCCCTAAAATAATGAAGTCTAAATTTAAAAACAAACAAGACATTTGGACTTAATAATCATAGTATAATTAAGCTAGGCATGGACGAATTTACCTCAGAGCCATCATGTCAATTGCCATAGCTAGACTTTTAAAAATTATGTACAAGTATATCATATGTATAGTAATTGGTAGTGGAATTGTTATTTTTGATATTGTTACTTATTTATCTTACTTTGCAAAGGGAACAGATAAAGATAATATAATCATTTTGAATTACACGACAACTGCGGCTTAAATCACATATGGATATATCGTAGGTTGGAGTAAAGCTCTTTTCTTCTTTTACCAAGTATTTATCTATTAATTTTTAATACTATCCAAATATGTCTCCACTTTGGTTATACTTTTGAGTTTAAAAATTAAAATATCTCTTTGATTTTCTCACGAATATAAAGTATTCAATTTGTTTACATAAAGTTAATAACTTTTTTAATATTAAATTTATTAACTCTATAATTTATTATTAGAAAATTAAAATTTTTAATATGGTGACACTTTTTTCTGAATAATTGGCCTCAACTTGAATATTGGCTCTCATTTATTACTCATCAATTTTTATAGTAGTATTATATATTGATAAGAGTTTTACTATATATATGTGACTATAAATTTAGGAAACTGATATTTTCACATGAAAACTATCGCTATAAATATAGAATCTATAGCGACAATTTTTATCGTCACTATACATCTATAGCGACACTTCTCATATAGAAATATTAAAAAATCATGTAAAAATATCAATTTTCTAAATTTATGTCGATAATAAATATCATTGTATGAAGGACTCCATACTAGTTTATTCTATCTTATTAATTAGAGTTCTATGTTAGCGTTGTCAAATTTGTCGACATATAATTCATTTTTTTGTTGCTAATTATGTAATTAATAATCTTGAAAGTCATTTTTTTGCATGAAAGGGTTATAGTTTGACAAGAAAGCATACTATTTTTTTTCTTAGTATGCAAAATCATTTGAGGAAAATGAATTACTTTTTGTAAAAGATTGAAATTATTAAATATATTTATATTCTTTTTCATAAATAAATCACTTACCTGAGAAAGCTCCAAATTCTGAAGAAATCTTGGGGCAAAAAACAATGGGGATTATTTTTATATGCAGACATCCTGCATATTAAAATATGTAATAAATATCACAACTTATTTGCAGAAAATAAGATATCTTACTTGGAACAAGACTATGAGCTTCAAAAGAGTTGCAACAAAATTATATAGTCGTGAGAAGCGTGAAAAGGTGGTTAATGGCTATTTTCCCTCCCAAACCCGAGAATTTGATACATGAAATCAGAACTGATTCAATATGAGATGGTGAATCAAAATGAAGCATATACAACCAAATGTAGTTAAAATGTGTAATGAAAATGAACTTAATAGTTCCAATTACCAACATATTGGCATGATAACAAGAACCTGAACATGACAGAACCTCACGAAACTGAACCATCTTCCATTATATTATTAACTTTCTAATTTGAACTACCAAGCCTCAAATTTAAATGGATGCAAAAGCTTTCGAAGACTGAAGAACCTCTCGGGGGGCGGGGGGGGGGGGCGGGGGGGGGGTGGGGGGGAGGAAGAAGAAAAAAGCCTTTTTCATATAGCTAATATTATAATTGTCAAAAAAAGCCTTTTTTCATATAGCTAATATTATAATTGTCAACTTTCAAACACTGAAGCATATGCTTACCCAGATAAATGGCATACAATGTCTATCAATTACCTTGAGATTCTTTTTCCCCTGCCTGCTGCTTGTGCTTTTGCCACCAAATTGTGCACATAAATAAACTCATGAATGACACAATCTTCATCAATTCAGAAATACAAAGAAAGCCTAGAAGCACAAAAAATGATATAAGGTGCAGAAATAGAATGAATTCAAGAAAAAAGACGAGGACAATTATGTTTTCTTAGTGTCTACTGTTTGAGTTTCTCCTGCAACAGACATTGCCACTGCTGCTACAATCTCAGATGGCCTGAATTCCAAGAAGTCAATCAGTCCTTCTGCCAAACCCTATGCAAACACAAACATAAAAAAAATGAGAGAAAACTACCTTTTATTATGCCTAATATAAGTTGGGTTGATCTAAAGATTGACAATCTTGATGTGATTTGATCACCAGTTATCTTTGCGAGGAAACAATCTATAAATGAGAATGGGGTAATTGCTTGCATTCTCCACTTCAATGTGCTCAAAACAAGAAGCTCCATTCTTTGTATGGTTCTTGCCTCAAATACAAATTTTGATTCACACACCTGTTAATTATATAATAAAACTCATCAGGACAATTAGACTCGAAAACAGTATGAGATTTCATTCAGTTAGAAGATAATTTTACAAAACTATTGATTTCATTCAGTCTCCTCCATTTTGGCTGCCAGAGATAAACAAGCTACAACCAGCAATTGCATCATCCAAGCATTGCCCTTCTGCAATAAAGAGTCATTTAAAATTGAGCATATAACTATTACCTACAATTAACATTTTAACTAAATAAAATTGAATAACTTAGGCTTTGATTTAGGAGCTTACTGGTAAGTCATAGGCAGAAAGGAATCTGTTCAAGTAGTTTACAGACAAATATGCACACAGGAGGTCCAAAACTGAAATGGTCATACACCTGTTGTAAACCAAACAAGAAATTGCATTGAGTAATTTTCAATAACTAGAAGAATCTAATTGTTTTTTGTTTGTTTGTTTTTCAACAAAGAAGGGAAACCGAAATACAATTTCAGATAGCAAGAGGGAGGGGGGAATATCAAATGTGAAGTAGAAATACATAAGGACAATTAACATATCAGCAAAAACAAAAGATCCAACCAAAACCCATTTCATTGTAATGTGCGACTGCAATAAAAAAAGGAATCCAAAATTAAAGAAAACCAAAACACAGTTCATCAAACACCAAAAACTACCCAAGAAAAGGTCTATCATAAACTGAAATTGCAGTCAGAATCCAAATTCACTTCAAATACAGAAACTAGACTAAGGAAAAATACATACACATACATATGCATACATATGCATATATATATGTATCAGAAGAGAGATAAAGAGGTACATGCACTGCAGTGACAGGAAAGCAAAAGGGAGTAGCCATTCGTGAGCAAATGTTGAAACCCTAAAGCACTAGATCTGCACTGAGAATCAAGATCTGTAGACACCAAACCCTGATATAAACATTACATGTATGTATATAGGATTAGTACAACATCATTTTTTTTCCTTTTTAGAGAGAGATTCTGATAATGGTGTTTCCAAACAGAACAACATTAATAAATAAAAAAGTCAAGTAGAATCGGAAAGAAAAGAGATAGTGAAATTCATACTCAAAGTGACAGACAAAACAAACAAAAACCCAATTAGACAAGAAATCAAGAAAAAAACCAATTAGACAGAAATCATATGTAAAGAAAACATCTATTCAATGTAAGCCACAAACAATACAAATTATTAATAGCAATCATAAAAAAATCCACAAAACACACAGAGAGAAAATCAAGAACAGTACCATCAAAAATTAGACAAGAAATCATAGAAGAAACCCAAATTAAACTGTAAGGATACACAGAGTAAAAATTACTAAGATAATCGAAAAACCCTCTTCTTCTTTTGGGTAAAAGAAACCCAAATTGACAAGAAATCGTGGAAGAAACACAATCAAACCCAAATTATACAGTACGCATAAAGTAGACATTACTCAAATAATTGAAAAGCCTTTTTATTCTTTTAGGTAATTCAGTGAAGATTCTGAAGAACCAAATTAAACCCAAATTAGAAAAGAAACACAAAGAAGAAACTCAAATTGACAAGAAATCGTGGAAGAAACCCAATTAAACAGTAACATTAACTGAAAGTAGAAATTACTCAAAAAAAAAAAGAGACAATACCTCTTCTTCCTTTGGGTATTTCATTCTGGAAGAAACCCAATTAAACACCTCTAATACAGTAATTTAGTGTCGATTCCTTCTTCTTCCTCTTCTTCTTGGTGATTAATTATGGCCAAAAACATCTCGAATACTGTAATTCAGTGATCGATTCTGGTTTCTAACCTAGTCGGCACTCTCTCTCTCTCTCTACACTTTCTCTCTCTAAATATTTCTTCTACCTTCAACTCAATTGTGTTCCTAGTATATTTCAATTCTTGAATATAATATAATTGGAGACCGCCCCAATATTAACGGTCAAATTAATTAATCAAAATTTGAATGTCCGGCGTTAGATCAACGCTAATCTAACGATTTACGACAAAGAGTGCTTCCCACTCGTTCGTGGTGACATTCTACTCCCTCACACACGTCTCATTGGACTTTGATCCTAATAATTAATTTATAATATTCTAAATTTTAAATTTGTAACATAAAATATATTTTAACTAAATAGTTTTAAAATTAACTTAAAATATTTTCAAAATTAAAATTGATTTAATTTTAGTTAATAAAATATTAATAAATTTAATACTTATTATTTTGTAATTATTAAAAATTCTTACTATTTTTGAATTTAAATATATTTTAAATTTGATTTTTAAATGTCAATAATAATTTTTACAATTTGAATTGAAGAAAATATAATGATAATAAAAAGAAATTTTCTGTCCACTTTCACACAATTGTACATTTTCAGAAAGTTCAATTTTTTAAAATAATTAAAAAATTATAAATCAACTATCAACTATATAATTAAAATTACAAACTTGGTTCAGGGGAGCAAAGCATCCTCTATCTAGCAAGTCTAATAGAAAGCTATAAAAGGGCCTATACATAAAGAATCATTTCCCCATCTTCGCTACGTTCGTCTTACTTCGGGGGAGACACCAACTTCCTTCGGAGATGTTAGTAGCCCTTGTTTCTTAAAAAAAAAAGAACAAGAACTCGAACTCGAAATTGTCGTTAATGACTGTTGAACCATATATCGCCTTCTGTCAGCTGCTCAACTGATGGAAGGTTTGTACCGAAATTCTCATCGCATTGTAGTGGTTATCTCCGATATATTGGCGGTATAATAAAAGACAAGACGGTAATGGTTGCCTCAAGAAGCCAGGACTCCAGAGGGCAGCGTACGCGCTAAGCCTGGGGTAGGTCGACCTACCTGTTTCCTCTATAGAAGACATGGAGCGTGAAGATTCCTTAGGAACTTCACAGCTATACCTAAACTTGATGGTGGCTCCATATGGTATGATTTTGGGTTGTAGTCCTTCGGAAGCCTCAATATTTTTTGCTTTAAAGCGGTCGACCCGTACTCTATTTCCTATAAGAAAATAGTCATGTCGGGGAGAGAGTGGTTGATTACCCGTGCAATCAACGAGGGGTGCATTTTTGGCTTCCGCGTGGATGCGCACGCATAACTGCTTAACGATATCCCCTCCTTCGCTGCAATCCTCCTCCCTTGAGGAAGACCGGTTTCTCCCTCTAAGGAGCTGCTTTATCCGAGTTACGTCTTTCCTTCTGCTTTAGGCGGTAGGAAAAACTCATGTCGGGCAGCTCCCAGCAGGCTTTCCTGCAACCTACCCAGGTTGCACTCTCTTGCAAGCTTCAAAGCCTGAGTGTAATGAAGAATTTTCAGTCCATACTCCAAGCTAGGGATCTAGTCTTTTTCTATGGAAGAATCGAGAAAAACATGATGGGAAAGTAGACAAGCACAAAATTAAGGGATATCCAAACTAGGGCATTTAGGATCTAGTCTT
Organism: Panax notoginseng; assembly: GCA_016801055.1. NCBI lineage: Eukaryota > Viridiplantae > Streptophyta > Magnoliopsida > Apiales > Araliaceae > Panax > Panax notoginseng. The sequence goes on from CM029023.1 coordinate 130,021,497, forward strand.
TTTTCTATTTCATGATGGGAAAGAACGCTTTGACTTAAGCTCAAAATGATGGAAAATCCTAGGTATTTACTCAATTTCTAATTAGTAAAAAAAAATATGAACTACAAATATTTCTATAATTTGTTGTCTGAAATTGAGTAGATCCCTAGTTTGGATTTCCCTAGCTTGTCTATTCAGGAAAGGCGTTCTTTCCCTTCAAGAAATAAGAAATTCTTTCTGTATAAAAAAGACTAGCGTTGTCATAGAGTTGAAAACTCATTCTTCTTCTATAAGATAATCAGCTAGACTATAATGAGGTGTCTTTACCCTGGATGTCATCAATTATGACTTTCCCTATAGCTATGAGAGGTTCAGGACTACATCTTGATGTTCAGCCTAAACATACAGCCAGTAGAAACGACATGTAATAGTGCTTAGTATTTTATGGTTAAGTCACTACCCCAAGGATTTTCTAAAAGTGCCACAACCCTGCCATAAAAGTTAAGAGTATAACTAGAAAACAACATTAGTATTTACTCTTTAGACGAGGACAATATTTGAACATGTAGTCTTAACCTGATGAGTTAACAATTCCTCAACCTCGCTTCTTTTCTTCTTTTTCTCTTTCTTTTATGATTGATTAAGGAATATAACTTAAAAAGGGGGTTAATAGTACTTTTTTATCTTTTTTTATTAGATTTTCTTTTTAAATATATTTTAGTATTGGTTTTATATATATATATATATATATATTCTATTGGGGGAGCCTGCACGTAGTACTTTTTCAGTAGTTCTTATAGTTATACATAGGCAAAACTAATGAATTAGCTATTATAGTTGACAAGTTTTATTGATTACACAATTGAACTTTTAATTTTTTAAATTACCCTATTAAACTAATTATTATTTTAAAATTGGGCTATTCTGTTATCTTTAGCTTCACGTCTGTTAATTTTTTTTAGCATTTATTCAACGTGGACTTGAAAAAAAATGAAAAAAGAATGAAAATGACACGGGTTTAATCTTCTTTGTTTGACTCCTATTATAACTTTTAATATTCATATATCCACATTTTAAGGAAAAGAAAAATTATAGTAATAATGTCAGATCTCAAATATGAAGAACACCCATCAAATAAAAACCCACAAAAGATGAGACAAATCTATTATAAATGTTGTATGAGCTTGACAGAGAAAATTAGAAATCAGAAATGATCAAAGAGGTAGAGAAAGAACAGAAAAACTGTACCATCTTCTACTAGAGCAACAATTATTTGAGACATAAGAAGCACACGCTGTAAGACCCCAACTTTTATGAATAAAGGTTTATTTTTCTCGAAATATTATTTTTGAATAATAAGGTGTGGATTTGATATAATGTTATAGTTGTGGGTAATATTTATAAATTTTGCAAAATAAGCAAGTTGTTATAAAATATTCGATTGGTCGAGGAATATTCGTTTTAACAGGGAATATTCGTACAACGACACAATCATTGTGACAACCCCAAAATAGGTCCATTCCACCCAACCCATTCTGAGTCGCCAAATACATGGTACAGAAACAACTACAACTTTATTAATACAATTGTCGTGCAAAATACGACAACACTTAACTATGAGTTTAAAATACAACTATTGTCTTCTAGACAATATCCACACTCAAATAAGTCCTCATAACAATTATTGATACTTTATTTTATAAAAATGGTGAGGACTACTAAAATATCTTTCTAGAACCATCATTCCATACCCCGACTAGTACTCGCTACATTATGACTAAGATAATATAGCTCAGTAAAGAATATTGTGACGAAGATAATATAAAACAAATTATCGTTAGTCCTCAACAGGAAAAAAATCTAATAGAATACAATAGACAACAAATTTTAAATTAATATTCGCAGCGGAAATAATAATTCATTAGAAGAGTTAAGTAGAGGATGAAATCTACTATCATCTATGAATTTAAAAGTTCATCATCGATATTTTATCCCTGTAACATCAATCAATATACATCTTGAATCAAATAGTCATCTTTGCACTACAGGCCAAAGATATTAATCAGTCGATCATGTTCATCTCAACACCTGTTCATCTTTGCACTACGGGCCAAAGATATTCATTAGTTGGTCATGTTCACCTCAACATTTGTTCATCTTTGCACTACGGGCCAAAGATATTCATTAGAAAATCATTCATCTTTGCACTACAGACCAAAGATATTCAGTAATATCATCATTTAGGACTGAGGATGATGAAAAATATTTTAAAGAAAACGAATCCGGTGAAACAAAAGAACAAATATTAAGGATTCGTACTTCGGTTTATCCATGTTCAAAAATACTCCATAATAAACTATTGTGGAGCAGAATTCAAAAATAAAGATCAAAACATATATCCAATCAAAGATAGAAACCATAACAGACAATCTTGGACACAGAAAAGAAAATTTAATTTTTCTGTGAATAGTGCCGTATTTGTGAATAGTGCCATATACGGGAATAGTAATGTATACGTGAATAGTAACTCCGACACTAAAAGGTAGAAAGTCCACAAGAAAAATCATCATACTTCGTGAATAGTACTCGTGAATAGTAACTCATAAATAGTAACTCATGAATAGTAACTCCGACATGAAAAGATAAGAATTTCATAAGAAAAATCTTACCAATATTCCGACATAATGATATTGAAAGAAATAATATCATTTTTTTAAAAAAAATAATATCCCTTACCTCGAAAAGACAGTACTTCTGATTAAAATATTGGATATAGTGCTGAAAGAAACTTGCACAATATAACAACACTCAAAGTATCAAAATACTCACAAGAATACGCTCGATAATATAGAGAGAGAAAACTTCAGTTTCTGGTGTGATTTTCAATTCTAACCTAAGCACCCTATTTATAGGAAAATGCTTAGAACACCAAAGTAGAAAATTTAATAATATATATATATATATATATATATATATATATATATATATATATATATATATATATATTATAAATTCCAACGCACACCTCCACTGATCCAAAACATCAGCCACACAGGTGCCAACTCACCAAAAATGTTTTTCATAATATAAATATTTAAAACTTTCAAAAATCAATTATTCCGGAATTTCGGAACTTCAATAATTCATAATAAATAGCCCTTTTATTAGAAAAATTCAAACCTCATACCCTTTTCATAGGAAATTTCATTCTCTACAACTTTACAGAAGAAAATTTTTTGAAATTCCAAACAAAAATTGACCGAAATTCACAAACGGACAATTTTATAAGCTATAATCAAATTTCAGTCAAGAAATGGGATCCACAAACATGAAAAGCATGTTTTAAATATTTTTAGTAACAAAAATACTATTTCTCCTCATTTATTCATATATCCCACATTCATTATAAAAATATCACCATTATTATATTATTATAATATAATAATATATTTAAATAAATTTTTATCAAAAAAAGATAAAATATTAACTTTCAACAATTGTCACATTAAAAATTGTCTCCATCTATATCCACATACAATAAATATTTTTCTCATCATATAAATCAATAATTAATTATTCACAAATAATATTATAGAATCACAATACTGACAACCAGACAGTTCCCAGGAAAGAGGGGGCTTTCCAATAAGGATCTCTCCTTACTGGCGCGCAATTAGGTGACCAAACCTCTCCTTAGACAGAACTTTTTAGACATTGCCAATAATGTTATCTAATAATATTATTCAGATAGTATGAATTATTGCTCCGATAATAGAAAATACTGTGTAGTGACAATTATTGAAACAACAGTAATATAAAATATCAACGTAGCAATTATTGAATCAATAAAATAAAATATTGAACAGTAATTACTGTAACAATTATTGAGTAGTGCCTTCTTACGTAAGAATCAATAATTGGTGTAATACCGTGTGCTACTGTGTTTTAACCACCGAGTATTTCAACAATATTAACGGTAACAACTACGTCATTATTTATAAACAACTTATACTTGTCGTTTTTTTCATCCAATCGCTTTCCGTTATGGGGCCCACACAAGGCTGCGCCGTCGTACGAATATTCTCCGACAGTAAGAATATTCCACGACCAAACGAATATTCCCCGACAACAATGAATATTTTATAACCACTTGCTTACTTAAAATATTTGCGCATTTCACCCATAACTAACCACATTAATCAAATCAACCCTTACTATTTCAAAATAATAAATAAAGGAAATTAAATTTCATTTATAATAAGTTGGGGTCTTACAATCATTGGTGGACCTCACAACGGAATTATTGTCGGAGTTAAAAAAGACAAAATAACTTTTATGAAAATAATGGCAAAAGTTTTACCTTTAACTGTTGAAATACCCGGTGATGAAAGTACGATAATACGGGTGGTTGTATAGTAGCACACGGTATTGATTATTGATGCTTAGGTGAGAAGTCACTCAGTTTTATTCGATTATTACCACAGTAATTGATGCATAGTATCTCACGTTATTGATTCAATTATTGTCACAATATTTTATATTATTAAATCAATAATTGAGATGACAAAGTTATTCATATTATTATTTATATTATTGACAATGTCTAGAAAGTTCTGTCAAGAAAAGGGGTTTGGTCACCTAATTGCGCGCCAATAGGGAGAAATCCTTATCGAAAAGCCCCCTATTTCTTGGAAATGATCTGGTTGTTAATATTGTGAGTTATAATAGTAATGATAAATGTTATTAAAATTGTGTTTTGTAAAGCCAAGTGAATTAAGATAAATAAAGGGATATTTTATGAAGTATTTGTTTTAAATTTGGTTTATTATATGGACCCCCACTTACCTATTTTTCAAAATTATCGATAGAAAGTTATCTCAATTTTGTTTTATATATATATATATATATATATATATATATATATATATATATATATATATATATATATAATAGAATAACTCCCTCCCATTAACTTATAAGTTAATGGGAGGAGGGAGGAGGGAGTTATAAGTTAATGGGAGGGAGTTATTCTATTATATATATATATATATATATATATATATATATATATATATATTAATAAGTTTTGTTTTTTTATAAAAAATAGAATATATTATATTTTATTATGCATAGTGTTTGCATAGTATTTGCATAGTAAAAATTAGAAATTCAGAAATCGTCCGTGATTTTCATACTATTTGCCCGTGATTTCCTTTACTATGCGTCCAAATTGTGGAGCTCCCGTGGAGGGGCGTGGATAGTATTCCCATGAATTTGGCATTGATAACATCTCTTGACGTGGTCATAACAATCCGCCTTGAGAGAGAGCCAGTAATGTCCTGTCCTGAGGATCTTCTTGACAAGGAGGAGGCCACTCATGTGTGGGCCACAGACTCCACCATGGATCTCATCCATGAGTCTCTGAGCTTGGTCTTTGTCTAAACATCTGAGAAGACCTAGTCTTGCATCTCTCTTGTAGAGTGCATCTCCGCTCAGGTAGAATTTCATAGCAAGTCGAGGAATCCACCTTTGTTCAGTCAGGCTCGCCTCAGCGGGTGTAGATCCATAAGCTGTAAGGTAAGGTGAGCTGAGCCCTGAGCACGGCGGGTCTACAATATCAGCTAAGAAAGCGGACCAAGATGCAGCATCCGTACACTTCGCAGACTGAAATGAATATGACATGGCTATATCATGGGTGAAACAATACTCATGCTGTCTGAAAGTGCCAATCGGTCTCAGATGTGACATAAACCACACGTATAGCATGACCGAACTGCCCGTAAATACTCTTGTCGGATAAGTGTAGCAGTATGTAGCTGACCTCAATGTCTCAGCTATAATCATAGGAATGATGGTACGATGTTGCCTATATTTTTTAATAGCACTTTAACACGCAAGTATACGCGTTCAATTGTAATATTCAGCAAGCAAGGATATCGTTCCCACGAGGAAATAGACTAATATTTATCAATTACTAATTTCAATGCAATTAATCCTATTTTAAACTACAAAATTTTGTTTATGATTTAAAAATTAAACTTAGCAAAACTAATAATTAAAATAAGAATTTCACAAGAATAACTGCAGATTTAACAGATTAAGATTACAACTTCCCTTAGTATTTCATTTAAACCAATTTACTTCCCATTTAAATCAATTAATTAATATGAATCATTATCCAAGAATGTTTTATAGAATTCACGCACTTTTTCCAAAACACGTGAACAAATCCCCCTAACTCCAATCCTTAAGACACAGAATTACAAGGAACACCCCAGTTAATCAACTCACTATATTCCTATGTGAATCAAGTTAATTAGGGTTTAACACACAAATTCTTTCAATGGATACAAAAGACACATAGGTATATTCCTATCCTACATGCTAATCATATTAACCCTAATCAGATTATATGAACAGATGTTATCATATCCAGATCTCAATCTATACTCCATCTTCCAATTTTATATAGATTATCACAGTAATTGTTGGCCAAACAATTAATCAATAAGCAAAAGATATAATAAATAATTCAATAAAAATCAACTTTCATTCAATGGGAAGATTTAATTTAAACTACATACCAAGTTCCGTTGCAATCTTAATAAAAATTTAGTTCATAATAATAATAAAGAAAAACATCATCCAGATGAATAATCTAAACATCCCAGATAATTACAAAAGTTAAAACTAGAGAAGAAAAGAAGAAACTCTGAATTTGCTCCAATAATCTCTCTTTAATCTTCAACCCTTGCAATTCTCCTTCGTGTTTTCCTTCGTTGTTCTACCTGTAAATCTCTTGAGAAATTAAGTTGTTCCGTCTTTTCTAAAGTCTTCTCCTATTTGTATTGGTCTCCACCCTCTTTTAGATTCCTTTTTTGCTTCAAAAACCCACTTAGCAATAGAAAAACTCTCCTTTTTCCGCACATGAGCGCCTAGGCGCTCAACATAGGCCATTTCCAAGCGCCTAGGCGCTTGCTCAGGACAGCGTAATTACAAAAATGCCACTCAGCTTTAATTTTAATGAATTTTGACCTTTTTCTTCTCCCAAATGACCAATTTATCCCTCCAGCTCCAACCTACAAGAAATAAACACAAAACACATAAAAAGATACTAAAAAATAATTAAAGATAGCAATAATTAAGTTTAATAATATCGGATTCGTAGGTATAAAATCTACTCATCAAATACCCCCAAACTTAACCAATTGCTTGTCCCCAAGCAACAAAACACAATGCAATAACTAAATATGCAATGCAAATGCAAATGCAGCTATCTACATGCCTAAAATTCCAGCTGCCAAACAGAACAAAATCTATTCATCACGCCTCAGAGAAATCACAATAAACATGCTAGTACATCATACCAAGACAGATCAATAATTTCCTAGTCAATCATCAAATCTTACCCTGTCATTACTGATATAGTGCGTGTGTGTTCAACAACAATGCAAACTAATATAAGGTTAAATACAACACATACTAGATCTCTTTAAAGGCATCATACAGTATAAACTCACAAAATTCACGAACAAGCTAGATCCAACTAAAGTCAAACATCCACCAAATTCAAGAGTCCAATCCGGGATACTTATGCTTTACTTTTCATTACGGGGGCTTTTTTTTTTTTTTTTTTTTTTTTCCCGTTTTATTGTTTGTTTTTTTTTTTAACCATGACTGTGCAATGTCTCATTCCATTAGGCTAACAGTGTCACCCCTTAGCGAGCTTTCGACCAACGACTCCCAGACCATATAAGACCTTAGGGCGCTAGGTTTTAAGATACCCCTTCGGGCGTACTTACTCAAGTAACAAAGGCCCCGAAACAAAACTAGTCACGGTAATTTTTTTATTTTATTTTTTTTTCCTTTTTTTTTTTTTTTTTAGCGAAGCTTATATATCCCAAATTTTTCCCCCAAACTTAAGTTTTTATCGAAATTTAGTCATCTCTGCCTATTCATGTCTTTCATTCCTTCACATTAGTATTATCCTTAAGAAATTCATTATGTATCACTTTAAACTTAATCAGTCAACATAGCTGTTATTAACGTGCTATCCTTATTATATCAGTTTCAAACAGGAAAAGATTCAAATCATGACAAGAATTCACATCAAAGTCTTAACAGTCAATACTATACTTGTCTACTCAATTCCAATCTCATCATTGGCCAAAACAGACTTAAACTATTTAACAGCTGGAAACATGCAACTACCTGAATTTTTCTCTTTTTTTTTTCAATAAAAATATTCGAATGAAAACTAATGAAAAACTATAAAATGAATACTAAATGAATGCAACTGGAGCTGGAAGAAAGCACCCCCAAACTTAACATATGCAATGTCCTCATTGTATATAAAAAAACATAAGAAATTAGGCACTGAGGACTTCCCTGAAAGATCGACGCTCTATTCCTCGTCAGTATCCTCTTCTTCTTCTTCATCAACCTCATCCTCAGGGGGTAAATCAGCCGGGGGATATGCAGACAAGGGTGGAAATTGGTAGGGAGCGCCTGCTGGATTCATGCGGTCGAACATCTCTAGAAATGCTGCGCTACAGTTCTGATACATTTCTGATTGTCGCTGAGCCAAGCTATCCTGATTTCTTTCCACTCGGGTCAATCCATACTGAACTCGATTAGCCACCATCTCAATCCTTCGAGTTTGATTTCTTAATTCTTGACGAATGTCTTCAAAAAAATTTTGTGGTGGCCCAGAACTTCCAGCAGCAGTAGTAGGATTGTCATGTGACTGTTGATTAGGCTCGTCTGCAGGCTCGGGAGGCACAATAATGAAACCTAACCCTCTCGGGTGTGGTATTCCCCCTCCCCATACCTTGTACTTTTTTATCACTGAGTGGTCAATTGCGGCTAAAGGAGGTTGTGTAGCTTCTTCAGCATCCCATTTTACTCCAGCTTGTCGACATAGACCAGTAATCAAAGATGGATGAGGTAGTCCACCTGAGGTCCCTCCTTTAATTGCTCTGTCAATTGAATCATGTATAACCTGACCTACATCTATAGATTTTCCTTGTGCAATACAGAAAAGCAATGCTGCCCGTCGATTTATAACATCACTTGTATGTCTACACGGCATCAACTTGGCACAAATAAAGGCATGCCATGCTTTCCCGTAATTACTTAGTGCGGATGTAGGGAACAAAACAGCTTCTTGTTGATCTGTTAATTTCCATTGTGTTCCAGGTACACACAAGGCTTGAATGACTTCACTGTAGTCCAACTCGTGATCTAAATATTGAATGAAGCCATTATTGGGTATTGTGTTTAAGCCGTAGTAAGCATTTATTGACCCGAAACTGACTTCCACTGATTTTCCGCGAACCCAAATCATGTTACCAATATGATCTTTTGCATTGGCGTAGAATTCCTTAACAATTTTAACAACCGATGAATCTGGTTGGGCTGTAAAGTTCGCCCATCTTCTACCACCAATCATTTGCAGTAACTCCCCATCTTCTACCTCTGGACATAATCCACGCTCAGGAATTAGCGTTTTACTAGAGAGTGAATTATAATATTTGTCGGACGCACTAGCACTTGTAAATCTCTTTTTGTCATACTTAGTCGATGTGCCCGAAGTTTCGCCTCTTTGCCGTTTAGTAGCCATGAGTCGTGTGTGTGAATTGCTTACCCAATAGAAGATGTTCAGAGGCTTAGTATGGGTCAATCCTCTTTATGACAATATATCAAACACTTGGTGTGCACAAATTTTGAATACTATTGGTAGGCACTCCCCCAAACTTAATTTTCACCAAATTTGTCACTAACTAAGCACACTAGTCTTCCAATGCAATACAAACAACAATTAACAGTACCCAAACCCACTTGAGCCAACACAATGAAAGAACTAACTTCAACTTACTACCTTAGCTACTCTCCAAGCAAATCCAAATAATTTATAATAAAACTTTGGGCACTTACTTGGTTATAGCCCTAATTGATGTTCCAAGCAAAGTTGTAGGAGTTTGAACACTTACGTTAGCGAGATGAGGTTAGCATGTGAGTTGGTGCCCGGATTGGTGATGATGACCCCGAATTGGTGATGAAGGATGACCATATGGAGATTAATTGCCTTTGAGTTTGGGTAGGAGATTGAGTATTTGGTTATCCTTAGTCAAGAAGAAGAAGATTATCGTGGCTAGATTAGAGGAGGAATGGGAGTTGAGTGAGTTTGAGTTGGAGTGGGAGAGCAAGAGAGTCTTTAATTTAGGTTTGTAGAAGTTGTGCCCGATTAGGGCTTTAAATTTTTTTTTCTTCGCTGCAGTAGGAGCGCCTAGGCGCTTGGGATTGCACTGGTTGGACCGCCTAGGCGGTTGGCTGCAGAATGCATTGAACGCATGTAGCGCCTAGGCGCTTGGTTTGGCCCAGACTGGACCGCCTAGGCGCTTGGGGCTCGTTGTGGCTACTGTCTTGGAGCGCTTAGGCGCTGCATGATACCTAATTTGGGGCGCTTAGGCGCTTGGGGCGGCATCTCAGCTACTGTATTGAGGCGCCTAGGCGCTTGTTTTGTACTGGGCTTGGGCGCCTAGGCGGTTGGGAATGTCTTGGGGAACTGTTTGCTTCTTTGTGCTCCCAACCTGCATACCACAGCTTAAATTAAGACTTATTCTAAAACCATAACTAAGATAAACTACATAATTAACTAAACTAACATACTAAGAAAGAAAAACACAAACAAGATACCCTACTCCACTAAGCAATTCAATAACACAAAAAAAATGAAGGACATGATTAGAAATCTGAGAATTTGACAAATGAATATTCTTCTATTGAGCTCATAAGTGCTTGGCTTCCAGGGGGCGCTGCCCCCTTGCAACCCCCACCAGCTCACCGGCGAGCTGGGCAGCCGCTCGCTCACCGGGGAGCGAGACCCCCGACTGGGTAGTCGTAGTGGCCATTAGTCGAACCCGCCAAATATGAAATCTTGTTTCCTATCCTGAAATCAATTAAATATCGTGTTAGAGAACATAAGGGGTGTAACAAACCCTAAACTATAACAGTTTAACCAGTAACACAAATAAAAAAAAATAATAATAATAAAATAAAAATAAAAAAAAATATAACAATAAAAGTTCCTGGGTTGCCTCCCAGTTAGCGCTTAGTTTATAGTCTTCAGCCTGACTTTCTTCTCTGTTCTAATCAGCAAGGTTGACCGATGTCTTTTCACGATTAACACAACCCCCATAGTAGTGCTTCAATCTCTGACCGTTGACTTTGAAATTACGTTTGGAATCCGGGTCTTCCACCTCCACAGCTCCGTGAGGATAAACTTTTGTAATGATAAATGGCCCTGACCAACGGGATTTCAATTTTCCTGGAAATAGTTTAAGCCTTGAATTGTATAATAGCACTGTTTGCCCTGCTTCGAACTTTCTTTCCAGAATTTTTGCATCATGCCACCTCTTAATCTTTTCTTTATATAACTTCGCGTTCTCGTATGATTGGAGTCTGAATTCATCCATTTGGTTCAATTGTAAGAGGCGCTTCTCTCCCGCAGCAGACATATCCAAGTTTAACTTCCGGATTGCCCAATAAGCATTGTGTTCTAGTTCAACCGGAAGATGGCATGCCTTCCCATATACTAACCTGTACGGAGACATCCCTATCGGAGTTTTGAATGCTGTACGGTATGCCCATAAAGCATCATCTAACTTACTAGCCCAATCTTTCCGACTAGGGTTCACTATCTTCTCAAGGATTCGTTTTACTTCTCGGTTTGATACCTCGGCTTGACCACTTGTTTGTGGATGGTAAGCAGTAGCTATCCTATGAGTGACTCCGTACTTAGCGAGAATAACTGAGAACTGCTTATTACAGAAGTGCGTGCCTTCATCACTAATGATTGCACGAGGAGTGCCGAATCTAGAGAAAATATTCTTTCGAATGAACTTAACCACAACCTTAGCATCATTGGTGGGCGATGCTATAGCTTCTACCCACTTTGAAACATAATCCACCGCTAAAAGTATATAGGAGTTGCTAAAAGATGACGGAAATGGTCCCATGAAGTCGATGCCCCAAACATCAAACAATTCGACTTCTAAGATCATGTTTAGTGGCATCTCTTGTCGCTTTGATATATTACCAACTCTTTGGCATCTGTCACATTTCAATGAAAACACACGGGCATCCTTAAAGAGTGTTGGCCAGAAGAATCCACATTGAAGTACCTTAGCGGCCGTTCTTTCTCCCGCAAAATGTCCACCATAGGCAGATGCATGACATTGGTGTAGAATATTCTCTATTTCAATTTCCGGAACGCACCTTCTTATTACTTGATCTCCACACTGTTTAAATAAAAACGGCTCATCCCATAAATACTGTTTCACATCATGGAGAAATTTCTTCTTCTGTTGACTTGTCAAATCTGGTGGAAACACCTTACTCACAATGAAATTTACATAATCTGCATACCATGGTATATCCATCCTTACCGCATACAGTTGTTCATCCGGGAAAAATTCATTGACCACTGTTGTGTCATCTTTCTTTAGTTCTGCATTTTCTAATCGTGATAAATGATCAGCAACCTGATTTTCTGTTCCTTTTCGGTCCCTAATCTCCAAGTCGAACTCTTGTAGCAATAATACCCATCTAATTAATCTCGGCTTTGCATCTTTCTTTGTTATTAAGTACTTAATTGCTGAATGATCTGTAAACACGATCACTTTTGTCCCAATCAAATATGAACGAAATTTATCAAATGCATAAACAACTGCTAATAGCTCTTTCTCGGTAGTGGTATAATTTAGCTGGGCATCCGTTAGCGTCTTACTAGCATAGTATATAGGGTGGAAAATTTTTTCTTTTCGTTGGCCAAGCACTGCACCAATTGCAAAGTCGCTAGCATCACACATTAATTCGAACGGGATACCCCAATCTGGCGCTATGATTACAGGTGTGGTGACTAGTTTCTTCTTCAACACATCAAAAGCTTCAAGGCATGCTTGATCAAAGTTGAATGGGACATCCTTCTCCAAAAGATTACAAAGTGGTTTCGTGATTTTGGAGAAGTCTTTTATAAATCTTCTATAAAAACCAGCGTGTCCCAAAAAACTTCGAATACCCTTTACTGAAACTGGTGGCGGTAGGTTCTCAATGGTTTCGATCTTAGCTCTATCAACCTCAATTCCTTTTGATGACACTCGGTGACCCAAGATTATCCCCTCTTGCACCATAAAATGACATTTCTCCCAATTTAAAACCAAATTCGTTTCCATACACCGTTTAAGCACAAGAGTGAGATTTTCCAAACAATAATCAAACGAATCCCCAAAAACTGAGAAATCATCCATAAATACCTCAAGATTTTGTTCGACCATATCGGAGAAAATAGCCATCATACACCGTTGAAATGTCGCCGGCGCGTTACATAATCCAAAAGACATTCTGCGAAAAGCAAAAGTACCATATGGGCATGTGAATGTCGTCTTCTCCTGATCCTCGGGTGCAATGGCAATTTGGTTATAACCTGAGTATCCATCCAAAAGACAATAATACTCATGTCCTGCAAGCCTGTCCAACATCTGATCTATGAATGGTAGAGGAAAATGGTCCTTACGAGTGGCCTTATTTAACTTTCTATAATCCATACACACCCGCCAACCCGTAACTGTTCGAGTAGGGATCAATTCATTATGTTCATTTGTAACTACTGTCATTCCCCCTTTCTTTGGCACACATTGGACTGGACTTACCCATGAGCTATCTGAGATAGGGTAGATAATTCCCGCGTCCAACCATTTAATGATTTCCTTTTTGACAACTTCCTTCATGATGGGATTGAGTCTTCGTTGTTGTTCAATAGTTGGTTTCGCTTCATCATCCAATAAAATCTTATGCATGCAAATTGATGGGCTTATCCCCTTGATATCCGCAAGAGTCCATCCAAGAGCAGTCTTGTATTGCCGAAGTACCCTTAGTAGCTTTTCTTCTTGAACCTTATCAAGTGATGCAGAAATAATAACTGGAAAGGTAGAAGAAGAACCAAGGTAGGCATACCGTAGATGGTTAGGCAATGGCTTAAGTTCCAAGCTGGGCGGTTCTTCTAAGGATGATTTCACCTTCTCATCCGGTTTTCCCCAATAATCCATAGGTTCAAATTTTTGCAAGCATCGTGTGAACTTCGGAGCTGAATCTAGCATTTGAACCCATTCTAGCACAGTTAAATCATCAGATAAATTTTCACTTACCAATGCAGTTTTAAGAGGGTCTTCATTCACAGACACACTAAATACCTCCCTTGTCACTCCTTCAATCAGATCAACTTTAAAGCACTCTTCCTCTCCCTTCGGGAATTTCATAGCCTTGAAAACATTAAAAGTTACTTCTTCATCTTGGACTCTCATCGTTAACTCTCCCTTTTGTACATCTATTAATGTCCTTCCAGTGGCTAAAAATGGTCTTCCAAGGATAATGGGTATATCTTTATCCTCTTCATAGTCCAACACAATGAAGTCAGCTGGGAATATGAATTTGTCCACCTTCACTAATATGTCTTCCACAATGCCCCTAGGGTATGTCACTGATCTATCTGCGAGCTGTAAAGAGATATTTGTTGGCTTTGGTGCTGGTAATCCCAACTGAGTGTAGATCGAAAGCGGCATCAAGTTAATACTCGCACCCAAATCGCACAAACATCTATTAAAGAACTGGGGTCCAATCGTGCACGGTACGGTGAAGCTACCCGGATCCTTCAACTTTGGTGGTAACTTTCTTTGCAGAATTGCGCTACATTCTTCTGTCAGCGCTACAGTTTCGAACTCCCCTAGCTTCCTCTTTCTTGCTAAAATATCTTTCATGAATTTCGCATAGCTAGGCATTTGTTCTAAAGCATCTGCAAATGGAATATTGATTTGCAGCTTTTTGAACACTTCTAAAAATTTTGAAAACTGTCTCTCTAATTTCTGCTTTTGCAATCTTTGAGGAAATGGCACAGGTGGTACAACTGTTGTTTGCTTATCTTCTTGTTGTTTTTGCACAACGTTTTCCCCAGATTTACTTTCCGAATTTCCACTCTCTTTTTCGTCATTCTCAGCAGAAATTATTTTCTTTTGTCCGTCTAAATTTGTAGTCAACTCCTTCCCACTTCTGAGTGTAACTGCCTTACAATGTTCATTTCCATCATTCCTTGGATTTTTTTCCGTATCACTAGGTAAAGAACCGGGAGTTCTAGTATTCAAAGCACTAGCTATCTGCCCCATTTGGTTCTCAAGATTCTTTATTGCAGCTGATTGGTTTTTCGTTGTGGCTTCAAACTGAGTTGCCAATCTTGCCAATAATTCTTCCATTTGTGATAGCTTGTCAGGTTGATAAGGCTGTGGGTGTTGTTGAGATTGTTGATGTGGCTGAAATCCAGGTGGATATGATTGCCTTGGAGCTTGTGCTTGAGCATGTGACTGATTACTACTCCAAGAAAAATTTGAGTTGTTTCTCACTCCTGGATTGTAACTGTTTGGATAACTGCCCTGCTGCCTATTATAACTGGAAACGAACTGGACTGATTCAGGATTTATTGCACATTGATCACTTGAGTGGCTACCCGCACATATTTCACAAATTGTTTCCATTTTCTGAACTGGTTGTACCCCAAGTGCATCTATCTTCTTTGTAAGAGCAGAAATCTGAGCTGTCACTTGAGCTGATAATGCTGTCATCGCATCCACTTCATAAACCCCTACTGTCCTTGGCTGAGTCGTTCTTGCTGTAGGCCACTGATAATTATTAGCTGCCATGGTTTCAAGCAACTGATACCCCTCATCACAATTCTTGGCCATAATAGCTCCTCCTGCTGCAGCATCTATACTCGATCTCACTGTGCTGAATAAACCGTTATAAAAAGTTTGCACCTGAAGCCATTTAGGAATCCCATGGTGTGGACATTTTCGCAATGAGTCTTTAAATCTCTCCCATGCTTCATATAGTGATTCTGAATCGTGCTGAACGAAAGAGAAGATATCGTTCCGTAACTTTGCTGTTTTTGCAGGTGGGAAAAACTTTGCAAGAAATTTCTGAGCTAGGTCGTTCCATGTAGTAATCGAGCCTGGTGGTAGTGAATGGAGCCAACTCTTAGCCTTATCTCTGAGAGTAAATGGAAACAGCCTTAGCCTTATTGCATCCTCTGACACATTATTGTACTTGAAAGTATCGCAGATTTCTATAAAGCTGACTATGTGATCGTTCGGATCATCATTCGGTAACCCTCCAAACTGACATGAATTTTGAATCATCTGTATTGTCCCCGGTTTTATCTCAAAACTTGTAGCAGTAATGGCAGGCCTCGTAATACTTGACTGAATTTCAGTAACCCGCGGCGTAGCATAATCCCGCAGTGCTTTTTGCTCTTCTTCAGCCATAGTATCTTTCTTTTCAAGTGCCTCTTTGGTTTCTTTAACCCACTGACGCAACTGTTGAAACCTTTTTTCGATGTCGTCCTCGTAAGGCAATAAATCTGGCTTCTTCGATCGCGTTTGCATACACTAGTCAAGAGCACCTGAATAGAATAGAAAAGAGAAAAACGTTTAAATTAAGATTAATTCTATCAAAATCAATAATGACAAAAATTTTAAACTAATTTCCCCGGCAGCGGCGCCAAAAACTTGTTGCCTATATTTTTTAATAGCACTTTAACACGCAAGTATACGCGTTCAATTGTAATATTCAGCAAGCAAGGATATCGTTCCCACGAGGAAATAGACTAATATTTATCAATTACTAATTTCAATGCAATTAATCCTATTTTAAACTACAAAATTTTGTTTATGATTTAAAAATTAAACTTAGCAAAACTAATAATTAAAATAAGAATTTCACAAGAATAACTGCAGATTTAACAGATTAAGATTACAACTTCCCTTAGTATTTCATTTAAACCAATTTACTTCCCATTTAAATCAATTAATTAATATGAATCATTATCCAAGAATGTTTTATAGAATTCACGCACTTTTTCCAAAACACGTGAACAAATCCCCCTAACTCCAATCCTTAAGACACAGAATTACAAGGAACACCCCAGTTAATCAACTCACTATATTCCTATGTGAATCAAGTTAATTAGGGTTTAACACACAAATTCTTTCAATGGATACAAAAGACACATAGGTATATTCCTATCCTACATGCTAATCATATTAACCCTAATCAGATTATATGAACAGATGTTATCATATCCAGATCTCAATCTATACTCCATCTTCCAATTTTATATAGATTATCACAGTAATTGTTGGCCAAACAATTAATCAATAAGCAAAAGATATAATAAATAATTCAATAAAAATCAACTTTCATTCAATGGGAAGATTTAATTTAAACTACATACCAAGTTCCGTTGCAATCTTAATAAAAATTTAGTTCATAATAATAATAAAGAAAAACATCATCCAGATGAATAATCTAAACATCCCAGATAATTACAAAAGTTAAAACTAGAGAAGAAAAGAAGAAACTCTGAATTTGCTCCAATAATCTCTCTTTAATCTTCAACCCTTGCAATTCTCCTTCGTGTTTTCCTTCGTTGTTCTACCTGTAAATCTCTTGAGAAATTAAGTTGTTCCGTCTTTTCTAAAGTCTTCTCCTATTTGTATTGGTCTCCACCCTCTTTTAGATTCCTTTTTTGCTTCAAAAACCCACTTAGCAATAGAAAAACTCTCCTTTTTCCGCACATGAGCGCCTAGGCGCTCAACATAGGCCATTTCCAAGCGCCTAGGCGCTTGCTCAGGACAGCGTAATTACAAAAATGCCACTCAGCTTTAATTTTAATGAATTTTGACCTTTTTCTTCTCCCAAATGACCAATTTATCCCTCCAGCTCCAACCTACAAGAAATAAACACAAAACACATAAAAAGATACTGAAAAATAATTAAAGATAGCAATAATTAAGTTTAATAATATCGGATTCGTAGGTATAAAATCTACTCATCATACGACCCTCCTTGAAAGCTCTCAACGCCATGATAACTCCTATGTCCAACTCGTCCATATACAGTGGCATGTAGACATATGACAGTACGCACAATAGCAGTACATCAACTCTGGCCAGACGCCAATGAGTTTCCAATGTGGTGAAATCCCCAGAATGTCGTCTATAACTATCTTCAAAGCCAAATCTGTCAAACAGAAAACGCTGGGATATAACGTGGCCAGATGTAAGCTCATCCTGCACCACTCTACGCCTCAATCCAGTGAGGGTCATGAACCGCCGACTCATGTCCCCCAAATCCATATGCACGTAAGGTCTGTCTAGTGGCAGCATCATCAACCGTGCATACTCCTCTAGAGTGGGAGTCAACTCCTGGGTTCCAAATCGGAAAACCTGCCTCTCCGATACCCAGTGCTCCAGCATGCCATCCACGAATCCTGTGGGAACCTAAAACATCAACAGAGTCATAGTATGCTGCAATAAATGATCTGCGGTCACCCTGTCTGATGGTGACATGCTATCATACCACAACGCATACCAGATACCACCAATAATGGTGGGGTATGATCAATACGGCTAACTGTCGAAGAAGACATCTGTACGGGCCGTGTCATAAGACCATTCAGGGGTCAATGTTGAATATCTCTGGACATACATACATATGCATAATATGATACATGCATTACAGATAATAGATGGCAATATGATATAGGGAATGAAAAAATTGTGCATACATTCCTAAGTATATCATCATCTAATACATCATCTTTGTACAACTAAAAATACAGGAAAATGGGGCACAGACGCCCTACTACTAACAGAGGCCTATCAAAAGATATAGCGAGAATGGGGCATAGACACCCAATTGCTAACAGAGGCCTATCAAAAGAGATAATGAGAATAAACATCAGAAGAAGACAATGGTGTCAATATCTACATCATCAATCTTGTCCACCTGATGTAACTCCTCCTCAGTCACTGGATCTCTATCAACAGGGATGCCAGGCCTATACAAAGGAGGATCTACACCGGTAAAACTAAATGGGTCATCTGAGGGGCCAGCGCCTGAGCTGGAAGGATCAAACGAATCTGCTTCTGCCGGATCTCTGCCCAAATGCCGGATAAAGATATGTGCCTGGTCCAACTGCCGAGTCAAGCTGTCAATATATGTCACATGAGTCAGATCTCGGATACAAGCTAACCAATTCGTCATCATCACGGATCCTGGAACCATATCCCCCATGAACTAAGTGGTGCGGGTTTGGGCTCCAATAGTACGAGGGATCCACCAGCGCTGGAATACATCCTGAGTGCAAGGACCCTCTGACAATGCAAAATCGTCAACACCCAACAATGGGATATCAATGACGGGTGACTGCGACATAGGCCAATAACGCATGGCAAGAGGTAAGATCGGAATACGGATCTCTCTTGTGGTGCTCCTAATAGCACGCTCTCCTAAATAGAGCTCCCATCGTCCATCTGTGAAGAGAGCAACTCTCCGGGTCGAAATCACATACTCGACACCAGTCGGGTACCCATCCTTAAATCCGATGGCCAAATGTTCTCCAGAATAGGGAATCCATGTGATAATGTCAGCTGGCAACAACTCCAGCTGCAAGCGACAATGAGTGAAACCCTCAGCTACAGGGACCTCCGCCAGTATAGAATGATGCCATCGCCGTCCTCGTGGGTAGATATCCAATCCTAGTACACTCACTGGACGCAAACATGGGAGCCTCTCATAGGCCCAAAATCGCCAACACAAAGGCAAACAACATGGTAAATGACAAGAGAAATACTTACCAGCAGAAATGGGTAAAATCCTAACCAAGCCTCGGTTAAGCCCTGTGAGCGTATACACATGCCCCTGAGGAAATAGGCAAAGGTATAGGAACCCCAATCATACTCTCCAATACGGTTCACATGCCTAGTGGCGCTGATCAAAGTGAACGACACCGTAGAAGAGTTATCTGCTATGAAGCAGCCCCTAATGATCATCAGGAATAATCGCCGAAGAATGCGATCCCTGACTCTAACATCATCTGGCATGGGCTCGCTCAATAGCCCACTCATAGCATCTACGCTCAAAGGACCCGCACAGACAGTCCTGCCCTTGAGCGCCTCCGCCGAAACTCCTAATAAGGATCTGACGGTAGTCGGGGTAATATCCGCCGTGCAAGGCACTGGCGCCCCTCCAAACTCCATACCTGTGATAAATCGACAATCCATCGGCGTTATCATCACTTCACAATCCATCAAATGGAGTGACTGAGTCTGGTGAAACCACCCCTCAGACAATGCCCTGAGGTAACCCCATGGGCAACGGTGGGGAAGGATGGAAAAGAATGCTCTAAAACCCCAATCATGCACAATCGCTCTATAGTCAGGATGAAGCGCCTGGTACATGGAGTGAATGCTGAACCAGTTCCCTCGAGGCTGCGTAAAGCCGGGAACCTGCAAAATGCAGATCGACATCAGAATCCTTGACTCCTCATCAATAGGACAGAAGGAAGATTAAGATCTAATGTTATACCTCGTTGGCATGCAAATACATCGAGGGATGTCTACTCAAATCACCCAGAAGCTCTGGGTTTGCCACCTAAAAATACTTGGGAGGTCCCTACGGGGAATATGCGTAGCAGGAGCAGGGTCCGCAACTGGAACATCCTCCTCCTCGTCTTCAACGTCCGGTACATCAACCTGGACTGGACGTATCACTGCCTCCACCAACCTGCGAGGCTGTCTAACAGAACAGGGTCGAGACACTTCAGAAGCCTTCCTCCGTACACCAGAAGTGGTCCTGCGAGAATTACTCGGCTGATCCGGAACCATAATATCTTGACCACAAGTCTCCAAATCACCTCAGAAAGAGTGTGGTATTTTCTAACCTGGAGCTTTTCAAAATGTATTTTATGACTACATGCAAGCATGCATCATTGTAACATACATCTACAAGTAGAATTAAAAATGCATGACTACACAATTCCTATATTTTAGGAAAATTTTGTCATAGTCTCCTTTGTAAATAGGACTGAGTAAGTTAATAATAAACTCTTGCGAAGTCTATACCTTATTCGATATCGATTCTACCCACTCTTTTATTTCACCTACTTGCGCTCAACGTTTAAATTTGACTCCAGAGAAATTAGACTTTGACTTATCTGTTGAAACTCCGTTGAGAGAAACCTTTATTACATCTATTGTTTATAAATCTTGTTTGATTCAAATCGACACTTTCACGTTATCTGTCGATCTTATCTCTTTAAAAATACTTGCTTTTGATGTGATTTTAGGAATTGACTGGTTAACTACTCATCATGCTAAAATTGATTTTTTTCGTAAGGTTGCTAGCCTTCATATTCTTAACCAAGCTGTTATGCGAATTCAAGTAACCAAACCACTAAAGTCAATCACTGTCATATCAAGCCATAAGTAAAGAGCCCCGAGCCTTTCGCTGGTGGACGTCGTGAATAACGGTGGTAAGTTGATAGGTATCAATGTGAGGTGTTATCCAAGTCTTGGATGAGAGTCGCAATTTTGAACGATACTTCTCTTGTGGATATATTTCCTGACGTATTCCCCAAAGGACTTCCTAGCCTACCCCTAAAGCGTGAAATTGAATTTTGTATCGACCTTGAACCCGGTACAAAATCCTCAAATATTTCTTCACCCAGAACAAATGTACTATGCGCCAAAGACGTTGGCTCGAGCTGTTGAGAGATTACGACCATACCATTCAATACCATTTTGCAAAAGCGAACATAGAAGCTGACTCGTTGAGTACAAGATCATATGCGGTTACGATTGCGACGTCGTCAACACAAAGACACATTTTGTATGACATACAAATGATGGAGATAGAGTTAAAGACTCTAGAGACCCACGTGATGATGTCAAATATACAATTAGAATTGACTTTAATCGATAAATTTAAAGTTGCTCAAGCTACAGACCCATGCCTGATGAATATGAAGAAGAAGGTGCAAGAAGACGTTATCCTAGAAGCAAGAATCGACGAAGAGAGGAAATCTCAACCCTCAATTTATTTGTCTATTTAAAATACTCGATCGAGTAGAAACTGTGGCCTATAGACTCGCCTTACCTCCAAGTATGTCGCGTGTTCATAACTTTTTTCACGTATCGATGTTACGTAAATATGTGGACGACCCGAACCAGATTATTAAATTAGAACTAGACGAGATAACAGAAGATTTAACGTATGAGTATATACCTGTTAAAATCTTAGATAAGAAGAAACATATTCTAAGCCCAAAGGTTATACCTCAAGAGTTAGAATATGAAATAAAAACAAGGAATCCTCACCTCTTCGACATTCCAAGTACGTACACCAATTTCGAGGACATGGCTCTTAATGACGATGGGTATATGATAAGTGAAAAGTGTGCCTAAAGCGCTAATGCGACGTGAACCCGCATGTGGCCTCGGCCTCGGGTCGCGGGCAGGTGGTGTTTTGCACTACGCCATTGTGACCAAATTTAAGCATTTCCCTTAGTAACACAAGTAAATTAAACTGTTCTCCTTATGCTTATAAAACATTAAATAGTTTAACTCTTTACCAATGTGGGATTTAAAGGAAATAGTTTTGCAAATAACAATCCACCTTTTCATATACCCCACTTTAGATATAATTAAAATACTATATATAATTCCTACTTGAATCATATATTGTTCTCTCTAAATCACCTAATTATAGACTATCAAATGCACTTGTAGTTTTATTTAAACTTAATCAATTAATGGGTCTAAATTAAACCCACAATTGATTAAAACTCATAAAAGAAAAGAAGCATTTAACAATCCCCCACTTGTTTGAAAAACTATTTTTCTTCAAATAATTCTCTATCTATCAACTTCAAGGCTTGTATGCATAATAGAATGTGTGACGAACATTGAGCCTTCTTTGAGTATAAACAACTCAAAGTCATATAGAAATATATGGTGTACGTAGATTGAACCTCTATTCCAAATGATATGACTGGAGCTGTCATACACACATAAAACCTCCATTTAAGGTGAGCATTATCATCGCTTTGCACTATTAAAGTCATGCGCAATATAATGTTTCTTGAACCTCTAAGAGAGTAAACCATAACTCTCTATAAGAAACAACTCCACTTCTAGTCCGTATAGGCAAAATGTTTCTCTAGCACTTCTGTTTCTATAAGTGCAACCCTTTGTTAAGAGCATAGCTCATCCTTGGTCGTGCAACAAACGTTACTATCGTATAATACATATAAGACCAAGTTGATAGTAACACAACCAACAACTGTGACTTATTTTTTCCATTGAACCTATAAACTATGGGTAACCTATATATAGGTTGGGTTCCTTTCACCCTTGGCTCAGAATGGTTTAAGTCTTATATCTCGTGTAGTCAAACTTATTAAGTCTCTCGTCAAAGGCTTAGTAAGTGGATCAACCAAGTTCTTACTTGACTTCACATAGACAATAGTTATTATACCATCATGTATCAATTGTCTCACAAATTCATGTCTTAGACCAATATGTCTAGACTTACCATTATAAGTACCACTACACGCTTTTGTAAGCGTATCTTCACTATCACAATATAATGAAATTGGAGGCATTGGATTTGGCAATAGATTTATGTCTAACAACATATTTCTAATCCAATCAGCCTTTTTCCTACTTGAGCCAAAGCTATAAACTCTGACTCCATAGTAGAGTGAGAAATACAAGTATGTTTCTTGCTTGCCCAAGATATAGTACCACTGACAAGAGTGAAAATCCACTTACTCGTGGATTTATTATCTCCCACACTATTAATCCAGTTTGCATCATAGTATCCCTCCAAAATATTATGGAATTTATTATAGAACAATCATAAGTCACTGGTTCTTTTAAGATATCCAAGTATCCTCCCAATAGCTTGCCAATGATCAATATTAGGATTGCTAGTATAACTACGAAGTTTAGAAACCACAAAAAAATATTTGGCCTAGTACAGTGCATAACATACATAAGGCAACCAATAGCACTTGCATATTCTGGCTGTGAAATAGCTCTACCATTATTTTCTTTGAGTTTAACTCCATTCTCAAAAGGAGTATTCACCTCCTTAAACTCGAGGTGACTAA
This sequence comes from Panax notoginseng, assembly GCA_016801055.1. NCBI lineage: Eukaryota > Viridiplantae > Streptophyta > Magnoliopsida > Apiales > Araliaceae > Panax > Panax notoginseng. The sequence continues at coordinate 130,045,537 of CM029023.1, forward strand.
AATTAGTTAATCTCTTTTCAATATAGTGAAATTGATTTAATACAAACCCTCCACTATGTTTTTTAATTTTGATGCCTAAAATAGTATCCACTTCACCGAAGTCTTTCATCTTAAAAATAGAGGATATATATTATTTAGTCTCATTTACTCCAACTATATTTGTACTAATGATCAACATATCATCTACGTCAAGCAGACTATCAACATATAGCCAGAAGTGGTTTTGGAGTATATGTGTGACACCCCCAAAATAGGTATACATCACCCATTATGAGTCGCCAAAAACTTGGTACAGAAACAACTACTACTTCATTAATACAATGGTTGTGTAAAATACAACAACCCAATACTGTGAGTTTAAATACAAATATTATCTTCTAGACAATATCCACACTCAAATAAGTCCTCATTACAATTATTGAAACACTATTTTACAAAATAGTGAGGACTGCTAACACAACTGACTGGAAACATCACTCCACACCCCGACTAGTTCCCGCTATATTCTCGCCTTCTGAGAAAAATGGAACAAAAAGGAAAAGGGTGAGCTCAACTAGCCCAGTAAAGAATATTATGACTAAGATAATATACAACAAATTATCGTTAGTCTTAAACAGGGAAAAATCTGATAAAATATAATAGACAACAAGTTTTAGATCAACAACTGCAGCGAAAACAGCAAACCATTAGAAGAGTCAAGTAGAGAAAGAATTCTACTATCTTCTAAGATTTAAAAGTCCATCATCAATATTTTATCCCTGTAACATCAATCAATATACATCTTGAATCAAATATTCATCTTTGCACTACAGGTCAAAGATATTTATTTGTAACACCAGTCGGTCATGTTTATCTCAACACCTGTTCATCTTTGCACTACGGGCCAAATATATTCACCAGTTAATCATTCATATTTGCACTACAAGCCAAAGATATTCAGTAATATCATCATTTAGGACTGAGGATGATGAAAAATTATCTTAAAGAAAACGAATCCAATGAGATAGAAAGACAAATATTAGGAATTCGTATTATAGTTTATCCAAGTGCAATAATACTCCATAATAACCAATTGTGAAGGAGAATTCAAAAATAAAGATCAAAACATGGATACAATCAAAGATAGTAACCATAATAGACATCTTGGACAATTTTTTTTTTATTTTTCGGTGAATAGTGTCGTATTCGTGAATAGTGCCGTATACGCGAATAGTGCCGTATATGTGAAACCCCAGATTTTATGAATAAATATTTAATTTTTCAAAATATTTTTTTTAAATATTATTGTGTGAATTTGAGACAATGTTATAGTTGTGGGTAGTATTTATAAATTTTGCAAAGTATGCAAGTTGTTGTATTATATTCGATTGGTTGGGGAATATTATTTTTGTCGGAGAATATTCGTACGACGACACAATTATTGGTGGACCCCACAACGGAATTATTGTCGGATTGAGAAAACGACAAAAATATTTTATTAAAAATAACGGCGGAAGTTTTACCGTTGATACTGTTGAACTACTCGGTAATAAAAGTACAGTAATACGCGTGGTTGCATAGTAGCATACGGTATTAATTATTGAGGCTTACGTGATTAGTCACTCAGTTTGATTCAATTATTGTCAATTAATAATATTAATTATTTAGCAATAATAAAATTTTATTTTATTCGTATTATTAACGTAATAAAACAGAAACATCTTTTTATATAAAACAGAATACTTTATTAAAGTTATTCTATAAATAGAATATATCATATTATATTTAAAAGATTTTTCTTTAAATATGGACCGTCAGATTAAAGTAAATCAATCTAGACCATTCATGGATTAGTTACTATGCATTCCATTTTCTTATAAATAGAAGCTCATTCCTTCATTATTTCTTACAAATTCACTGAAACTCTAGAGAGAGAAACTATAGAGAGAGTTCTTCTTCTATAATCTTGAGCGTATTTCTTTAGAGTTTGAGAAAGCTTTGAGCGTAGTGCAAGCTTTCTTCAATTATATCCTCGCCCTACCAGTCGGAATACTCCTCTTTCAAAGGTAAGGGATATTATTTGTTGTACCCATAAGGGGTATTATTTTTTTTTGTATTCATGAAGAGAACTTCTGTTATTCCATTATTTATTATTCTATTAGAATAACCTGTATACGCGGTCTACCCTATACTTGGTGACATTCTTCGATTATTCTATTAGAACATCCTGTCTGTGTATTTTACACCGGACCTGGTTCCGTCTTTATTATTATTCTGTTAAAACATCCTGTCTGTGTGTTTTACACCGGACCTGGTTCCGTCTTTATTATTATTCTGTTGGAACATCCTGTCTGTGTGTTTTATACCGGACCTGGTTCCGTCTTTATTATTATTCTGTTGGAACATCCTGTCTGTGTGTTTTACACCAGACCTGGTTCCGTCTTTATTATTATTCTATTCTGTTGGAATATCCTGTCTGTGCATTTTACGCCGGACCTGGTTCCATTATTTATTATTCTGTTGGAATAACCTGTCTGTGCGGTCTATCGCATTCATGGTGATTTCTTTTGTTATTTCATTCTTTATTATACTAAGTTGGTTAAAACTTTGACTTCTATACTCCATGAAATTAGTGGAATATCTTTGATATTTCCGCTTCATCCAGTATCTTTTCATGGAAATATTCTTCTAAGAATTCTTGAATTTTACTCCACAAAGCAGTATCATATTGACAATTTGGACGTTGTTAATTCCTGGATAAATTAATTCTTGAACTTGTTTTATTGAATTCTTATATCATTGTCATCATCCTCATGTTTATATTTTGTTAAAAGTCATCTATGGCCTATAGTGCATAGATGGACTTGGTATGATTATGACCAGGGATTAATCGGTGTAATCATGACCGTAATATTATAAATGATGTGGAAAAAGTCCTCATTAGCCCGTAGTGCATTGATGGACAGTTTTTGGTATGATTATGGCTATGGATTCTCTTTGACCGTAGTGCAGAGATGAATTATTTTATGGCATGATCAGGACCGTTGATGAAAACATGATTATCTTTAGCCGTAGTGCATAGATAATTCGTGGTCGTGATACTAAAGAATATCCTTGGCCGTAGTGCAGGGGTGATTCGATGATGTGGATTATTTATTAAGCTGAGTCCCAGCCATAAAAGTCATGAAAAACCTTTTAAATCATAAAAGATAGTAGATTTTATTCTTTACTTGACTCTTTTAATGGATTGCTTGATCCGCTGCAGTTAAACTTGATGTCTATTGTATTTTATCAGTTTAACATTGTTGAAGACTGATGATAATTTATTCTGCACTATCTTAGTCATAATATTTCTTACTGGGCATACATAGTATAGAGATGATATGTGATATGTTAATTAACCCTTATTTTGTTACAGTATTTGATAATGACATCTGAAAATGTTGAGATAAGCAATGGAGCACAGGAGACCGTTGAGTCTCCACAGATCAATAATCAGGACAATGTGCAACAGGATGGCAATAATCCTCCTGTAAACAACAACATTGATCAATTGACGAACGACGGTACGTTTAGGAGTTTTTTAGAATTCATGCAACATCAGGCGAAGGCGGCTCCTGTTCATAATACAGGAGGAAACAATGGCAACCCACGGTTGGTCACCGCTAAGCAATTCAAGAAGCTGGGACCACCGGAGTTTTTGGGAAAGCCAGAACCACTTAAGGCGGAGACGTGGTTAAAGCAGATCACCAAGATATTTGATGTCTTGGGATGCTGCGAGGAGCAAAAAGTTCCCTTTGCCACCTTTATGTTGCGTGAAGAGGCAGATCACTGGTGGGAATCTATAAAACGTACCCAGCCTGACGCACTCAAGATGTCTTGGGAAAAATTCCAGGAGCTGTTCAACGACAAGTACTGTGACGCCCCCAGAATAGGTATACAACACCCATTCTGAGTCGCCAAATACATGGTACAGAAAGCAAACTACAACTTCAATAATACAATTGTCGTGCAAAATACGACAACACATACTGTGAGTTTAAATACAAATATTGTCTTCTAGACAATATCCACACTCAAATAAATCCTCATTACAATTATTCAAACACTATTTTACAGAAATAGTGAGGACTGCTAATACATCTTTCTAGAACCATCACTCCATACCCCGACTAGATCCTGCTATGTTCTCACCTCCTGAGAAGAAAAATGGAACAAAAAGGAAAAGGGTGAGCTCAACTAGCCCAGTAAAGAATATTATGACTAAGATAATATACAACAAATTATCGTTAGTCTTCAACAGGGAAAAATCTGATAAAATATAATCGACAACAAGTTTTAGATCAACAACTGCAGCGGAAACAACAAACCATTAGAAGAGTCAAGTAGAGAAAGAATTCTACTATCTTCTAAGATTTAAAAGTCCATCATCAATATTTTATCCCTGTAACATCAATTAATAATCATCTTTAACCAAATATTCATCTTTGCACTACAGGCCAAAGATATTCATTTGTATCATCAGTCGGTCATGTTCATCTCAACACCTGTTCATCTTTGCACTACAGGCCAAAGATATTCATCAAGTAATTATACATCTTTGCACTACAGGCCAAAGATATTCATTAATATCATCATTTAGGACTGAGGATGATGAAAAATATCTTAAAGAGAACGAATCCAATGAGACAGAAGGACAAATAGTAGGGATTCGTATAACAGTTTATCCAAGATCAATAATACTTCATAATAATCAATTGTGAAGCAGAATTCAAAAATAAAGATCAAAACATGGATACAATCAAAGATAGTAACCATAATAGACATCTTGGACAAAAAGGAAAAATTTTATTTTTCGGTGAATAGTGCCGTATTCGTGAATAGTGCCGTATACGTGAATAGTGCCGTATACGTGAATAGTAACCCCCGACACAAAAAGTTCCAAATTTGATAAAAACTCATATCAATATTTCAGCATAATGATATTGAAGAAAATAATATCATTAAGAAGAAAATAATATCCCTTACCTCAAAATATCAGTACTTCTGGTCGGAATACCGGTATAAGGCTGAAAGAAACTTGCTCTGATGAATAGAAACTCTCAAAGTATCTAAATACTCACAAAATACACTCAATAATCTAGAGAGAGAAAGAGAGAAAACTTGTTTCTGGTGTGATTTTCAATTCTAACTTAGCCCTCTATTTATAGGAAAATTTTGGTAGGTTTGACCTGCAACCTGATGGCTTTACCTGCTACTATTCCCACCTACCACATTTGAAATATAATTCAGCACATTTCTTCACCAACCACAAGTGGGGCCCACCAATTCTAGAATTTTCCACCAAAATGATAAACTCCGAAAATTCAACAATTTCTGAACCAGTCATCTTGTAAAATTCATAATAAATCATACGTTCATTTTTAACGGTTCAAAATTTGTGGACATATACTCAACTTATATATGTATAACATATCCAAAAATTACCACGATCCAACGGTCGGATTAAAAATTATAACCCCCGCAATATTTCTCAAAAACCCTGATTTGATTTTTAATACCTCCATTCCGATAAAAATACTGATAAAAACCCTCAACATTAACTCCTTCATTTTTAACCACAAAAATATATCCCTCATTTATATCCACATAAAATAAATATTTCCTTATCATATGAATCAATAATTAATTATTCACAAATAATATTACAGAATCACATTTATGACAACCAGGCCGTTCCCAGGAAAGAGGGGGCTTTCCAATAAGGATTTCTCCTTACTGGCGCGCAATTAGATGACCAAACCTCTCCTTAGACAGAACTTTCTAGACATTGCCAATAATGTTATCTAATAATATTATTCAAATAATATGAATTATTGATCTGATAAATGAAAATACTGTGCAGCAACAATTATTGAAACAACAATAATATAAAATATCAACGCAGCAATTATTGAATCAATAAAATAAAATATTGAATAATAACTACTGTAACAATTATTGAGTAGTGCCTTCTTACGTAAGAATCAATAATTGGTGCAATACCGTGTGCTACTGTATTTTAACCACCGGGTATTCCAACAGTATTAACGGTAACAACTACGCCGTTATTTATAAACAACTTATACTTGTCGTTTTCTTCATCCAATCGCTTTCCGTTATGGGGCCCACACAAGGCTGCGTCGTCGTACGAATATTCCCCGACAGCAAGAATATTCCACGACCAACCGAATATTCACCGACCAAAAATAAATATTTTATAACCACTTGCTTATTTTGCAAAATTTGCACATTTCACCCATAACCAAAGTATTATATCAAATTAACCCCTTATTATTCACAATAATATTTAGAGAAAATTTGATTTTATTCATTAATAAGTTGGGGTCTTACAACCTCCCCTCCTTATGAAATTTCGTCCTCGAAATTGACGTACGTACCTGATGTTTCAAAAAGGTGAGGATACCTCGCTTTCATTTCTGATTCCAACTCCCAGGTCATTTCTTCAATAGCATGGTTTCTCCACAAAACCTTAACTTGTGGTATAACCTTCGTGCGTAGGACATGCTCTTTCCTATCCAAGATCTTAACAGGTACCTCCTCGTACGTTAAATCTTCAGCTATCTCGTCTGGTTCTAACTCAATAATGTGGTTCGGGTCTTTAACATATTTACGAAGCATAGATATGTGAAAAACATTATGAACACGAGACATGCTTGGAGGTAATGCGAGTCTATATGCCACATTTCCTATTCGCTCAAGAATCTCAAATGGACCAACAAATCTTGGATTGAGCTTTCCTCTCTTCCCAAATCTTGTAACTCCCTTCCATGGTGCAACACGTAACAATACATGATCCCCAATATTAAATTCCACGTCCTTCCGATGAAGATCCGCATAACTCTTTTGTCGATCCTGTGCCGTTTGTATACGTTGTCGAATCGTTTGGATCTTCTCTGTAGTAATGCGTACCAATTCTGGTCCCAACAATGTTGCTTCACCCACCTCGTCCCAGCATACTGGAGAACGACATTTTCTTCCATACAACGCCTCAAATGGAGCCATACCTATGCTCGCCTGATAACTGTTGTTGTAGGAGAATTCCACCAATGGTAGGTACTTATCCCAACTCCCTTTGAGATCTAAGACACAAAGTCTTAATAGATCTTCAAGAGTTTGAATAGTCCTCTCTGATTGTCCGTCCGTTTGAGGATGGTATGCTGAACTGAATCGTAAATCCGTGCCCATAGCTTTCTGCAAGCTAACCCAAAATCGTGAAGTGAATCTTGGGTCACGATCCGAAACTATGGATACTGGCATGCCATGCAATCTCACAATCTCGTTCACGTACATACTAGCAAGACGTTCAAGGGAATAAGTCTCACGTATCGGCAAGAAATGAGCGGACTTGGTTAATCTATCAACAATAACCCAAATCGCATCTATGCCTTGAGAAACCTTGGGAAGACCCGTAACAAAATCCATAGTAATGTGTTCCCACTTCCATTTCGGAATCTCAAGTGGTTGCAATGGACCCTTTGGTACTTGATGCTCCGCTTTTACACGTTGACAAGTTAAACATCTCGAGATAAACTCCGCGATCTCTCTTTTCATATTGCTCCACCAAAATGTATGTCGAAGATCGTGATACATTTTGGTACTCCCAGGATGGATTGCAAACGGTGTGTTGTGTGCCTCCATCATTATTCTATGCTTCAAGTCAAAATCGTTAGGAACACAAAGTCTGGAGTTGACTCGAAGTATTCCTTCTTCATCGATTCTTGCTTCTGGAATAGCACCTTCTTGCACTTTCTTCTTCATACGCATCAGCTCTATATCCGTAGCTTGAGCAGCTTTAACTTTATCGATTAAAGTCGGTTCTACTCGTATATTTGATATCATCATGTGGGTACTTGGAGCCTTCATCTCTATCTCCATCCTTTGCAAGTCATACAAAATGGGCCTTTGTGTTAAAAACATTGCACTCGTACCCGCATATGATCTTCTACTCAATGCGTCAGCTACTACGTTTGCTTTTCCAGGATGGTATTGGATGGTATGATCGTAATCTTTCAACAGCTCAAGCCAACGTCGTTGCCGCATGTTGAGTTCCTTTTGGGTGAAGAAATATTTGAGGCTTTTATGATCTGTATAGATCTCCACTTTCTCCCCATACAGGTAGTGTCTCCAGATCTTCAACGCAAAAACGACTGCTGCCAACTCCAAATCATGAGTAGGATAATTCCTCTCATATTCTTTGAGTTGTCGTGAGGCATAGGCTATGACTTTCCCATGTTGCATGAGAACACATCCTAACCCTTTGCCTGAAGCATCGCTGTAGATAACAAATCCATCCGAACCAGATGGTATTGTCAAAACAGGTGCCGAAATGAGTCTCCTCTTGAGTTCTTGGAAACTCTTCTCGCATTCCTCACTCCATACGAATTTTGTATCTTTCCGAGTCAGCTGAGTTAACGGAGTAGCGATTCGAGAAAATCCTTCCACAAATCTCCGATAATAACCAGCTAAGCCCAGAAAGCTACGTACTTCGGTTACCGACTTCGGTTGCTCCCAACTTTGTATGGCTTCAATCTTCGCCGGGTCGACAGATACTCCATGTTTTGACACCACGTGCCCAAGGAATGCTACTTCCTCAAGCCAGAACTCGCATTTCTTCAGTTTGGCATATAGCTTGTTTTCACGAAGCCTTTGCAGTACCAGCTTCAAATGGCGCTCATGATCTTCACGGCTTTTGGAATAGATGAGGATGTCATCAATAAAGACAACAACGAACTGATCCAAATATTCTTTGAATACACGGTTCATCATATCCATGAAGGCAGCAGGAGCATTAGTCAATCCAAAAGACATTACTAAGAATTCATAATGCCCGTACCGAGTTCTGAAGGCAGTCTTTGGAATATCCTCAGTTTTAATCTTCAGCTGATGATATCCAGAACGAAGATCGATCTTTGAAAAGAATTGTGCTCCTTGCAACTGGTCAAACAGGTCATCAATGCGAGGTAGCGGATACCTATTCTTGATGGTGACATGGTTCAATTCTCGATAGTCAATACAAAGTCGCATACTCCCGTCTTTCTTCTTTACGAATAAAACAGGAGCACCCCAAGGAGACGTACTAGGACGAATAAAACCGATGTCCAACAACTCCTGTAGTTGGACTTTTAACTCCTGAAGTTCAATAGGAGCCATTCGATATGGGGTTTTAGAAATGGGCTTTGTACCGGGTTCAAGGTCAATAAAGAATTCAATTTCTCGTTCCGGGGGTAGACCGGGAAGTTCTTCAGGAAATACATCGGAAAATTCTCTAACAATAGAAATATTATTCAAATCTGACTTGTCTTTGTTCAAATCCATAACATGGGCTAAGAAAGCTTGACATCCGTTTTTCAATAAACGAATAGCTTTGTGGCTTGATATGACAGTGACTGATTTTAGTGGTTTAGTAGTTTGAATTCGTATGACAGGTTGGTTAGGAATATGAAAACTAACAACCTTACGAAAACAATCAATTTTAGCATGATGAGTGGTTAACCAATCAATTCCTAAAATCACATCAAAAGCAAGTATCTTTAAAGAGATAAGATCAACAGGTAATGTGATAGTGCCAACTTGGATCATGCAAGATTTATAAACTGTAGATGTAACGAAGGTTTCACCCAACGGAGTTTCAACAGATAAGTTAAAGTCCAATTTCTCCGGAGTCAAGTTTAAACGTTGAGCACAAGCAGGAGAGATAAAAGAATGGGTAGAACCGGTATCTAGTAAAGTATAAACTTCGCAAGAATTCAAGATTAGCTTACCCGTGATCACCTCGTTCGGGTTTCTCGCGTTTTGGCCAGTAACGACAAACGCCCTTCCAGGAACCGCTGATTTCGACTTATCCGGGATAACTTTTGGAGTCACCATCCCCGCTGAACTTGGTTTTGCTACAGAACACTCTCGAGCTATATGACCTTCCTTTCCACAGTTATAACATACCTTGGATTGTTGTGGGCAGTTTGGGCTGATATGTCCCTCTTTCCCACATTTGTAACATACGACCGGTGGTCGTTCTCCTCCCCTAGAAACAGTTGATGTTTGTGCTGACGTCTTCACGTTATCATTGTTGTACCTTCTCTTCTTGAAATCTCCTCCCGACTCGCTCCTTCTATTATCACGACCACGATTACCACCAGAGTGGTTACCGCTTTTGTCCGAATGTTTTCCTCCCTGCTGGTTTTCATTGCTTCGATGACTGCCGCCACCGGTATGACCCTGGTTGTGGTCCCTCGGTTGCACATACTCATTATCTCGCTCTAATAATTGAGCCCTGTTTACAACATCTGAATATAAAGAAAATTTATGAGAGATAAGATATTGCCGAATCTCGGGTTTTAGACCTCTCAGAAACATCCTTGTCATTCGTTCCTCATTTTCGACCAAATGAGGTGCAAACCTGGATAACTCTGCAAACTTCGCCTCGTACTGGGACACCGTCATGTTGTTTTGTTCCAGTCTAATAAACTCAACCTCCTTCATATGACGAATACTTTCAGGAAAGTACTTGTCATTGAACAGTTTTTGAAATGTTTCCCAGGACATGTTGAGTGCGTCAGGCTGGGTACGCTTCACAGACTCCCACCAGTAGTCTGCCTCACCGCGGAACATAAATGTGGCGAATGGAACCTTCTGTTCCTCCGTGCATCCCAAGACATCAAATATCTTGGTAATTTGCTTGACCCACGTTTCCGCCATGATCGGATCCGGCTTTCCCTTAAATTCTGGTGGTCCCAATTCTTTGAACTGCTTAGCTGTGACAAACCGCGCGTTGTTATCATTTCCACCCGTATTCTGCACACGAGTCTCCCTCGTCTGATTTTGCATGAACTGCAAAAAGCTCCTAAACATTCCATCATTCATCGTTTGCTCGGTAACGTTGTTTACAGGAGGAATATTGCCTTCCTGTTGCACGTTCCCCTGGGTAGTGATCAAAGGTGTCTCCACGGTCTGATTTACTCCATTATTAACGTTCTCAGCTGCCATTCTTAAATACTGCCATAAAACAAGGGTTAATAGTCATGTCATATATTATCCCTATACTCTGACCGACCAAATAAACACCAAATAAACTTAGTCAGGTCATACTAGCGAAGGAATTCCCCGTCTCTCCCCTCCTAGTTCTTGTCTCACATCTCAGCCAGGGATCATATCCCTAAGCTCTGATACCAACTGTGACGCCCCCAGAATAGGTATACAACACCCATTCTGAGTCGCCAAATACATGGTACAGAAAGCAAACTACAACTTCAATAATACAATTGTCGTGCAAAATACGACAACACATACTGTGAGTTTAAATACAAATATTGTCTTCTAGACAATATCCACACTCAAATAAATCCTCATTACAATTATTCAAACACTATTTTACAGAAATAGTGAGGACTGCTAATACATCTTTCTAGAACCATCACTCCATACCCCGACTAGATCCTGCTATGTTCTCACCTCCTGAGAAGAAAAATGGAACAAAAAGGAAAAGGGTGAGCTCAACTAGCCCAGTAAAGAATATTATGACTAAGATAATATACAACAAATTATCGTTAGTCTTCAACAGGGAAAAATCTGATAAAATATAATCGACAACAAGTTTTAGATCAACAACTGCAGCGGAAACAACAAACCATTAGAAGAGTCAAGTAGAGAAAGAATTCTACTATCTTCTAAGATTTAAAAGTCCATCATCAATATTTTATCCCTGTAACATCAATTAATAATCATCTTTAACCAAATATTCATCTTTGCACTACAGGCCAAAGATATTCATTTGTATCATCAGTCGGTCATGTTCATCTCAACACCTGTTCATCTTTGCACTACAGGCCAAAGATATTCATCAAGTAATTATACATCTTTGCACTACAGGCCAAAGATATTCATTAATATCATCATTTAGGACTGAGGATGATGAAAAATATCTTAAAGAGAACGAATCCAATGAGACAGAAGGACAAATAGTAGGGATTCGTATAACAGTTTATCCAAGATCAATAATACTTCATAATAATCAATTGTGAAGCAGAATTCAAAAATAAAGATCAAAACATGGATACAATCAAAGATAGTAACCATAATAGACATCTTGGACAAAAAGGGAAAATTTTATTTTTCGGTGAATAGTGCCGTATTCGTGAATAGTGCCGTATACGTGAATAGTGCCGTATACGTGAATAGTAACCCCCGACACAAAAAGTTCCAAATTTGATAAAAACTCATATCAATATTTCAGCATAATGATATTGAAGAAAATAATATCATTAAGAAGAAAATAATATCCCTTACCTCAAAATATCAGTACTTCTGGTCGGAATACCGGTATAAGGCTGAAAGAAACTTGCTCTGATGAATAGAAACTCTCAAAGTATCTAAATACTCACAAAATACACTCAATAATCTAGAGAGAGAAAGAGAGAAAACTTGTTTCTGGTGTGATTTTCAATTCTAACTTAGCCCTCTATTTATAGGAAAATTTTGGTAGGTTTGACCTGCAACCTGATGGCTTTACCTGCTACTATTCCCACCTACCACATTTGAAATATAATTCAGCACATTTCTTCACCAACCACAAGTGGGGCCCACCAATTCTAGAATTTTCCACCAAAATGATAAACTCCGAAAATTCAACAATTTCTGAACCAGTCATCTTGTAAAATTCGTAATAAATCATACGTTCATTTTTAACGGTTCAAAATTTGTGGACATATACTCAACTTATATATGTATAACATATCCAAAAATTACCACGATCCAACGGTCGGATTAAAAATTATAACACCCGCAATATTTCTCAAAAACCCTGATTTGATTTTTTATACCTCCATTCCGATAAAAATACTGATAAAACACCTCAACATTAACTCCTTCATTTTTAACCACAAAAATATATCCCTCATTTATATCCACATAAAATAAATATTTCCTTATCATATGAATCAATAATTAATTATTCACAAATAATATTACAGAATCACATTTATGACAACCAGGCCGTTCCCAGGAAAGAGGGGGCTTTCCAATAAGGATTTCTCCTTACTGGCGCGCAATTAGATGACCAAACCTCTCCTTAGACAGAACTTTCTAGACATTGCCAATAATGTTATCTAATAATATTATTCAAATAATATGAATTATTGATCTGATAAATGAAAATACTGTGCAGCAACAATTATTGAAACAACAATAATATAAAATATCAACGCAGCAATTATTGAATCAATAAAATAAAATATTGAATAATAACTACTGTAACAATTATTGAGTAGTGCCTTCTTACGTAAGAATCAATAATTGGTGCAATACCGTGTGCTACTGTATTTTAACCACCGGGTATTCTAACAGTATTAACGGTAACAACTACGCCGTTATTTATAAACAACTTATACTTGTCGTTTTTTTCATCCAATCGCTTTCCGTTATGGGGCCCACACAAGGCTGCGTCGTCGTACGAATATTCCCCGACAGCAAGAATATTCCACGACCAACCGAATATTCACCGACCAAAAATAAATATTTTATAACCACTTGCTTATTTTGCAAAATTTGCACATTTCACCCATAACTAAAGTATTATATCAAATTAACCCCTTATTATTCACAATAATATTTAGAGAAAATTTGATTTTATTCATTAATAAGTTGGGGTCTTACAAGTACTTTCCTGAAAGCTTTCGTCACATGAAGGAGGTGGAATTTATCAAGTTGGAGCAAAACAACATGACCGTATCGCAGTACGAAGCCAAGTTTGTCGAGTTGTCCCGATTTGCGTCCCACTTGGTTGATAATGAAGAAAGAATGACGCGAATATTTTTAAGAGGTTTGAAGCCGGAGATACGTCAATATCTTATTTCTCATAAACTGTGTTTGTATTCAGATGTTGTAAATAGGGCTCAGTTAGTAGAGCGCGATAACGAGTCAATGCAACCAAAAGAGAGCAGCCGACAAAATGATAATACCGGTGATAACAGTCATCAAAGCGGTGACAATAAGCATGGAGGGAATCAGCATGCCAGAAATGGTAACCACTTCGGTGGTAATCATGGCCAAAACAATAAGAATGGACATTTCAAGAAGAGAAGGTTCAACAATGACGTGAAGACGTCGGTACCAGCACCCGTTTCAAAGGAAGAAGAACGACCACCGGTCGTATGTTTCAAATGCGGACAGGAGGGACACATCCATCCAAACTGTACGCAGCAATCCAAAGCATGTTTTAATTACGGAAGAGAAGGTCACCTAGCACGATTTTGTCGTATGGTGAAGTCAAGTCCAGCTGGGATGGTGATGCCAAAGGATGTCCCAGACAAGCCAAAGCCGGTAGTTTAAGAGAGAGCATTTTTTTTGTGACGAGGAACCTGAATAAAATTATCACGGGTATGTTAGTCATAAACTCTTACGAAGTCTATACCGTGTTAGATACCGGTTCTACTCACTCTTTTATTTCACCTAGTTGTGTTCAATGCTTGAACTTAACTCCGGAGAAGTTAGACTTTGATATATCTATTTAAACTTAGTTGGGAGAAACCTTCGTTACCTCCACTATTTATAAATCTTGTTCAAATCAACACTTTCACGTTACATGTCGATCTTACCTCTTTGAAAATACTTGCCTTTGATGTGATTTTAGGAATCGATTGGTTAACTACTCATCATGCTTTTTGTAAGGTTGTTAGCTTTCATACTCCTAACCAACCTGTTATGCGAATTCAAAGTAACCAAACCACTAAATTCAATCATTGTCATATCAAGCCATAAATAAAGCCCGATCCTTTCATTGTTGACTTTTCTTGTGTGGAATGCACCGAAGCCAGACTTTCTGTAGGCAACGTTGTGAATGACGATGACAAGTTGATAGGTATCAATGTGACGTACTACCCAAGTCTTGGATGAGAGTCACAGTTTTGAATGATATTTCTATTGGTAATAAATTTCCTGACATATTCTTGAAGACTTCTTAGCCTACCCCAGAGCGTGAAATCGAATTTTGTATTGACCTCAGTACAAAACCCATTTCTTAAACCCTTAAATATTTTTTCAACTAAAGCGAACGTATCATGCGCTAAAGACGTTGGCTCGAGCTATTGAAGATTACGATCGTTTCATTCAATATCATCGTGGAAGTGCGAACGTGGTAGCTGACGCGTTGAGTAGAAGATCGTATGCGAGTGAGATGTTGTTAACACAAAGACCCATTTCGTATAACTTACAAATGATGAAGATAGAGTTAAAGACTCTAGGGACCTACGTGAAGATAACGAATATACTATTAGAATCGACTTTAATCGATAAAGTTAAAGCCGATCAAGCTACATACTCAGAGCTGATGAATGTGAAGAAGAAGGTTCAAGAGGGCGTTATTCTAGAAATAAGAATCGATGAAGAGAGGAAATCTCAACCCTTGATTTAATTGACCCATTTGAAATCCTCGATCGAGTAGGAACTGTGGCTTATAGACTCGTTTTACCGCCAAGTATGTCGCGTGTTCATAACATTTTTTAACGTATTGATGATACGTAAATATGTGGACGACCTGAACCACATTATTGAATTAAAACTAGACGAGATTGCAGAAGATTTAACGTATGAGAAGATACGTGTTAACATCTTGGATAAGAAGAATCATATTCGACGCTCAAAGGTTATACCTCAAGAGTTAGAATCTGACGAAGTGTCCTCATCTGTTCGGCATACCAGGTACGTACGAAAATTTCGAGGGCGAAATTTCATAAGGAGGGGAGATTGTGAAACCCCAGATTTTATGAATAAATATTTAATTTTTCGAAATATTTTTTTTAAATATTATGGTGTGAATTTGAGACAATGTTATCGTTGTGGGTAGTATTTATAAATTTTGCAAAGTATGCAAGTTGTTGTATTATATTCGATTGGTCGAGGAATATTATTTTTGTCGGGAAATATTTGTACGACGGCACAATTATTGGTGGACCCCACAACAGAATTATTGTCGGATTGAGAAAACGACAAAAACATTTTATTAAAAATAACGGCGGAGGTTTTACCGTTGATACTGTTGAACTACTCGGTAGTAAAAGTACAATAATACGTGTGGTTGCATAGTAGCATACGGTATTGATTATTGAGGCTTACGTGATTAGTCACTCAGTTTGATTCAATTATTGTCAATTAATAATATGAATTATTTAGCGATAATGAAGTTTTGTTTTATTCGTATTATTAACGTAATAAAACAGAAACATCTTTTTATATAAAACAGAATACTTTATTAAAGTTATTCTATAAATAGAATATATCATATTTTATTTAAAAGATTTTTCTTTAAATATGGACCGTCAGATTAAAGTAAATTAATCTGGACCGTTCATGGATTAGTTACTATGCATTCTATTTTCCTATAAATAGAAGCTCATTCCTTTATTATTTCTTACGAATTCACTAAAACTCTAGAGAGAGAAACTATAGAGAGAGTTCTTCTTCTATAATCTTGAGCGTATTTCTTTAGAGTTTAAGAAATCTTTGAGCGTAGTGCAAGTTTTCTTCGAGTATATCCTCGCCCTACCAGTCGGAATACTCCTCTTTCAAAGGTAAAGGATATTATTTGTTGTACCCATAAGGGGTATTATTTCTTTTGTATTCATGAAGAGAACTTCTGTTATTCCATTATTTATTATTCTGTTGGAATAACCTGTATACGCGGTCTACCCTATACTTGGTGACATTCTTCTATTATTTTGTTGGAACATCCTGTCTGTGTGTTTTACACCGGACCTGGTTCCGTCTTTATTATTATTTTGTTGGAACATCCTGTCTGTGTATTTTACACCGGACCTGGTTTCGTCTTTATTATTATTCTGTTAGAACATCCTGTCTGTATGTTTTACACCGGACCTGGTTCCGTCTTTATTATTATTCTATTCTGTTGGAATATCCTGTCTGTGCATTTTACGCCGGACCTGGTTCTATTATTTATTATTCTGTTAGAATAACATGTCTGTGCGGTCTATCGCATGCATGGTGATTTCTTTTGTTATTCCATTCTTTATTATACTCAGTTGGTTAAAACTTTGACTTCTATACTCCATGAAATTAGTGGAATATCTTTGATATTTGCGCTTCATCCAGTATCTTTTCATGGAAATATTCTTCTAAGAATTCTTGACTTTTACTCCACAAAGCAGTATCATATTGACAATTTGGACGTTGTTAATTCCTGAATAAATTAATTCTTGAACTAGTTTTGTTGAATTTTTATATCATTGTCATCATCCTCATGTTTATATTTTGTTAAAAGTCATCTATGGCCTGTAGTGCATAGATGGACTTGGTATGATTATGACCAGGGATTAATCGGTGTAATCATGACCGTAATATTACAAATAATGTGGAAAAAGTCCTCATTGGCTAGTAGTGCATTTATGGACAGTTTTTGGTATGATTATGGCTATGGATTCTCTTTGACCGTAGTGCAGAGATGAATTATTTTATGGCATGATCAGGACCGTTGATGAAAATTGATTATCTTTAGCCGTAGTGCATAGATAATTTGTGGTCGTGATACTAAATAATATCATTGGCCGTAGTGCAGGGGTGATTCGATGATGTGGATTATTTATTAAGCTGAGTCCCAGCGATAAAAGTCACGAAAAACCTTTTAAATCATAAAAGATAGTAGATTTTATTCTCTACTTGACTCTTTTAATGGATTGCTTGATCCGCTACAGTTAAACTTGATGTCTATTGTATTTTATCAGTTTAACATTGTTGAAGACTGATGATAATTTATTCTGCATTATCTTAGTCATAATATTTTTTACTGGGCTAGTTGAGCTCACCCTTTCTTTCACGGTTCTATTCAGGAAATGAGAATATAGCTGGGACGAGTCGGGAAACTAAGTGATGGACCAGATGATAGCATTAGTAGTCCTCACTATTCTATGTAATAGTGTGATAATAATTGTAATGAGGACTCCTTTTGAGTATGGATACTCTCTAGAAGATAATATTTGTATTCAAACTCACAGTTTATGTTTTGTAGTATTGTACACAACAGTTGTATTAGTAAGTTGTATTTGAATTCTGTACCATGTATTTGGCGACCCAAGATGGATGATGTATACCTAATTTTGGGGGCGTCACAGTATACGTGAATAGTAACCCCGACCCAAAAAGTTCCAAATTTGATAAAAAGTTTATATCAATATTTCAGCATAATGATATTGAAGAAAATAATATCATTTAAGAAGAAAATAATATCCCTTACCCCAAAATAACCGTACTTCTGACTGAATATCGAATATGAGGCTGAATGAAACTTGTGCTGAATAGCAACTCTCAAAGTATCTAAATACTCACAAAATACACTCAATAATCTAGAGAGAGAAAGAGAGAAAACTTATGAATTCTGGTGTGATTTTCAATTCTAACTTAGCCCTCTATTTATAGGAAAATGTTAACATGCCGAAGCAGACTTAACCTGCAACCTGATGACTTTACCTGCTACTATTCCCACCCACCACATTTGAATAAAAATCTCAGAACATTTCTTCACCAACCAAGAGTGGGGCCCACCAATTCTAGAATTTTCTACCAAAATGATTAACTCCGAAAATTTAACAATTTCTGAACCAGTCATCTCGTAAAATTCATAACAAATCATACATTTATTTTTAACGGTTCAAAATTTGTGTACATATACTCAACTTATATATGTATAACATATCCAAATATTACCACGATCCAACGGTCGGATTAAAAATTATAACCCTCGCAAAATATCTCAAAAATCCTAATTTGATTTTCAATACCTCCGTTCCGACAAAAATACAGATAAAACACCTCAACATTAACTCCTTCATTTTTAACCACAAAAATATATCCCTCATTTATATCCACATAAAATAAATATTTTCTTATCATATGAATCAATAATTAATTATTCACAAATAATATTACAAAATCACATTTATGACAACCAGGCCGTTCCCTGGAAAGAGGAGGCTTTCCAATAAGAATTTCTCCTTACTGGCGCGAAATTAGGTGACCAAACCTCTACTTAGACAGAAATTTCTAGACATTGCCAATAATGTTATCTAATAATATTATTCAAATAATATGAATTATTGATCTGATAATGGAAAATACTGTGCAGTAACAATTATTGAACAACAATAATATAAAATATCAACGCAGCAATTATTGAATCAATAAAATAAAATATTGAACAGTAACTAGTGTAACAATTATTGAGTAGTGCCTTCCTTCGTAAGAATCAATAATTTAAAAATACTGTGCAATCCGTGTGCTACTGTACAACCACGCGTATTACTATATTTTAACCACCGGGTATTCCAACAGTGTTAACGGTAACAACTACGCCGTTATTTATAAAAACTCATTTTTTATCGTTATCTTCATCCAATCGTTTTCCGTTATGGGGCCCACAAATAGCTGCGCCGTCGTACGAATATTCCCCAACAGAAAGAATATTCCACGACTAAACGAATATTTTATAACCACTTGTTTATTTTGCAAAATTTGCACATTTCACCCATAACTAAAGTATTATATCAAATTAACACCTTATTATTCACAATGCAGAATAAATTATCATTAGCCTTCAACAATGTTAAACTGATAAAATGTAATAGACATCAAGTTTAACTGTAGCGGAACAAGCAATCCATTAAAAGAATCAAGTAGAAAATAAACTCTACTATCTTTTATGATTTAAAAGGTTTTTCAACACTGTTATCGCTGGGACTCAGCTTAATAAAATAATCTACATCATCGAATCACCCCTGCACTTACGGCCAAGGATATTCGTGTATTCATTAATGGTCATGATCATGCCAACAACTGTCCATCAATGCACTACGGGCCAATGAGGACTTTTACCACATCATTTGTAACATTACGGTCATGATTATATCGAATAATCCCTGGTCATAATCATACCAAGTCCATCTATGCACTACAGGCCACAGATGACTTTTAACATTTTATAAACATGAGGATGATGACAATGATATAAGAATTCAATAAAACAAGTTCAAGAATTAATTTATCCAAGAATTAACAACGTCCAAATTGTCAACATGATACTGCTTTATGGAGTAAAATTCAAGAATGCTTAGAAGAATATTTTCATGAAAAGATACTGGATGAAACGTAATTATCAAGGATATTTCACAAATTTCATGGAGTATAGAAGTCAAAACTTAACCAACTGAGTACAATAAAGAATGGAATAACAAAAGAAATCACCATGCATGCGATAGACCGCACAGACAGGTTATTCCAACAGAATAATAAATAATGGAACCAGGTCCGGCGTAAACGCACAAACAGGATATTCCGACAGAATAATAAATAATAGAACCAGGTCCGACGTAAACGCACAGACAGGATATTCCGACAGAATAATAAATAATGGAACCAGGTCCGGCGTAAAACACACAGACAGGATGTTCCAACAGAATAATAATAAAAACGGAATCAGGTCCGGTGTAAAACACACAGACAGGATGTTCCAACAAAATAATAGAAGAATGTCACCAAGTATAGGGTAGACCGTGTATACAGGTTATTCCAACAGAATAATAAGAAATGGAATAACAACAGTTCTCTTCATGAATAAGAAAGAATAACACCCCTTACCGTTTTAAAGAAGAGCTGAAGTAAGGAAGTAGTTAAGTAGCAGAATACTCTTCTTCTCTCTCTCTATAGTTTCTCTCTCTAGAGTTCAGTGAATTCGTAAGAAATAATGAAGCAATGAGCTGCTATTTATAAAAAAATAGAATGCATAGTAACTAATCCATGAACGGTCCAGATTGATTACTTTAATCTGACGGTCCATATTTAAAGAAAAATCTTTTAAATAAAATATAATATATTCTATTTATAGAATAACTTTAATAAAGTATTCTGTTTTATATAAAAAGATGTTTCTGTTTTATTACGTTAATAATACGAATAAAACAAAACGTCATTATTGCTAAATAATTCATATTATTAACTGACAATAATTGAATCAAACTGAGTGACTTCTCACATAAGCATTAATAATCAATACCGTGTGCTACTATGCAACCACACGTATTACTGTACTTTTACTACCGAGTTGTTCAACGGTATCAATGGTAAAACTTCCACCGTTATTTTTAATAAAATATTTTTGTCGTTTTCTCAATCCGACAATAATTCCGTTGTGGGGTCCACCAATGATTGTGTCGTTGTACGAATATTCCCTGTTAAAACGAATATTCCCCGACCAATCGAATATTATATAACAACTTGCGTACTTTACAAAATTTATAAATATTACCCACAACTATGACATTATATCAAATTAACTTCATAATATTCAAAAATGATATTTATAGAAAATTCATCTTTATTTATAAAAGTTGGGGTCTTATATACTTTATCCTCATTTCTGGGAGTAACAAACCCTTCGGGTTGTTTCATATATACTTCCTCATTCAAATTTCCATTTAAAAATATTTTCTTAACATCCATTTGATGAACGTGAAGATCAAACAATGAAGTTAAGGCAAAAATAATTTGAATGGAAGTAACTCGTGCTACTGGTGCATAAGTATCAAAGTAGTCAATACCCTCTACTTGTCTAAAACCTTTTTCTACTAATCTTGCTTTATAGGCAGAAATAGTATCATATCATTAGTGTTATACTTTGTTCTATAAACCCATTTTCACCCTACGGGTTTAGAACCTCTAGGTAAATCTATCAATACCGAAGTATTATTTCTCATGATTAAATCGATTTCATCATTTAAACTTCCTTCCAAAAGGCAGCATCCCTAGAAGCCATAGCTTCTTTAAATGATTTAGGATCAGTCTCAAGACTACATATATAGGGTATTTCATTCACCGCCTCATTATTTTGGTCTCATTCCATCAAAAATAATAAAGATTGAGAAGAAATAAAATCATCATCTAAATCTTTATCTTTTTTAGCTCTAGTACTCCTTTTAGGTCCACTTGATTGAATTGGAACACTAGGTTCTCCAACATCAACATTAGACCTTATAGGACCTCTAGGCCCATCAAGTTTAGGCATATCCACATTCTCAACATCTTTTGAGAATTTATTTTCAAAAAATTCAACATCCCTTGACTCAGTTATAACATTAGACTCTAAATCAGGAAGTTTGTATGCTTTACTATTTTCAGCATATCCAACAAATATACTTCTAATAGCTTTAGCCTCTAACTTAATCATTTTAGGATCACGAACTAAAAAATAAGTTATACACACCCCCATTTTCATTTTATTACCTCCACTTTGCGCCTAAAGCGCCAATGCGACTTTGCGACGTGAACCCGCACCTGCACCCGGGTCCCGGATCATGGGATGCAAGCAGGTGGTGCTTCACACCATGCCATTGTGACCAGATCCAAACCTTCCCTTTTGTATCACAAGTAAACTAAACTATTCTCCTTATGCTTATAAAGAATTAAATAGTTAACTCTTTATCAGTGTAGGATTTAAAGAAAATAGTTTTGCAAACAATAATGCACATTTTCATAAACCCCACTTTGGATATAATTAAAAAAGAATATATAATTCCTAAGTTATCAATCGCATTGGTACAATATCATTCAAACAACAATTTCTAATTTAAACAATTCATTTACTACTGAAATTTCTTCATGCTTGTAAATATCAATATTGATCCAATTTCAAGAAGCTGAATCTTCCATCGTTTACCCTCATCTTCAGCTTACATGGTTTGTGAGTTGTACATTACAAAAATTCACTCAACATTTGCAAGTCACACTCTATGCCTTACATTTATAGTAAGTTCTATATTACAAAATTTTCACTTGGCACAACCCATAAAAAGACATACAAAGAAATATCAATACATATTCAAAAGGGTGCCCCAAGTGTAAAATTATCTCTCAACAAAAGTACAAAATAAACTAGAATATTAAATATAATATAACAAATAAATTAAATAGATACATGAAAAAACTCATTCAAAATTCATATCACAATAAGTAGGACATCAACCACCAACGAAACATAATAACAAAAAATTCAAACATATATAACAAAACAAAAAACAACAACACACACATTCATCAACGAAACATCACATTCACAAACAAAATCAACATTCATCAAAAAAATTACAATATTCCAACGAAACATCACATTAAAAAAAATTACACACATATATAACACATTCATCAAGCAAGACCAATCAAAAAAATTACAATATTCCAAACAAAGTTTAATAATAATCCGTAAACATACATAACACATTTTATATAATATATATTTATATAATATATATATATATATATATATATATATATATATATATATAATATAATATAATGTGTATCTATACATACATATGAATATTACGTATACTACATAATAATATAATATAATATAATATAATATAATAGATATACATGTATACATACATATGTATATTACATAATAATATAATATAATATAATTATATCACTTTCCTAAATATTTAGAACCTATATAACTAGCCATCTTCTACGCATATACCTCCTTACGGCTCTTTTTCTACCTAAATCTATCACAAAATCCAAATCTCACTACATTCTTACTACCTCCCTTTTCTTTTCAAGAAAGGCTAGCAACTTTTGTCAAATCTGTTTTCTCAAAAAAAAAATTTAAGTTAGAAAGAAATAAGAATAAAAAAGAAAATATAGCGAAAAATAGTACCTCATTTTACAAAAGAAGTAAAGACTTCTAAATTTAGCAGGCTTGCTAAATTCAATGCAACCTGCAAAATATTTTTAAAATTTTGTTCAAACTTATATCGCATTAGTACAATATCATTCAAATAACAATTTCTAATTTAAATAATATCTTTGTTACTGAAATTTCTTCATGCTTATAAATATCAATATTGATCCAATTTCAAGAAGCTGAATCTCCCATCTTTTACCCTCATCTTCAGCTTACATGGGTTGTGAGTTGTACATTACAAAAATTCGCTCAACCTTTCCAAGTCACACGTTATGCCTTACATTTATAGTAAGTTCTACATTACAGAATTTTCACTTGGCACAACTCAAATTGAGAAATAAAAAGAAATATCAATACATATTCAAAAGGGTGCTCCAAGTGTAAAATTATCTCTCAACAAAAGTACAAAATAAACTAGAATATTAAATACAATATAACAAATATAGTAAATAGATAAACGAAAAAACTCATTCAAAATTCATATCACAATAAGTAGGACATCAACCACAAACGAAACTTAATAACAAAACATCCAAACATAATAACAAAACAAAAAAACAACACAAAAAAGTTACAATTACATTCATCAACGAAACATTACATTCACAAACAAAATCAACATTCATAAAAAAATTACAATATTCCAACAAAACATCACATTCAAAATAAATATTACAATATTCCAACGAAACATCACACAATAACAAAAAAAAATAACACACGTATATAACAAATTTATCAAGCAAGACCAATCAAAAAATTTACAGTATTCCAAACAAAGTTTAATAACAATCCGTAAAAATATGCAACACATTTTATATAATATATATAATATAATGTGTATCTATACATACATATGTATAGTATAGTATAGTATAGTATACATGTATACATATTTATATTACATAATAATATCATATAATATAATTATATCACTTTCCTAAATATTTATAACCTATAAAACTAGCCCTCTTCTACGTCTATACCTACTTACGGCTCTTTTTCTGCCCAAATCTATCACAAAATTTAAATCCCACTACATTCTTACTACCTCCCTTTTCTCTTCAAGAAAGACTGCTACTTTTGTCAAACCTGTGTTCTCAAACAAAAATTTAAGTTAGAAAGAAATAAGAATAAAAAATATATACCGATAAATAGTACCTCATGTTCCAAGAGAAGTAAATACTTCTAAATTTAGCAATCTTGCTAAGAATCAAGACAGGTTGCAAAATATTTTTAAAATTTTGATCAAACTTATATCACATTAGTACAATATCATTCAAACAACAATTTCTAATTTAAATAATACATTTGCTACTGAAATTTCTTCATGCTTGTAAATATCAATATTGATCCAATTTCAAGATGTTGAATCTCCTCTTTTACCTTCATCTTCAGTTTACATGGTTTGTGAGTTGTACATTACAAAAATTCACTCAGCCTTTCCAAGTCACACTATATGCCTTACATTTATAGCAAGTTCTACATTATAAAATTTTCACTTGGCACAACCCATATAAAGACATACAAAGAAATATCAATACATATTCAAAAGGGTGCCCAAGTGTAAAATTATATCTCAACAAAAGTACAAAAAAAACTAGAATATTAAATATAATATAACAAATACACTAAATAGATACACGAAAAAACTCATTCAAAATTCATATCACAATAAGTAGGACATCAACCTCCAACGAAACATAATAACAAAACATCCAAACATGTATAACAAAACAAAAAACAACAACACAAAAAAATTACAATCACATTCATCAACAAACATCACATTCACAAACAAAATCAACATTCATAAAAAAAATTACAATATTCGAACGAAACATCACGTTCAAAACAAATATTACAATATTCCAACGAAACATCACACAATAACAAAAAAAATAACACACATATATAACACATTTATCAAGCAAGGCCAATCAAAAAAATTACAATATTCCAAACAAAGTTTAATAACAATCCGTAAACATATATAACACATTTTATATAATATATATAATATAATGTGTATCTATACATACATATGTTGTAAGACCCCGAATTTTATGAAATAAAAGTATTCAACTTTTCTTATAATTACAATTTAGTAAATGATTAAATTGATAAAAAGTTAAAGTTAAGGGTGATATATGAATTTTTTTCAAAAATACGCAAGTGGTTATAAAATATTTATTGTTGTCGGTAAATATTCGTTTGGTCGTGGAATATTCTTTCTGTCGGAGAATATTTGTACAACGGCGCAGTCATTTGTGGGCCCCATAACAGAATAACTATCGGATGAAGAAAATGACAAATTTGAGTTTTTATAAATAACAGCGTAATTGTTACCGTTAACACTGTTGGAATACCTGGTGATTAAAATACAGTAATACGCGTAGTTGCACAGTAGCACACGGTATTGCACAGTATTTTTGAATTATTGATTCTTACGTGAGAAGACACTACTCAATAATTGTTACAGTAATTACTGTTCAATATTTTATTTTATTAATTCAATAATTGATGCGTTGATATTTTATATTATTGTTGTTTCAATAATTGTCAATGCACAGTATATCCATTATCAGATCAATAATTCATATTATTTGAACAATATTATTAGATAGCATTATTGCCAATATCTAGAAGGTTCTGTCAAGGAGAGGTTTGGTCACCTAATTGCGCGCCAGTAAGGAGAAATTCTTATCGGAAAGCCTCCTCTTTCCTAGAAACTGCCTGGTTGTCATTATTATGATTCTGTAATATTATTTGTGAATAATTAATTATTGATTTATATGATAAGGAAATATTTATTTGATGTGGATATAAATGATGGATTTATTTATGTGGTTATAAATGAAGGAATTAATGTTGAGGTATTTTATCAGTATTTTGTTAGATTGGAGGTATTAAAAGATCAAATCGGTGTTCTTACAGCTTTATTGTGTGAGTTATAATATTTAATCCGACCGTTGGATCGTTGTAATTTTTTGATATGTTATACATATATAAGTTGAGTATATGTCCACAAATTTTGAACCGTTAAAAATGAGCTTATAATTTGTTATGAATTTTAAGAGGTAACTGATTCGGAAATTAGGTTTTGGTGGAAAATTCTAGAATTGGGTGGGCCTCACTCTTGGTTATTGGAGGAGATGGCTAATTTTTGGTGGATAAAATAGTAGCAGGTAAAGCCATCAGGTAACAGGTCAAGTCTGCTTCGGTGTGCTAATATTTTCCTATAAATAGAGGGCTAAGTTAGAATTGAAAATCACACCAGAATTCATAAGTTTTCTCTCTTTTTCTCTCTAGATTATTGAGTGTATTTTGTGAGTATTTAGATACTTGGTGAGTTGATATTCATCACTGCAAGTTTCCCTCAGCGTCATATCTGATATCCAGTCAGAAGTGCTGCTCTTTTGAGGTAAGGGATAGTAAGGGATTTTAAGGGTTGTTATGTTTTTCAGTTTCGTAATTTTTCTGACCTTCAAAAAATTCTAAAAAAATTTGAAATGATATTTTGATGAGTTTTATTGACTGTGTCCAAAAATAGTAATTTTTGGATGTATAGATTAAGAGTTATGAATTTTACGGGAAAAGACTATTTTTAAAAGTAACCGCTTATAACTCCTTGTGGTTAACTCTAAAATTGATGAAATTTTTATTAGAAGTATATCTATATAATATCAGTGTACTATGTAAATTTCGAAATTTTTGGATAAAAATATAATTTATGATAAATGTCTAAATATTTGACTATTTTGGCCATATGAAAAATAGTGAATGAGTTTTAAAAATTCTGAGAAAAATATATGTTCAAGATGGGACTATATTCTGCTAAATCTCAGAAAAGAAATATTTTTGGAACTGATTTGATATTTTTCATAAAAATAGACTAGTTATGAGTAAATGAATTAAATATGTTATGTGAAGTAAAAAAATTGGAAAATAGGATTTTATGGCTTGAGAATCCTATATGAGGTATATGCAGATTTTTGATGAGGGTTTTGGTTATTGGTAATGAAATCTTATGAGTTTGGCATTTTAAGATGATTAAATGTATTATTTAGTAAAGTGTAAACAATTAAAATAAATTGTTTATATGCTTAAGAAATATTATTCTTTCAATATCATTATACCAAAATATTGGTATGGATTTTATTGTGGAATTTCTACCTTTTTCATGTCGAGTTACTATTCATGAATTACTATTCACGAGTTACTATTTACGACAAAATTGGTTTCTTTTTCTGACCAAATTATAGTTGATTTATGAATATTACTCTTGAGATTAAATCTATATGTTGATTATATTAATTTTATTATCATATATAATATTTTTATAACCCTAATGATGATATTTCTCTTTGACTTGAGTGTAAAGATGGGTGGATTTTTGGTATGACCATGACTATGGGTTCCCTTTGGCCAGTAGTACAAAGTTGAATTGTTGACTGGTATGATCATGACCATTGAATTTATAATTGAATATCTTTAGCTTAAGTGCAAAGGTGAATTGATCAACATGGTTATAATTATTGTTTATATAAATTCTGAAATGATTATATATTTATTTGAGATATTAATATATTTGGCCTATAGTGCAAATATGAACTGTTGATGAATATATTTGGCATGTGGTGCAAATATGAATTGTTGTTGAATATCTTTGGCCTGTAGTGCAAAGATGAACTGGTGATGAATATCTTCGGCCCATAGTACAAAGATGACCTGTGGTTGAATATCTTTGGCCAGTAGTGCAAAGATAAATTGTTGATGAATATCTTTGGCCCGTAGTGCAAAGATGACATGTTGTTGGATATCTTTGGCCAGTAGTGCAAAGATGAACAGGTATTGAGATGAACATGACCAACTGGTGATACAAATGAATATCTTTGGCCGTAGTGCAAAGATGAAGTTATTAGTATGATTATGAACATGAACTGTGATTTGGTGTAACCATGATATTTGATGTTTCAGGTAAAGATAGGTGATGAAAATTATCTTCGTCCTGGATGATAAGAGGAATTTAGAACTACAATTATGATTATGAGTTATTCATATGATTGTGGACCAGAATTGTTGATTGATGTTACAGGGATAAAACATTGTTGGTGAATTTTTAACATGGAGAAGATAATAGACTTTGTAGTCTATTTGACTCTTTTAATGGATTGCTTATTCCGCTGCAACTATGGTTGAAACTTTTATCATCTACCATATGTTCTAAATCTCTGATTTACTTCTGTTGAAGGCTATTGATAACTTATTTATCTTTAGTCATGATATTATTTACTGGGCTAGTTGTGCTCACCCTTCTGTTTCACAATTCCTTTCAGGTAATAAGAGTGTATCTAGGTCGAGCGGGGGTAATAGGAGAATAGAACGGTGGTCATCATTTAGTAGTTATATTTGGTGAATCATCTAGGGTGAAGCGAACCCAACGTTAGAAGGGTGTTTTGCCACTATCATACAAGATGTCTAATGACATACAACCTTGTGTCATCATAAGACAGGATTGTGCTCATCCACTTGCTGAGTATATTTACGAGCACTACCTATATAATTTTGGTGTTTGTTTGAAGTATAATTCTCAATTAGAGACAGTGGAGATAATGATAAGTCAAGAGAAGACTCACCATTGGGAAGAATATGATAGTAATCTTCTCGTTTTTCTTTGGGGTATATTGGGTCAACCAAGGATAATTCTGAGGCCATATGATATCTATCAAAACCTAGAAGCATGGCCTCCCATGTACAAAGGTTTCCTTGAGCACTTCCCAAAGATTCTAATTTCTAAAACAGTTTTTGACTATACCTTTATGTAAGGTGTCATTGTGAGGTGATGTCCACGGTTGGGACATGAGTCATATTTGGTATATATTTGTATCCAAACTCACAGCATATGTTGTTGTATTTTGCACGACAATTGTTGTAATAAAGTTATAGTTATTTTCTGTACCATGTATTTGGTGACTCAGAATAGGTTGAATGGAATGGAAATATTTTGGGGTTGTCACACTATAGGCCACAGTTCCTACTTGATCGAGGATTTCAAATAGACCAATAAATTGAGGGTTGAGATTTCCTCTCTTCATCGACTCTTACTTCTTGAATAACACATTCTTGTACTTTTTTCTTCATATTCATCAGCTCCGGGTCTGTAGCTTGAGCAGCTTTAACTTTATTGATTAAAGTCGGTTCTACTCGTATATTTGATATCATCACGTGGGGCCTTGGAGTCTTTAACTCTATCTCCATCATTTGTAAGTTATACGAAATGGGTCTTTGTGTTAACAACATCGCACTGGTAACTGCATACGATCTTCTATGCAACGCGTCAACTACCACGTTCGCTTTTTCAGGATGGTATTGAATGGTATGATAGTAATCTTTCAACAGCTCGAGCCAACGTCTTTGGCTCATGTTGCGTTCGTTTTGGGTGAAAAAATATTTGAGGGTTTTGTACCGGGTTCATGGTCGATACAAAATTCAATTTCAAGCTCTGGGGATAGGCCAGGAAGTTCTTCAGAGAATACGTCAGGAAATTTATTAACAATAGAAATATCATTCAAATCTGACGCATATTTGTTTAAATCCGTAACTTGGGCTAAGAAAGCTTAACATCCATTTTTCAATAAACGAATGACTTTATGGCTTGATATGACAGTGATTGACTTTAGTGGTTTGGTTGCTTGAATTTGCATAACAGGTTGGTTAGAAATATGAAAGCTAACAACCTTACGAAAATAATCAATTTTAGCATGATGAGTAGTTAACCAGTTGATTCCTAAAATCACATCAAAGACAAGTATTTTTCAAAGAGATGAGATCAACATGTAATGTGAAAGTATAGATTTGAATCCAACAAGATTTATAAATAGTGGATGTAATGACAATTTTTCCTAACGGAGTTTCAACAGATAAGTCAAAGTCTAATTTCTTAGGAGTCAAGTTCAAACGTTGAGCACAAGTAGGTGAAATAAAAGAATGGATAGAACCGGTATCAAATAAAGTATAGACTTCGCAAGAATTTATGATTAGCTTACCCGTGATAACTTCGTTCAGGTTTCTCGCTTTTTGGGAGGTCACGACAAACGCTCTCCCTTGAACCACCGGCTTTAACTTGTCTGAGACAGCCTTTGGTGTTACCATTTCAGTTGGACTTAACTTCGCTATACGACACATTCCACCCTCAACTGCTTCGCTGCACTCCTGATCCATGATCAAAATCATCAATCTTTGATACGTATCGAATTGGGTTTGACCTCTCTGTACAGGATAATTCCAAACTCGATGTTGGGTTCTCCCAATTTCTGTCCAAAAAGCAAAATCCATATAATCTATTTTGGCCTTTTTGAATCGGACGTTTCTTTCTACAATATCAACGCGTCGTGTGACTTTTACCCATGTATCCTCCATTCTCACTTGTTCAGTTGTTTCTTCTTTCAACTGATCCTTGACATTTGAATTCTTAGATTCCAGCTTTATTATCTTATACTCTGCCAAAGAGAGCTTCTGTTCAAGCATCACATACCGACTAACAAAATCTTAAATTGTTGCATCCCTTTGCTTCACGACCGTCTGCCATTCTTCAGCCTGCTCTTCTAGCTCACGAATACGATCTTGCAGTTCTATATTTCGATCAAAAATTTCTCCTAATAAATCCTCCTCAGGGTCCTCTTCTTCCTCACTCTCAGCTGCTACCTCTGCGACTAGCTCGGGTGCAACTATTAATTCTTCACTCATCACATAGATATCTTTAATTTCTTATTCGCCTGACATCTTACAATCAAGTTTAATAACTTAATTAGTACTCCCCAATAAAATCTTTGTTATAACAACATATTATACTCCAATATTTATTCTTTAAATGAATCTCCTCGATTCATCACTTAAAACTCTATATGAGTTCATATCTTGATTTTCAGATGTCATTTTCAAATATTGCAACAAAACAAGGGTTAATTGACATGTCACATATTATCCTTATATTCTGACCGACCAATTAAATAACAAATAAGCTTAGGCAGGTCATACTAGCGAAAGATTTACCCATCTCTCCCCTCCTAGTTCTAGCCTCAAATATCCGCCAGGGATCATATCTCTAAGCTTTGATACCAACTGTGACACCCCCAAAATAGGTATACACAACTCATTCTGAGTCGCCAAATATATGGTACATAATTCAAATACAAACTTAATTTACACAATTATTAATTGTCGTGCAGAATACGACAAAACATAAGCAGAGAGTTTAACACGAATATTGTCTCGTAGACAATATTCAAACTCAAATGGAGTCCTCATTATAATTATTATAACACTATTTTATAGAATAGTGAGGACTACTATAGCCACCATCTTGGACCATCATTCCATTCCCCGACTAGTCCCAACAATATTCTCATTTCCTAAAGAGAACAACGAAAGAAAATGGTGAGCTCAACTAGCCCAATAAAGAATATTATGACTAAGATAATGTAGAATAAATTATTCTTAGCCTTCAACAGTGTAAAAACTAATATAATACAATAGACAATAAGTTTAACTACAGCGGAATAAGCAATCCATTAAAAGAGTCAAGTAGAGCATGATGTCTACTATCTTCTATGATTTAAAAGTTTATTATCAATATTTTATCTCTGTAACACATTTCAATAAATAATCTACATCACCAAATTATCCATGCACTACGGGCCAAGGATATTCGTTAATATCACATCCATGAATTATCCATGCACTACGGGCCAAAGATATTCGTTATTATCACATCCACTAATTATCCATGCACTACGGAACAAAGATATTCGTTATTATCACATCCACTAATTATCCATGCACTACGGAACAAGGATATTCGTTATTATCACCAGTGGTCATGATCATGTCAAACAACTGTCCATCAATGCACTACAGGCCAATGAGGACTTTTACCACATTATTTATAACATTACAGGTCATGATTATACTGATACATAATTCCTGATCATAATCATACCCATCAACAGTTCATCTATGCACTACGGGCCAAAGATAACTTTTATCACAATATAAGCATGAAGATGATGACAATGATATAAGAATTCAATTAAGTGAGAGCAAGGATAAATTTTAAAGATTTATAATTCAATTTATCCAGAGTTTAAGAATGTCCAAATTGTCAACATGATAACTACTTTGTGGAGTAAAATTCAAGAATAATATTCATGTATCAAAAATAATTTGGACATAAAAGAAATTATTTTTTTATCGTGAATAGTACCCCGGGTGAGTAGTACCCCGTGAATAGTATCGTATGTATGAATAGTGTCGTATGTATATATGAATAGTGCCCATGAATAGTACTCCGACATGAAAAGGTTAAAATTTAACAAGAATGTTCAAAAAAATATTTCAGTAGAACGATACTAGATAAAGCGCAAATTTCAAGGATATTCTACTAATTTCAAGGAGTATAGAAGCAATACTTATCAAAATAAGTGTAGATTTCGGAGTATGAAACGAAATAATATTACTTACATACTATAGGGTATGGAAGAAAATATCATTTCTTACAAATATTGAACAAAAATAATATCCCTTACGAATATTGATCGAAAATAATATCCCTTACGAATATTGAACGAAAATAATATCCCTTACGAATATTGAACGAAAATAATATTCCTAACGAGTACGAAAAATAATCTCTTACGAATATGAAATAAATAATACCCCTTACCTTAAAAGGAGAGTACTTCTGACTAGTATAGCGGAGATATTTTTGAAGAAAACTTGTACTGTTTTCTACATTCAAAGTTTTCTTATACTCTAAAGAAATACGCTCAATATTATAGAAGAAGAATTCTCTGATTCTGATGTGGTTTTCATTTCTAAACTGAGCATCCTATTTATAGGAGAATGACATAATACTATTTGGAAAAATAATCACGGTCTGCACAGTGGGATTCACGGGAGCCGAATTCTTCGGTGAAATTTTTTTAATTTTACTATACATCACTATGCAAACACTATGCAACACTATGCAGTACTATGCAAATATTATGCAGTACTATGCAACACTAGGCAATACGATGCAATATAATAAAATATAATATATTCTATTTATAATCTAATAAAACGAATAACTTTATATATAATATAAAAAGTATTCTATTTTATATAAAGAGTTTTTTGTTTTATACAAAAACTGAGATAACTTTCTACCGACGATTTTAAAAAAAATGAGTAAGTAGGGGTCCATGTAATAAGTCAAACTTATAACAAATACTTCATAAAAACCCTTTTATTTATCACAAATCACTTGACTTCACTAAACACATTTTTAATCTTCCAACATTTATTCATCATTAATATTATAACTCACAATATTAACAACCATATCATTCTCAGGAAAGAGGGGCATTTTCGATAAGAACTTCTCCTTATTGGCGCGCAATTAGATGACCAAATTCCTTTTCTCGACAGAACTTTCTAGACGTTGTCAATAATGAAAATAATAATATGAATAATTGTGTTGTCTCAATTATTGATTTAATAATATAAAATATTGTGCAGATGATACTGTGACAATAATTGAATCAATAATATGAGATACTATGCAGTAATTACTGTGGGAATAATTGAATACACTGGGTGACTTCTTACGTAAGCATCAATTATCAAAGATATTGTGTAATATCGTGTGCTACTGTACAACCACGCGTATTACTGTACTTTTATCACCGGGTATTTCAATAATTTAACGGTAAAAGTTTTGTCATTATTTTTATAAAAATGTTATTTCTGTCGCTTTCTAAATTCGACAGTAATTCCGTTGTGGGGTCCACCAATGATTGTGTCATCGTACGAATATTTTTTGATAAAACGAATATTTTCCGACTAAACGAATATTTTATGACAACTTGCTTACTTTGCAAAATTTATAAATATTATCCACAACTATATATCAAATCCACACCTTATTATTCAAAATAATATTTAGAAAAAATTAAATACTTATTCATAAAAAGTGTGGGTCTTACAAATTAAACTATTCTCCTTATGTTTATAAAGCATTAAATAGTTTAACTCTTTACCAATGTAGAATTTAAAAAAAATAGTTTTGCAAACAATAATGTACCTTTTCATATACCCCACTTTGGATATAATTAAAATACAATATATAATTCCTACTTGAATCATATATTGTTCTTTCTAAATCTTCTTATTATAGACTATCAAATATATTTGTAATTTTATTTAAATTCAATCAATTAATGGGTCTAAATTAAACCCATAATTGATTAAAACTCATAAAAGAAAAGATGCATTTTACAGTAACAAAACTTTGTTTCTTACATCTATAAACCAAAGCTTGCTGATTGTCTCGGTTTAGAGAATCCTATATTAATATATTATTAAAGTCAGACTGTTTTCCCGGTTCTCGAATAATGTTGATGATCACCGAAAGGCCCAAAACTATAAATTAAGGAGTCATTGGGCGGCTAAACTCATCCAGCAGTCCCATGCAAAAAAGAAAATGGAGCAATAAAAAGTTGGCCTCTAGTAAGTTGTTAAGGATTTCTTGGGTTGATGTACTCGTGCCATAAAAAAACAAGTTAAAAAATAGGGTTCTTTACACTACTATACAATAATTAGAAAGTAATTACAAAATTAGTGCATCCACAAAATAATTACAAAATGAGTGCACTTCCATGTCAGACTAATAAATGATCTTTGCAGTGAAATTGCGATGGCGCTACTCATAATATAGATCCCAAATCTGCAAATACAATACATTACCATAGAAAAACAAGAAAAATACTCAAAAACTCAAATTAAACCAAAGTAATCAAACACATTAAAGTAGGTAACCAAATCAAAACTGCAGTACTAACAAACAATAATGAGCATCTGCATTCACATAACGTACATAGTAACCAAATTAGAATCGAACAATCACCACACCATAACTCTTAAGTAACAAAAACCCTTTCAACAAATACACAATCAACAATATCCAAATATCTAAGCACTAGTAACCAAAACATAATCAGCAGATTTTCAAAACCAATTTAATCAACCTCCATATTGTTAAAAAGTACCTAGTAACCAAATCAGAATATAACAGTAACCAAACCTCCACTTGGAGGGTACATAACCATTTTAACGAATACACATTCATCAGTGACCAAATAGAACAACACCAGTTCCCAAAACACATTCACAAGTAGCTTGAAATAACTAAAGATTAAAATCAATAATCAGTTTTGGTTTAATACTAAAATTCATCAGAGACTAGTTTAATACATCAGAAATTAAACTAGTTAGTCAATTCCTCACCTGGAGCGGCGATTTCAAAAACCCCTTCCGTTGAAGACCACCGACGGCGATAACTAGGAAAGAAGAAGATAGAGCGACAACGACCACAAACGAACCAAACGAAGCAGCGTCGTATAGAAACTTAGAAACAGAGTGGCGGCGCACTGAACTCGAAAACTGAGAGGCGGAAACATGCAGAAGAATGTACCGACGGCGAGTGCAGGCGAGCGCCGACAAAGATGGAGCGGACAGCGGCGACAACAGGAGATCAACACCGACAGGAACGAAAAGAACGCCAGCAGAAATCAAAAAGAAAAGAAGAGAAATTTGGTTTCCAAGTTCCCAAATTAGAAAATAAGGTTTTCCAACTAAAGAAGCCTTTAGTAAAAAAAAGAAAGAAATGGCAAAGAGGAAAGACATGCAATTCAAATTGTCATAGATTAAGCAACCAACCGGGAATAGTTACCATTGCAGAACTGATTTGTCACATCAGTAACCCATTAAAATACCCAACTAAATTAAAGGGATATCGAATGCATTAATTTTGTAAATAAAATATTGAAAATGCATTAATTCTGTAAATATTTTCTGGATGCACTTTTATTGTAATTTTTTCTAAAAATGTACTAGGAAGTGTAAATAACCCTAAAAAATATGGAGAGATTTAAATGTCGGCTTATGTGGTTTGACTAGACTGTGGAAGAAGACTACATTTTATTGAACCAACCCCATTTTTTTGAAAAGCAAACAAAATCTTTTATGTTATATATGGTAGTGATTCATAACTAGTGTTAATTATGGGCATATATTCTATCGAGTGTTGCTAATGTGATAAAAAAATTACAAAAATTAGTTTACAAAATAATGTGGCAGTGTGTAATTGGTGAATGATCCATCACATATGAGGGGCCTACTAATAGTAACTAACCACAACTAGCCACGTAATTTTGTAAGCAACTTTTTGTAAGATTATTTTGTCATCAAAATACTATCGTATTCTATCTAATGCATTTTTTATCATCCACAAAAAAAAATTACGCCCGAGATTAAAGCGATTAAAATGCCTTCCACACTTTAGACTTTTAGAAAAACATCCAACTTTTAATTTTTAAAATAAAAACTAGATTAAATATCGTATTTGTTAGTACTTAAATTTATGTGCATTCTATTTGATTTAATGATAAACTGAAAAGTAATGTATATTTATAAACCAGTAGCTTTGTAAAGTCCTTGTAAGAAATTAATATGTAAAAAGACTTAGTTATGGATCAAATTTGTTAGATAGATCTATATCGTAGAATTATAAGTTGTAATGTTTGAAATAAAAAATAAGGTTGATCGCAGAGAAGAAATAGCTATCAAGTTTGTAGGACATATAAGATGTCATAGAATAAATCTTAAGGAACTTCAAGTTTATGGAGTACTTATCATCATAGAGCATGGAACTTAAAAGCATACAAACAAGTTTACAATAAAGTTACTCTACTATATGGGAAAGTAACTCTATGATTAGATAAAATCATAAAACACCTGCATTCTGATAATTAGTGTCAGATTATGACAAGGTCCTAGTCCTAAGTTTGATTATATCAAGGTTGATCCTTCCAAAGGTTTTTGATAAAGTCAAGGAAACTTAGAGCTATTTGTAACAACTATACCAGCAAGGACAAAGGCATATGTCTGCAATTGCAAAATGCTTAGTACTGTGGATAACGACATAAGGTGGTCCAACAAACAACAATGCAGAGTCAAAAATAAAAATTCAACAAGTGTTCTAGACAAGATTAAAGCAAGGGTAAAAATCATAACGGGAAGATCCCAAGGAAGCTTTATAAATGTGTAACAAACTTCAAACATAAGAAGAATCGAATCAAGCCAAGTTGACGTGCTACTAAGTTATTCGATTAAGAAGCACATTGCCACTTAGCAGAACCTCAAACCAACCTTATTCATTTGTAATTATGATCTTAGTGATCACACTACTACAAAACAGTAAATAGATAACGCGTAAAAAACGTTGTGGTTGCTATTCTAGAAATGTCGTGGTTAAGGGTGTCATCTATTTGACACCCTTTATACAACATTTTTAAAATGTTGTAGTTTGACACATTTTACAACGTTTTTTTTCTAAAAAACGTAGTAGATTTATTTTCCAAAAATTATTAAATACTTGAAAACGTTGTAGATGGTATGATTCCACAACGTATTCTGGCTAAAAATGTTGTAGTTTAATATATCAGACAACGTTTAGACACATTTACACAACGTTTAGAATGTGTCATCTATTTAGACAAATTTATATAACGTTTTTAAAACGTTGTAGTGTGACTTAAAAATGTTGTAATACATGCATATAACAAATTATAGCTAAAAATATTGTGGTTCACCTATATTACCAGTGCACCTGCAATCTGCTAATGTCATGATATATAGCTAAAAAAGGTCTAAATTCTCATTTAAATTTAAAGCCAAAATGTATCAATCATTCAAAATACATAACAATAATACCATTCGTTTACAGTTTCAAATTACTACATCCACAAAATATATACCAAACTATCCATATATACATCTCAAATTCACTTTTCAATTTAAATTACTACTGTATTGAATTGTGAATTTGATTACATCCACAAAATAAACCAAACTATCCATAAAATTAAGCTACTACCTAAGCATGTGCAAAAAAGCCTAGGTTCTCCCAAAATACGTACATTCATGTAACCTTGTACATATCCACCGTTAACTCGAGGCTCTACATGTAGCTGCTCACGTACGCTGCCCACTCACACCCTTTGTTGCAATTCCAGCTGATAATTAGAGAGGATGTTTCTTAGTAACATTTAATAAGAACTTTACTTAAAAGAACTACTGATCTAAGATAATCAATACATAACCCAACATTTAAATGAAAGCAGGACACTAGTATATCCTTATAATTACTTTGCCAACAGCCCCGAGAACTATAGTTGCATCAGAGCATCCATAAACTGTGGCGTATCTTAAAGGTGCTAAGATGTAGATGATGGATTCCTGGCAATTTACATCCTGTAAAGACATAAATACAATTTTAATTAAGGCATGAGCAGAAACAACTACAGCCAACAAAATAAATGAATTCCTGTTTGCAGACAGGAAAGATCATTACAGAGTGCAGTAAAATGGGATTTTTTAAAATCATAATGCGTAATAAATTAAACTAGATGACTACTTACATTTCAATAATGTAATCTGACTAATAAGGTTATACTATTGCAACTAACCTGACCTTGACTCAGGCACACAGCACCAAACCAAAAATCATAATAAATAATAATAACAGCACCAAACCAAAAAACATACAAAATAAATAACAATAAAAGGAAATAGAGCTAACCTTTACAGAATAACCTTTAAGATCAGATGCTTGCTTTACAAATGATGACTTAGAGATCCCCTCGATAAAGCTCGGACCCCTAGCACTCGCTGAGGCCTTCACTGAACTAGCACAGACATCAGCCATTGGGACATCCGGGTCAGAGGCACTGGTCGACCCATTTTCTTTTAAGGAAACTCTTTCAGATATATGGTCCAATGTTGAGGATATGTTCTGTAGAAGCCAATCATGAACTTGTGTGGCAGGAACAGGAACAGCAGGCATATCAGGATCTAAATTAGCAAAAAATAGAGCATTCTGGCTCAAGGGAATTCTCTCTGATCCTTTTTCACCAAAATAAATTAGAAACCCAAGGTGCTCAAACTTTTCCCTAGTTAAAACCTGGCATAATCAACCTAAATTAGCATATTATTATAGCAAGTATAATACATACTCTTACACAATGTAACTACAATCCAAAAGCAAATGCACACATCTGTAACTTATAGGTAACATGAAAATCTTACAACTCTGATGAGTATGAAATATGTTATACTTTTATTCCTTGATACTTAATCTTTTGTATTTATTTTGTGCCTAAATAAACTCATTATTCTTATATTTTTATTTTAGGTACAATTGAAGGAGTTTCATGATTTTGAAATAAATTGGAGGAGGTTTACGGGATTCCTAACAAATCAAGGATTCAACAATTAGTATCATAAATGGATTTAGATTCACGCGGCAATGAGTTTAAGCATATGGCAATTGTGAGATTTAATTCTAATTTCAAATCTGAATTTTAGATTCTAGAAGAATAGTTTTTACAATTCTATTGTAATTAGGATTTCTTTTAGACTAAGATTTATTTCCAAATTGAATTCTATTTCTTTATGAAAATTGGTGTAATCTGTAATTCCTTTTAGGATTTGGATTTCTACTTTCTATAGGATTTAGGATTTTGTCTAGCACTATAAATAGAGGATGAGAGTCAGGATTTTATTCATTCAATCATCTACTACATTCTCTCATCTACAACATTGGAGGATTGAAGACATGAGCTAAGTTCTTTTTATTCAGTTCTAAGGGATGTTGAATCTTATTTATAATTAATGGTTAATTGAGCATTCATTATTTATTCTTTCTCACATGAAATTCATTCTTGATAATCTGATTTAATTTCTGAATGCTATTTGGCTTAACTGATTTGATTTCTGCAAGATTGAGTTGGTTAACGAATATCATATGCTAAATCAAGGAATAATATTACATGTAATTGATAGTATTTCTGATCACAAGTAGTAATTAGTAATACATGATTGTGGACAAGTTTTTGAGTATTGCTATGATTATCAGAAGACAAGTTAAACAATTCGAGCTTATGTGTTTGTTGCTTGGAATAGTCTAATTCCCTAATTCTTAATGCTGCTATTATATTAAATCTAGAGAGCTTGTTCTAGGTTATATAATTGTTAGAATCTTGTGAAGAGCTTGTTTCATTGAGTGACAATCTAAGGGGAGTTTCGGGTAGCAGAGCTTGTTGTTACCTAGGGCTATTAGTTTCATTGAAGGATAAATAATGCTACACTTGATTAATCTATTATTGTAAAAAGGTGATATTGAACTAAAGAACTGAAGATTTTTATTCATTGTTTATTCTTATTACTTTATTCTTGTTAATTTAGTTAATTAATTAAAAATCCCCTTTTCATTAGAAACCATAGGATAAATATAAAACAAATCACTCTCTGTGGGATCGATCCTTGCTTACTACTATGCTAATTGTTTGAATTTGTAAAGTGAAAGTGAGGTAAATTTAGGTGTGTAAACGACAGCTCCCAAATTTTGGCGCCGTTGCTGGGGAGTGTTATTTGTTTTGTTTATTCTTTGTTTTCGTTTATTTTTATTATTTTCTTTTTGTTTTTGTTTTATGACTCAATCTTCTAACTTTATTGACTTAAATTTTGATCAAAAGATAGAGATGACTGTAAATATAAAAGAAGCTCTTGTTCCATCATTTGAAGTGGAAGAGATGGCGGTGCCACAAAATAACAGAACTTTGAAAGAACT
This sequence comes from Panax notoginseng, assembly GCA_016801055.1. Classification (NCBI taxonomy): domain Eukaryota; kingdom Viridiplantae; phylum Streptophyta; class Magnoliopsida; order Apiales; family Araliaceae; genus Panax; species Panax notoginseng. The sequence goes on from CM029023.1 coordinate 130,087,044, forward strand.
GGCTACTCTTGATCTGACTCAACCATCTTTTTGTATTGAGTATCCTACTTTAGATGTTGCTTTTGAACTTAACTCTAGACTAATTCATCTTTTGCCTACTTTTTGTGGTCTTACAGGTGAAAATCCATATAAGCATCTAAAGGAGTTTCATGTGGTGTGTTCCACGATTAAAGCACAAGGAGTGGCAGAGGAGCATATCAAGCTTAGACTTTTTCTTTTCTCATTAGCAGATTTGGCTAAAGATTGGTTATACTATCTACCTTCAGGATTAATACGATCATGGACTGATATGCAAAGGTTATTCTTGGAGAGGTATTTTTCTGCATCAAGAGTTACCGATATAAGAAAGGAGATATGTAGAATCAGGCAGTTCAATAGAGAGAATCTCTATGAGTATTGGGAAATGTTCAAGAAGTTGTGTTCCAGCTGTCCACCTCATGGAATAGATGAACATTACTTGATCCAGTACTTCTATGAGGGGTTGCTACCAATGGAAAGAAGCATGATTGATGCAGCAAGTGGAGGAGCACTGGTAGACAAGACTCCAAAAGTGGCAAAGAACTTAATTGTAAACATGGCAGCTAACTCACAGCAGTATGGAACTAAGATGGATCACACACCACAAAGGGTAAATGGGGTAAGCACGAGAGACTTGGAGCAACAGATTTCTGATTTAACTATTTTAGTTCGACAAATGGCTGCAAGGAATACGCAAGGTATTCAGCAAGCTCAACCTCAGTACCACACAGAAAATCAAGAAGTACCTGTCAATTCTGGGACATCTATGGAGGATATGTTTAAGTCATTCATGAACCAAACACAACAGTTCATGAGTCAGACACAACAATTCCAGCAGGAGACAAGAACTTCTATTCAAGATTTGAGGGACCAAGTTGGTCAACTTGCAACCACAGTAGGAAGGTCACTTTCTCAAACTATTGAAAATGTAAGTGCCATAACATTGAGATGTGGTGCAGAGGATCAGCAACAAGAAAAGTCAATACAAAACAAGTCAGACAATAGTGAAACAAACAACAATGATGTATTCAAGCATAAATTTTCACCTCTTTCAACTTATGAACCGAAACTACCTTTTCCCCAAATTCTAACAAGGAATTGGAAAGTTGAAAAAAATTCAACGTGGTATACAGATTCTAATGAAAAATTCCTTGAAGAAATGGCGAATAGGGAACAAGAACTTAAAGATAATGAGGAGTTCACTAGTGAAAACCAGTTGGAAGTGCTTGAGGCTACTACTGAATTTGAAGAAGAAATCAGGTATTCAAAGTCTGAAAAGGATGAACAAGAGGAAGATGATAACAATTTGATAAGTTCTGCAGATATTTACAAAGAGGATATAGAGGATACATCGGTGCAAACAATAAAAACACTACATGAAACATACCATGGGACCTTAACTATGGAATTGAATGAGGCACATGTCCAGTTCAGCATATATGAAGTTAAAAGGTATCTTGGTAATATTAATTCTATTTTTTCTACTGATGTTGTTGACTCTATAGTGCATAAATCTTTTGATCAAATACAATTATACAAGGAGGATTTAAGGGCTGGAATGGAGCAAAATCAGGATCTGAAGGATGCTCCTAATGAAGAATTGAAGCTGTTACCAGTCCACTTGAAGTACACAAGTCCAATTACATAGGATGAGAAGGATGATGTCAGGCCAATGACGATAAACAAGGGCAGCTGCTTGGGAGGCAACCCAAGATCTCAGATTTGATTTTTCTATCCCTTCACTTTTTAGTTTATTTATTACATGTTAGCTAGTAGTATTTTCTTCTTTGCATGATTTTTTTACATTTGGGACAATGTAAGGTTTGAGTGTGGGGGGAAGATTTAGGTTTTTATTTATGTAGGAATATTGATCCTATTTTGATGGGAAATTTGAAAAATTGATGCATTTGAATTTTTTTTAAAAAAAATTGGTTTCATGATTCTATTTGGCTATGTGTTAAAAGGTTAAAGTCAAAAATTAAAAATTAATACTAAATTTCAAAATTTGTTTGATGCTTAATTTGTTAATGAATGATGACAACTAAGCCATGATCCATAGTAATTGATTTGAATTGAATTTGTGATTCATAAGTACTTGAATATGAGAAGCATGTTTATTTGGCTAAGTTATTTGTGGAGTTGTCTATGTGCACTGATTTCACGACTTAGAACTGTTTAACTTGCTTATATTGTTGCAGAACCATGTGAAAAAATGATGAATGAAAAAAAAAGGGAAAAAAAAAGAAAATTAAAAATCTGCTTTAATGTCCATTGTGCGAAATAACTGGGTATCTAAGCCTCGGGAAGCATCGGTATTCACGCTAAAAAGTGCGATGGATAAAAGCAGCTTGACTAGTCGACTTTTGTGGCCTTTGTCACTTGAATAAGTAAGCCTTAGGGGTGTCTCTACACCTAGCACCCTAAGATCATCTGGTTTGGGAGTCGTTGGTGGAAAGTTCGCTAATGGGTAACTCTGAAAAGCCTAAGAAAAGGAGACATTGCACATGTCAAGAAAAGAAAAAAAAATATACGAAAAAAAAGAAGCATGAAAATACATTCATCTGTGCTAAAAAAAAGGGTTCTATGAAAAAAATTAAAAAGCAAAAAAAAATTTATTCTTAGTTGTGAGTCAGTGTGCACGGTTTTTGCTCCATGGTAACTAAGTTGAGTAAGTACGTAAATTTTGGGAAAGTTTCTTATGTGGTTACAATTTGGTTTAATGAAATTCATTGGTGAAATGGTAAGGTTGGTAATTGTGAGTTGATTGATAAGGCGTTGATTAGATTTTTATAAATTTAGTGTTGATAATCATGATTTGTATCTTGAAATCTTTTGACATTATGGTTGAATAGAATTTTTTCTGAAAATCAAATTTTTGGTTTACACGAGGACGTGTAAAAAGATAAGTGTGGGGGAATTTGATGAGTATGAAATATGTTATACTTTTATTCCTTGATACTTAATCTTTTGTATTTATTTTGTGCCTAAATAAACTCATTATTCTTATATTTTTATTTTAGGTACAATTGAAGGGGTTACATGATTTTGGAAATAAATTGGAGTACAAATCAAGGATTCAACAATTAGTATCATAAATGGATTTGGATTCACGCGGCAATGAGTTTAAGCATATGGCAATTGTGAGATTTAATTCCAATTTCAAATCTAAATTTTAGATTCTAGAAGAATAGTTTTTACAATTCTATTGTAATTAGGATTTCTTTTAGACTAAGATTTATTTCCAAATTGAATTCTATTTCTTTATAGAAATTGGTGTAATCTGTAATTCCTTTTAGGATTTGGATTTCTACTTTCTATAGGATTTAGGACTTTGTCTAGCACTATAAATAGAGGATGAGAGTCAGGATTTTATTCATTCAATCATCTACTACATTCTCTCATCTACAACATTGGAGGATTGAAGACATGAGCTAAGTTCTTTTTATTCAGTTATAAGGGATGTTGAACCTTATTTATAATTAATGGTTAATTGAGCATTCATTATTTATTCTTTCTCACATGAAATTCATTCTTGATAATCTGATTTAATTTCTGAATGCTATTTGGCTTAACTGATTTGATTTCTGCAAGATTGAGTTGGTTAACAAATATCATATGCTAGATCAAGGAATAATATTACGTGTAATTGATAGTATTTCTGATCACAAGTAGTAATTAGTAATACATGATTGTGGACAAGCTTTTGAGTATTGCTATGATTATCAGAAGACAAGTTAAACAATTCGAGCTTATGTGTTTGTTGCTTGGAATAGTCTAATTCCCTAATTCTTAATGCTGCTATTATATTAAATCTAGAGAGCTTGTTCTAGGTTATATAATTGTTAGAATCTTGTGAAGAGCTTGTTTCATTGAGTGACAATCTAAGGGGAGTTTCGGGTAGCAGAGCTTGTTGTTACCTAGGGCTATTAGTTTCATTGAAGGATAAATAATGCTACACTTGATTAATCTATTATTGTAAAAAGGTGATATTGAACTAAAGAACTGAAGATTTTTATTCATTGTTTATTCTTATTACTTTATTCTTGTTAATTTAGTTAATTAATTAAAAATCCCCTTTTCATTAGAAACCATAGGATAAATATAAAACAAATCACTCTCTGTGGGATCGATCCTTGCTTACTACTGTGCTAATTGTTTGAATTTGTAAAGTGAAAGTGAGGTTAATTTAGGAGTGTAAACGACAGCTCCCATACTTCAAACCTAATTATATTTAAACGTCTTAAAGAACCGCTCAATAAAAGTAGTAAAATTAAGACATTGCCATTTAATGGAAACAAAGCAGTCACATAACAGGAACAAGGTTTAAGAGGTTTGACAAGATTGTCTGCAACAATGGTAAGTGCTTCCACTGATTCTTTCTGGCTAAAAAAAGAGAGTCAAATTAGCTTTCATTCTAATTAATTTGATTGGTCTAAGATCATGCATAAAAAATTGGAATAATCCAAAAGACACTTTGTTAAGAACTGGGTAAAAGAACATGGACACTAAAGAAGCAAATAGACTATGTGCACTGAAGGATGATGACTCCACCCACAATCCATGTACTCGAACACAAGAGAGATAACTCTATTGTGATAGAAAGAGTGGTAGCAAACTACAACATGTGAGCATTGAGATGCTTGATTAATTTTCAGCTCCTGCACAATTTGTTTACAAATTTCTTCTTGTATGTTCATCTGGATAACCTGTGATACAACACACATTTCCACTTTAAAGAAACTGCCATCATCAGGAGAAAGAAAGTTCCAGGTGGAACACTCAAACTGACATAGAATTACTATAGTCACTAACTTGCAGGCAGAGAGACAGGAACAAGTGTCAGGGAATAAGTGGCCACACATTCCAAGTTAATCATCTAAGATACAGAGACGTACAAGTCATAGTAGAAAGCAACAACTGCCATGAGAATTGTTTTCATCATTTTACTTTTATGTGGTAAAACACAGGAGGTTTCCCTCATTTACTCCATCTCTTTGGGCCATCAGGACTAGTTATAAAGTAGCATTACTTCTAAACATATATCAAAACCATGAACTAGCAGTCTAACTTTTGAGTCTGTAATTCACTAGACCATGTGCATTTCATGATTAATAATACATTAACCACAAGATAGCAGTATCTTGGTAGCCCCATGTTCCATAAAATAACAGGAAAATGAACATTGTGTTGCTTGAGTACTGACCTTCAATGCAAATAACGTTCCAACCCATTTATGGCAAACCAGTAGAATCATGCCGCCACTTCCCTTGCCAATGAATTTTATTGTTTCAAGGTCTTTCAGTGAGAATTGAAGATCTATCTCCTTAGCATCAGAAGGTTGTTCAAACCAAGTACAACAGATCAATAGTGGTATTTGCAAGAATGTCTCCTGGACAAAAGGCTCAGCCACAAGAAGCTTATTCAACTAGTAAAATGCACTAACATTCAAAGTAGACAATATGTGACAAAATGGCTATCAACTAGAACAAATATATATGTTGTCCAAACGGGTGATATACAATATTTATTTCAAATCTAACCACCTCACTTGCAAACCTATATCATTATCAAATAAAATAATCTATTTGCAAGATCTATTAATGTAAGTCTTAGTCCTTCCATTTCCAGAGAACCTCATTTACTGTAATTTGTAACCATTTAGCTCTGGTTCCATCTACAATATCATATCACTTTGATGAAGAATAAGACATGGTACCTAAATACACCACCCCTCCACTATTAGCAGATTACTCATACTGTATACAATCTGACATATATTAGGCATTCGATTGATCCAATTTCAAGTATCCAAAATGGATATTAGATTAGAACTTAAAAGTAAATAAGTAAACCAAAGTTTAATTAATGCCAAAGATGTAGCATATTAGTGAGTGATACACCGAGCTGTAGTTGATCCAAGTATACAACTAGCAACTATGAAATGGAAGTAGAACTTATAAGAGAATCATCTTCTTCATAAATGAGTTGCAAACCTTTCTGGTTCAGTAGCAAATCGCCATCCTGAAATGTTCCACTAGCAGTCCTGCAATTTAACAATTTATAGATACAACACTTGGAATTCAAATTGATTCGTAAACTAGAAATTAGGAATTAATTGTAAGACCCCAAGCTTTACGAATAAAGATTAATTTTTCTCGAAATATATTTTTGAATATTATGGTGTGGATTTGATATAATGTTATAGTTGTGGGTAATATTTATAAATTTTGTAAAGTAAGCAAGTGGTTTTAAAATATTCGATTGGTCAGGGAATATTCGTACGATGACACAATCATTAGTGGACCTCACAACTGAAGTATTGTCGTAGTTAGAAAATGACAGAAATATCTTATTATAAAAATAACGACGAAAGTTTTACTGTTAAACTGTTGAACTACCCGGTAGTAAAAGTACAGCAATACGCGTGGTTGCATAGTAGCACACGGTATTGATTATTGATGCTTACGTTAAAAGTCACTCAGTTATACTCAATTATTGCTGCAGTAATTGCTGCATAATATCTCTTATATTATTGATTCAATTATTGTCACAGTATCATCTGCATAATATTTATTATTATTAAATCAATAATTGAGACAATAAAGTTATTCATATTATTATTTACAATATTGATGATGTCTAGAAAGTTCTGTCGAGTAGAAGTTTTCACCTAATTGCGCGCCAATAGGGAGAAATCCTTATCGAAAAGCCCCCTCTTTCTTGGGAATGATCTGGTTGTTAAATATTATAAGTTATAATATTAATGATGAATAAGTTCAAGTTGATTAAAGATGAAATTAATATTTTTGTTATGTTGGGATTATTTGTGTTAGTGGAAATCGACATTTATTTCGATAATAATTAATTTTTGTAAGTTATATTGAGCAATCGGGTAATTAATCGGATAAATGAGCAATTAATTGCTATTAGTTCACATGCATATAACTATTTGCTCACATGAATGGAACTATTGATTCACATGTATTACTATTAAGGGAGGTGGTGCAAGATTGATAATACTTGTATGACTAAATTAAAAATAGAGGTATAGATGAAGGTACTATACTGTAATTATTTTTCACATGTATATAACTATTGATTCACATGATTGTACTATTGATTCACATAATATACTATTAAGGGAGGTGGTACAAGTTTGATAATACTTGCAGGACTAAATTAAAAATAAAGAAAAAGATGAAAGTATTATTCTGTAATATTTCGAGCCCCAAAACGTACAATTATCAAAACTATATTTTCCTATAAATAGAAGCTCATTCTTCCTTCATTCTCACCAATTTACTAAGACTCACAAGAGCAATTATAGAGAGAGAAGTTATAGAGAGATGTAAGGGGTATTATTTATTTCATATTCTGAAAAGATATTATTTTTCGTATTCGTATGAATATTATTTTCGTTCAATATTCGTAAGGAATATCATCTTTGTTCAATGTTCGTAGGAATATTATTTTCATTCAACAGTCGTAAGGGGTATTATTTCTTTCGTATTCGTAAGGGATATTATTTTTTTCAGTATTCATAAGGAATAATACATTCTTCCATACTCTGTAGTATGTGAGTAATATTATTTCGTCTCGTATTCCTGATTATACCCTCATTTTGTTAAAGTATTGCTTCTATACTCTGTGAAATTAGTAGAATGTCTTTAAAATTTGTGCTTCATCTAGTATCGTTTTATAAGGATATTTTCTACACATTCTTGTTAATTTTTAATCTTTTCATGTTGAAGTATTGTCCATGAATACTATTCATAAAGTACTATTCACAAAGTACTATTCACGAGTTACTACTCATGGGTTACTATTCACTTAAATATTATTCATTCGGGTATTCGGGGCACTTTTCATGCTGGAGTACTATTTACGAGTTACTATTCACCCAGTTACTATTTACTCGGGTATTTTGGACACTTTTCATGTCGGGATACTATTCACGAGGTACTATTCCCAAATTACTATTCGTAGAATACTATTCACGGGATACTATTCACCAAAAAAATATATTTCTTTTTTGTCTAAATTATTTTTGATACTTAAATATTATTCTTGAATTTTACTCCACAAAGCAGTATCATGTTGACAATTTGGATATTTTTAAACTCTGGATTAATTTAAAGTCTTCAATATTTATCCTTGATTTTGTTTGATTAATGCTTATATCATTGTCATCATCCTCATGTTTATATTGTGATAGAAGTCATCTGTGGCTTACGTGCATAGATGGACTGTTGATTGGTATGATTATGACCAGGGATTATTCGGTATAATCATGACCGTAATGTTACAAATGATGTGGTAAAAGTCCTCATTGGCCCGTAGTGCATTGATAGACAGTTTTTGGTATGATCATGACCATGGGTTCTCTTCGGCCAAGGGTGCAAAGATGAATTATTTTATGGTGTGATCATGACCGTTGATGAAAACACGAATATCCTTGGCTCGTAGTGCATGGATAACTCATTGATGTGGATTATTTATTGAGCTAGGTCTCAGCGATAAAACTGATGATAAACTCTTAAATCACAGAAGATAGTAGATATCATGCTCTACTTGACTCTTCTAATGGATTGCTTGTTCCGCTGCAGTTAAACTTGATGTTTATTGTATTTTATTAGTTTTACACTGTTGAAGGCTAACGATAATTTATTCTACATTATCTTAGTCATAATATTTCTTACCTTTTTCTTTCATTGTTCTCTTCAGAAAATGAGAATATAGTTGGGACTAGTCGGGGAATGGATTGACGATCCAGATATTTATTTTATTAGTCCTCACTATTCTGTGAAATAGTGTGATAATAAATGTAATAAGATTGAATTTAAATGTGGATATTGTCTAGAAAATAATATCTGTGTTAAAACTCTCAACTATGTTTTGTCGTATTTTACACGACAATTGTATAATTAAGTTGTAGTTGTATTTTGTACCATGTATTTGGCAACTCAAAATGGGTGATGTATACCTATTTTGGGGGCGTCACAGTTGGTATCAAAGCTTAGGGATATGATCCCTAGCTGAGATGTAAGACTAGAACTAGGAGGGGAGAGACGGGTAATTCCTTCGCTAGTATGACCTACCTAAACTTATTTGTTATATAACTGGTCGGTCAGAGTATAGGGATAATATGTGGCATGTCAATTAACCCTTATTTTGTGGCAGTGTTTGAAAATGACATCAGAAAATGTTGAGATCAGCAATGAAGCACATGAGACCGTTGAGTCATCAACGATCAATACCCAGGATAATGTGCAACAGGAAGATAATAATTCTTAGGTAAATAACAACACCGATCAGATGATGAACGATGGGATGTTCAGAGGCTTTATGCAATTCATGCAACATCAGGTGAGACAGACTCCTGTTCAAAATATAGGTGGAAACAATGGCAACTCTCGTGCTAAGCAGTTCAAGGAGCTGGGACCACTGGAGTTTTTGGGAGAGCCAGAACCACTTAAGGCAGAGACGTGGATAAAGTAGATCACCAAGATATTTGATGTCTTGGAATGCTCAGAGGAGCAAAAGGCTCCCTTCGCCATCTTTATGTTGCATGAAGAGGCAGATTACTAGTGAAAATCTGTAAAACGTACCCAACTTTACGCAGTCAAGATGTCTTGGGAGAAGTTCCAAGAATTATTCAATGACAAGTACTTTCTCGAAAGTATTCGTCACATGAAGGAGGTGGAATTTCGTCAAGCTGGAGCAAAATAATATGACCGTGTCGGAGTACGAGGCTAAGTTTACAGAGTTATCTCGGTTTGCATCCCATTTGGTAGATAATGAGGAGCGAATGACGCGAATATTTATAAGAGGTTTGAAAATTGAAATACGTCAATACCTCATTTCTCACAAACTTTGTTTGTATTCAGATGTTGTGAATATGGCTCAGTTATTGGAGCGCGATAATGAGTCAGCTTAACCAAAAGGTAACGACCAACAACACGATAATAATCATACCGGTGGCAACGGCCATCGAAACAATGATAACCATTGTGGAGGAAACTATCATGCCAAGAATGATAACCACTTCGGTGGTAATCATGGCCAAGATAATAGAAGTGGAAATTTCAAGAAGAGAAGATTCAACAATGACGGAAAGACGTCGGCAGCAGCACCAGCACCCGTTTCAAAGGAAGAAGAACGACTAATTGTCATATGTTTCAAATGCGGATAGGAGGGACATATTCGTCCAAACTGTACGCAATAACCCAAAGCGTGTTTCAATTGCGGAAGAGAAAGTCACCTAGCTCAATTTTGTCGTGTAGTAAAGTCAAGTCCAGTTGGGATGGTGACGCCAAAGGATGTCCCAAACAAGTCAAAGCCGGTATTTTAAGTGAGATCGTTTGTCAAGGAACCCGAACGAAGTTATCACGGGTAAGTTAATCATAAACTCTTGCGAAGTCTATACCTTATTCGATATCGGTTCTACTCACTCTTTTATTTCTCCTACTTGTGCTCAACATTTAAATTTAACTCCGGAGAAATTAGACTTTGACTTATATGTTGAAACTCCGTTAGAAGAAACATTCATTACATGTGTTATCCAAGTCTTGGATGAGAGTCACAGTTTTTAAATGATATTTCTATCGTTAATAAATTTCCTGACATATTCTCGAAGAACTTCCTGGCCTACCCCAGAGCGTAAAATCGAATTTTGTATTGACCCCAATACAAAACCCATTTCTAAAACCCTCAAATATTTCTTCACCCAAAACGAACGTAACATGCACTAAACATGTTGGCTCGAGTTGTTGAAGATTACGACCATACCATTCAATACCATCATGGAAAAGAGAACGTGATAGCTGACGCTTTGAGTAGAAGATCGTATGCGGTTACTAGTGCGACGTCGTTAACACAAAGACCCATTTTGTATAATTTACGAAGGATGGAGATAGAGTTAAAGACTCCAAGAACCTACGTGAAGATAGCGAATATACGATTAAAATCGACTTTAATTAATAAATTTAAAGTCGCTCAAGCTACAGACTCAGAGCTGATGCGTATGAAGAAGAAAGTGCAAGAAGGCGTTGTTCTAGAAGCAAGAATCGACGAAGAGAGGAATTCTCAACCCTCGATTTTGTTGGTCTAGTTGAAATCTGAGTAGGAACTGTGGCCTATTGACTCGCCTTACCGCTAAGTATGTTGCGTGTTCATAACGTTTTTTACGTATCGATGTTACGTAAATATGTGGACGACCCGAACCACCTTATTGAATTAGAACTATACGAGATAGCAGAAGATTTAACGTATGAGGAGATACCTGTTAAAAATTTTGGATAAGAAGGAACATATTCTGCGCTCAAAGGTTATACCTCAAGAGTTAGAATCTGACAAGGTATCCTCGCCTCTTCGACATACCAGGTACGCACCCTAATTTCGAGGACGAAATTTCATAAGAAGGGGAGGTTGTAAGACCCCAAGTTTTATGAATAAAGATTAATTTTTCTTGAAATATATTTTTGAATATTATGGTGTGGATTTGATATAATGTTATAGTTGTGGGTAATATTTATAAATTTTGCAAAGTAAGCAAGTGTTTTAAAATATTCGATTGGTCAGGGAATATTCGTTTTAACAGAAAATATTCGTACGACGACACAATCATTAGTGGACCTCACAACTGAAGTATTGTCGTAGTTAGAAAACGATAGAAATATCTTGTTATAAAAATAACGACGAAAGTTTTACCGTTAAATTGTTGAACTACCCGGTAGTAAAAGTACAGCAATACGCGTGGTTGCATAGTAGCACACGGTATTGATTATTGATGCTTACTTGAAAAGTCACTCAGTTATACTCAATTATTGCTACAATAATTGCTGCATAATATCTCTTATATTATTGATTCAATTATTGTCACAGTATCATCTGTATAATATTTATTATTATTAAATCAATAATTGAGAAGATAAAGTTATTCATATTATTATTTACAATATTGATGATGTCTAGAAAGTTCTGTCGAGTAGAAGTTTTCACCTAATTGCGCGCCAATAGGGAGAAATCCTTATCGAAAAGCCCCTTCTTTCTTGGGAATGATCTGGTTGTTAAATATTATAAGTTATAATATTAATGATGAATAAGTTCAAGTTGATTAAAGATGAAATTAATATTTTTATTATGTTGGGATTATTTGTGTTAGTGGAAATCGACATTTATTTCGATAATAATTAATTTTTGTAGGTTATATTGAGCAATCGGGTAATTAATCGGATAAATGAGCAATTAATTGCTATTAGTTCACATGCATATAACTATTTGCTCACATGAATGGAACTATTGATTCACATGCATTACTATTAAGGGAGGTGGTGCAAGATTGATAATACTTGTATGACTAAATTAAAAATAGAGGTATAGATGAAGGTACTATACTGTAATTATTTTTCACATGTATATAACTATTGATTCACATGATTGTACTATTGATTCACATGATTTACTATTAAGGGAGGTGGTGCAAGTTTGATAATACTTGCAGGACTAAATTAAAAATGAAGGAAAAGATGAAGGTATTATTCTGTAATATTTCGAGCCCCAAAACGTATAATTATCAAAACTATATTTTTCTATAAATAGAAGCTCATTCTTCCTTCATTCTCACCAATTCACTAAGACTCACAAGAGTAATTATAGAGAGAGAAGTTATAGAGAGATGTAAGGGGTATTATTTATTTCATATTCTGAAAAGATATTATTTTTCGTATTCGTATGAATATTATTTTCGTTCAATATTCGTAAGGAATATCATCTTCGTTCAATATTCGTAGGAATATTATTTTCATTCAACAGTCGTAAGGGGTAATATTTTTTTCGTATTCGTAAGGGATATTATGTTTTTCAGCATTCATAAGGAATAATATATTCTTCCATACTCTGTAGTATGTAAGTAATATTATTTCGTCTCATATTCCTGATTATACCCTCATTTTGTTAAAGTATTGCTTCTATATTCCGTGAAATTAGTAGAATATCTTTGAAATTTACGCTTCATCTAGTATCGTTTAACAATGATATTTTTTACACATTCTTGTTAAATCTTAATCTTTTCATGCCGGAGTACTGTCCATGAGTACTATTCATAAAGTACTATTCACGAGTTACTATTCACCCAGTTACTATTCACTTGAATATTATTCACTTGGGTAATCGGGACAATTTTCATGCCGGAGTACTATTCACGGGTTACTATTCACTCGAATATTATTCACTCGGGTATTTGGGGCACTTTTTATGTCGAGGTACTATTCCCGAAGTACTATTCATAGAATACTATTCACGGGATACTATTCACCAAAAAATATATTTCTTTTCTGTCTAAATTATTTTTGATACTTGAATATTATTCTTGAATTTTACTCCACAAAGCAGTATCATGTTGACAATTTGGATATTTTTAAACTCTGGATAAATTTAAAATCTTTAATATTTATCCTTGATTTCGTTTGATTAATGCTTATATCATTGTCATCATCCTCGTATTTATATTGTGATAAAAGTCATCTGTAGCTTACATTCAAAGATGGACTGTTGATTGGTATGATTATGACCAGGGATTATTCGGTATAATCATGACCGTAATGTTACAAATGATGTGGTAAAAGTCTTCATTGGCCCGTAGTGCATTAATGGACAGTTTTTGGTATGATCATGAACATGAGTTCTCTTTGGCCAAGGGTGCAAAGATGAATTATTTTATGGTGTGATCATGACCGTTGATGAAAACATAAATATCCTTGGCCCGTAGTGCATGGATAATACGTGGTCATGATACTAATGAATATCCTTGGCCCGTAATGTATGGATAATTCAGTGATGTGGATTATTTATTGAGTCGGGTCTCAGCGATAAAATTGATGATAAATTCTTAAATCATAGAAGATAGTAGATATCATGCTCTACTTGATTCTTTAAATTGATTACTTGTTCCGCTGCAGTTAAACTTGATGTTTATTGTATTTTATCAGTTTAACACTATTGAAGGCTAACGATAATTTATTCTGCATTATCTTAGTCATAATATTTCTTTCTAGGCTAGTTGAGCTCACCCTTTTCTTTCATTGTTCTCTTCAGGAAATGAGAATATAGCTGGGACTAGTCGGGGAATGGATTGACGGTCCAGATGTTTGTTTTATTAGTACTCACTATTCTGTAAAATAGTGTGATAATAAATGTAATGAGATTGAATTTGAGTGTGGATATTGTCTAGAAGACAATATCCGTGTTAAAACTCTCAGCTATGTTTTGTCGTATTTTACACGACAGTTGTATAATTAAGTTGTAGTTGTATTCTGTACCATGTATTTGACGACTCAAAATGAGTGATGTATACCTATTTTGGGGGCATCACATTAATTATTCATTTTACAGGCAACTCGGAATCCAATCGACGAAATATAATAAATAGAAAATGTCGAAATAGATAAGCACCGATTTGGAGGAAACTTGAGAGAGCTTACAAGAAACTGGTGATAGGTGTTTCTTGAGCAGGTACGAAGAGCTTCAGTTGCTTAAGTGGCTTCATGCTCTTCATGATTCTAGCCTCCTTTTAGGGTTTCTTCGAGACGATTTATGGCTTATGTCCAGCTCCTCCTAGGTTTGATCCTGTATAATTCTGGAACAACTCCAAAGAGATGAAGAACTTACGATGAAAACCTAGCCCCAAAACAGCTTATCTTCAAACACCTAATTAAATTATCAGATTTCAGCCTCAGATCGAACGCACACCCAATAAGAACACAACCAAAGAGGAGATAGAGAGAAGGAAAACTGAAGAGAGAGAAGGAAAACTGGAGAGAGAAGGAAAAATGAAGAAAAATACCGAAAGAGAGAAGCAAAACTGAAGAGAGGAAACGAGAGCACGGAGAATGAGTATATCTTTTAATTTTAAGCTTTCACTTGAGCGCCCTTTTTTGCTCCGTATTTTTTATATAGATAACGTTTTTAAAAAAAAAACGTTATCTAGTTAAAACAAAAAAATACCCTTTTAAATAGATAATATTTTTTCATATATATCTACAACGTTTTGTTAAAAAACGTTGTGAAAAAAAATACCACAACGTTTTTTATAAAAACGTTGTAGTTTAAGTGTTGTCTATTGACTACTTTGTACTAGTGTCAATGTAATTCAAGTTTGTGTGAATTGAGGGATTCTTAGTTAATCAATTGTAAAACAATTCTTTGTGAACTGTAATCTTAGTGACTACCCCTCCTTAGCGGAAGAGTGTTCTTTATATTACTCTACGTTTTTCTGTTAACTAATGTTTTCACATTTATACTAAATTTAGAACTGAAATTTCCTTTATATCTTTAAAGGGGCATCTTTAAAAATATCATTATGATGCATATATCAAAAGTAGTTATCTATTTAACTATTTGGTAATCAATTATTAAAAAGAAATTTTGAAAAAAAATCTATTCACCCCTTTTACATTTTTTCTTGTGCTTCTGGGAACAACGATATTTATCCTTAAAATTAAATAGCAGAGAAATGAAGGCTTGCATATACCCGTTCAAATCATATTGGTGGACCTAACCAGCTATACATACATAACCTACACCAAGAAGTTAGTAAACACAATATCGTCATCTTAATCTTATTTATTTATTAATAATTATTATTATTATTAGTAAAGCGGCTCTCCTGAATCGCTGGTCATTAGCGAACTTACATCAGAAGAGTAATTTTCTAGTATTTTTGAATTTATCTCTTTTAATTTGTTGGTAATAACTTCTCAATTTTTTCTCTCTTCAAGTAGGAGTTGAGCTTTAATTCCTTTTTCTCTTCTCCCACTTTACTCTAATATCATTTCATATACTCCCTCTGTCCCATGATAAAAGTCCTTATTACTATTTTGGATAGTCTCATGTTAAATATCTACTTTCCTTTAATAACCAAACTTTTACACATTTTTTCCTATTATGCCCGTAGCATTAGATATCTCATACTTTTCTTATTCTAATTCTAGCTCTCTCCATATTTAATAAGTATGGAATGAGAATATTTTGAATTGAATAGCTAGAAAGTCACTCTCTCACCTACATTTAAAATAATTAATGACATATTATTATGAACAATTTTGCCATTTCATTTCTCTTCTTAATATGCGTGAAAATTCCATCAAAACTTTTATCCTGAGACGGAGGGAGTATTATTCACTTTGTTATTTCTCTCACTACTTTTTTAATAACAATGGTTGAAACCGAGTTTAAATAAGTCTCAACCATTCCTAATTATATAAGTTTGATCATTTTAACATACTACATATCCACTCAAAGATCATAACAAATTATTGATGCTCTTATGCCCTTTAAACCTCATATAAACTCTAACCAATCAAGGAATTCGCCACTTAAGATCTTGAGGTCTCATCATGTAGTGTGAATAGCTACTTTGACATCAAAGGTGGATTTAGGACAAAATCTTTTTTCTTTGTCTTAAGACCCGACGAACGAGTACAATAGAGGAGGCACAACCAAAACAGGTGTCAGCAAATATGTTTGACTATTTTTGTATACAAAATTTGTATAAGATATATTAATAAAATGAATTTTATTATAAACAATCCATCTATTTAATAAAATATAAATAATTTTGAATTTTTTGCTCACTCAATAAATTATCTGGGTCGTCCAAAGTTTGTGATAGATCTCACCGTCCATACAATGCCTAAGGCACGGAACACAGCTAATAACGTTAATATGAGAAAATAAACCGTTTAAATATTTTAACCATATCAATTATCAAATGTGTTATTTTAGTTGGTATTTAATTTTTAGAAAACCTCATATGTTCAACTCTTTTCAGATTATTTTAAGTATTGAATACTTTTTATTTAATTTTATCACATATTTCCTATACACAATTTTTAGATATTATGTGCATTTAATAATTTTCTTGGTGCATATTTTTTAAATATTATGTGCATTTAATGATTTTCTTGGTGCACATTTTTCTATGACATACGAGTGTAAGTGTCACCTTATATATTAATAATGCATGGGAAAAGTATGCTAATAAAAAAAAGGAATAGAAAAGCAAACGCACATAGGAGAAGACTTTTTTGTCATTATGGGTCACTAACTCATTACTAAATTTATTAATCGAAAATTAATTATAAAAAAATTTGAAAAAAAAAAATTAATTAAAAAAAATTAGAAAGCAAAAGAGGAAAGAAGAGAAGTGTCAACATTTCCATTTCCTCCGTGCATGGTGCGCTGTCTTCCTCCTAATTATTCTCTCTCCGAAATTCTTGAGAGAGAAGAAAAAG
Organism: Panax notoginseng; assembly: GCA_016801055.1. Classification (NCBI taxonomy): domain Eukaryota; kingdom Viridiplantae; phylum Streptophyta; class Magnoliopsida; order Apiales; family Araliaceae; genus Panax; species Panax notoginseng. Next base: position 130,104,353 of record CM029023.1, read on the forward strand.
AAAATTAAATCAAACTCAAAAGGCCTTCATTATTTCAACACAAACTCCACATTAAAGAGCTTTCAATTCAATTGTTAGGAGCTCTTTCCCATTTTCGGATCTTCTCTCTTTCTCCTCTCAACTCGAACACCCAACTACTAGATTTGGACTTCGATTTCCTGATATCTGGGTCCAATTCCACAAGGTTTGATCCCTTTTTCTCTGTTTTAGATCTGGGTTTCGCTTCATTTAATTCAATTTCATTATTTCAAATCCGGGTTGATCTTTTTTTTCTTTCTCTGTATTCAATCTAAATTTCTATCTTTATTACGGATTCACCTTGATGTTGTTCTAACTCGGGGTTTATGATTAATTTGAATCATAATTAGATTGATCATATTCTTCCTCATTTGGATTGTAATGTGCTGGAGAGATCCAAAATTTACATGCTATTATTGGAATTTGATTATCATTTTGCAATCAATTTTAATGATCGCTTTTCCATTTTACATCCATAATTGTGCTACACTTGTTTCCTTTTTGCATTTTCATAAATACAAAAGTGTATGTGACTAAGCAGGTATAAATGTGTTTTAATTGTATTGGATGTGCAACAGTTCTATCCAAAAAGTTTAATTTTTGGGGTTCTAGGTTGTGTACAATAACATTTCCTATGTCATTATTTTATTTGAGCTAGTTGTGAGTCCATCCCTTATAAATATATACACATTATATATATACATATATGTATATGCATATTTAGAGGAAGAGGATCAACAGCCAACAGTCTGCTGGAAATTGTTGGGTGCCAAACAGTTAGACGATTACAGTTGGGTGGATAGAGTTTTGCACTGGCTTCCGCCAAACATTTGGGCGGACAATAGTTATAATTTATAAACATGCTATGCCCAACTTTATGGAAGACTGTTGGCTACAACTTATGTTGGTTGTGGATCATCCCTGTATAGAGTGTTGACATACATTTTTTAATAACATGACGTGTATGGATTCTTACGTATGTCCCTTTAAATTTTTTTTATCGAGGATTTTTCAGTGCATGTCCTATTTTTCCTATTTTTCAGTGTATGTCATTGTTTCATTGCTACTAAAAGGGAAGGTATTAGCTCTGTAACAAGCAGTGTTCTAAAAATTCCCGCCTAGGCCCCGCCTAGGCGCTAGGCCCTCCCTTGGAGCCCCGCCTAGGCGCTAGGCCCCTCTTGGCGCCTTGCCATTGCACTAGGCCCCCCTGACGCCTCACCTAGGCCCAAGGCGGCAAAAAAATCCTTCCAGAAAATTAGGTGGGGTCTAGGCGGAGATGTTTTTTTTATTTTAATAACTACCCAAACCAGATCTTAATATATTTATTTTTCTAATGATTTACCATATTCATAATACATGGTGTAGCATATCAAATTACAACAAAAAGTAAACAATATCAAGTCAAAATGGATAATTTTATTATAGTTGTAATTTTTTGAACTTGTACCAACTTCAAATTATATAAATGATGATACATTTGTAATATTTAGTTTAATTTAAAATAATTTTTAAATTTATGTTTAGTTTCTTAAATTTTAATATTGAATTAAATTCTTGAAATTTTAAATTTTATTATTTAATATCAATCTTGTTTATGAATAAAACTAATACGTTAAAAATATGTTTAAACTTTGAACAATTGCATGTTTGTGTTTGAACTTTGACATTAGTAATATGGATATGTGTTTAAACTTTAAGCAAAAGCCTTTATTATCTTTATTATAGATTGTTTTACTTTATATTATTATTTTGTTTGGATAAATGTAAGATAAAATATTAAAATTGACATAAAATAAAAAATCCCGCCTAGGCCCCGACCAGGCCCCGCCTAGGCCCCCTAGGCGCTAGGCCCCCCTCGACTGCCCGCCTCCCGCCTAGCGCCTTGTAGAACATTGGTAACGAGTTTGTATATTGTATTGCACCCACTATTTTGGATTCCTAGTTATAATGTGCTTTACTGAAACTGGTTTATTAGTGTTTTTTTTGTTTTCTTTTGTGTGCAGTTAAATGCATTTTGTTTTAACGTGTTAAATCATGGACTGAAAGTACATGTTCTTGGTTAAACTTAAAAAGTTGAAGTATTTCATTATGGTCTGATTGGTAAAACATTGATTTTTAATAGTATTGACGGGAAAGAAATCATTTTTTGTAGCGTTTTTGTTTTCTTTTGTGTGCAGTTAAATGCATTTTGTTTTAACGTGTTAAATCATGGACTGAAAGTACATGTTCTTGGTTAAACTTAAAAAGTTGAAGTATTTCATTATGGTCTGATTGGTAAAACATTGATTTTTAATAGTATTGACGGGAAAGAAATCATTTTTTGTAGCATAATTACTATCAATTATCTTTAGTTCTGGTCTTACATAAAAACAATTTGAATTGTGATTCAGTTGCAGAAGATTTGGTCTCCTAAGCTGAAGTTAAAATGAAGAAGGCCTTGGGTCAAACTGTCCGTGACCTGTAAGTCTGATTGCTTTCTCATATAGTAGTAAATTATTAGAAATTACGCCAGCAAGACTAATTTTCTATTCTTCCTTTGTTTGAAATGATTAGAAAAATGTATAAAAAAAAGTTAGTGTTTATAATACCATTTTTCTCCTTGCAGTAAGAGAGGGGTGAACAAGAAAGTTCTTAAAGTTCCTTCGGTAGAACAGAAGGTAAGTCCTCCCCCCCCCTTTTCGTTTTACTAGTAATTTCATATTTGATGTCCATCAGCCTTCTGTCAACTTCTGAACATTCATAATGGCACCTTCAAATTGGGGAAGTTAACTAGAGATGTACTTCTTAGTGTAACCCGTATAACATGTGGTATGCTAGGCTGTGTATAATTAGAAAATCTCTTAGAATCTAAATATAATAAAACTAAGTTTTATAGAAGATTTTAAGTTGAATCAAGTTGCTTGTTCTATAAATAATTCAATACTAATGTGTGTTCGAGCATCAATTGCGTATTAGAATATTATTGCAATTGTAGATAAAATAACAAAAAAATATTTCAGTAAGCTAGATTTAAAGTATCAGTATGTTAGATTCAGAGTAGCAGTACGTAAGAGAACCACGTTTGGGAGCGGCTTAAAAATACCAATACACGGTTCACTATGTCAATAAGAGTATTTGACAACTCTGGTACTTTTGAAACCCTAGTTGGATAAATAAGATTTTAGTCTATAAATATTATTCCAGCTTAATTTTTTTTCTTTTCTTTTCTCGTTTTTGTTCTTAAGCTAAGGGCACTTGATACAAAGGGAATCTGATATACTTTTCTTACCCTGTTTAACTGACAGATATTGATCTCATTCTACCGTTGTTGTGTCCTTGATTACATAGATTTTGGGTGTAAAGTTGTGGTTTTTGATACTATTTCCAGCATAGGTTATTTAAATATCCAAACTATCTTTAGTAAATTTAGAAAATTTAATACTTATTTCCTCCTTACATTCTGCATCGTAATCTAAGTTTTATTTTGTCTGGTTAACTTTCTCCAGCTCAAAGTCTATTCATCTGGCTCTTGAGAACAAAGCACAACCAAAGGGCTTTGTCAGAATAACTTTTTTACCAGATATAACTTGTGGCTAAAGAAATTTTGACGAGGACTCCATGTCAAGAACAAAGAAGAGATTTTTTATATTTATTATTTAGAGTTTTTATTATATTTAATATAAAAGTAGTTGATGTGATTTTATATTTTATTTATTAGTGGGGATTTAGGACATTAATTAGTGATTATGAATTATCAATAAGAGTATTTTAGTCGTTTAGTATTTTTATTATTCCCCAAGTAATATTAGGGTTTTGAGTCTCTTTAAATAATGATGTAATCCCCACAAGTCATTTAGATTACAAACTATTGATATTGAAGTTGATTATTTTATTCATACTTTAGAGGTATCCTACCGTTGAGAGATTATATCCATTTTACTGTTGATACGTGGAGGTGATACACTTGAAATCCTAGTGGTTTAAACGTGGAGTTTAAATCCTAGTTTATTTTCCATTAATTCTCTATCCTAAATCTGTCCTATATCAAATTTATTTGTGGAGTGCTCCAGTTTATGGCTGAGATTGCAACAGTGGTTCATGGGAAAAGCCACTGAAGCCTAGTTGTAGATCTCATGTATATTAATACCTAACTCAAGATTCGAGCTGTAGAAATAATTGGTTTTGTTGAATACTTTGTAATTCATCTAGATGTTATCAGGTGACTGCTCAAGTTTGCATGTGTTGTTTTATGACCTTCGTTCTTTAACGTAGGAAGTTCTTTAGAGATAACCAGATTGATTGGTGTCTGTCTTTTAGCTTTTCAATTTTTTTTGGGTTAAAGGGTAGTCACAAAATGCTTTAATCAATGCTATCAGTAAGCTTTTCAATCCATTTTACAGATTATTCGATGATTATTTAAATTTTCATGTGTTATACTTGATGGGATTACTTGTTCAGTATAAGAATAACTTCTTTAGACCGCACTAGAAACATGTACTCTTTTAGCTTTTCATCTGTCAAATGATAGTTGCAAAATGCCATAGCAAATTGTCTTTGAACCTCTACTATATCTTATTTTGCCTCAACCCCTTTCTAAATTTACATTCAGATTCTTGATGCTACTAGCAATGAGGCTTGGGGTCCTCATGGATCGATTCTTGCTGATATTGCACAGGCTACAAGAAATTAGTAAGCTTTTTTTCCTTCTTTAAAATAAGTGTTAGATTCTTGAAATGAAATCTTATGATTATTATATTTTGCATAAATATTAATTTTTATCTTGTGTACAGTCACGAGTACCAGATGATCATGTCAGTAATCTGGAAGCGCATAAATGATACTGGGAAAAATTGGCGACATGTCTACAAGGTCTGCATTTTTTCCCTTTATTCCCTTCGCTGGGATATTTTCAGCTGTTTGATTTTTCCCAGCAAGTCCTCCCCCCCTCCCTCCCTCCCTCCCTCCCTCTCCCAACAGATTATTATTATGCTTGGGCATGTAGTTGTAAGTTCTTGCAAAAATATGAGAGGTTTATCTATCCTTTGCTTCATGTTTAACCATGCCTTGTATGCTATACTGAAGTGTTTATGGTCTCTCTTTCCTTCTTTCTTGTGTATATTGATTTAGCTATCAAATTTCTGCTGTTCTGCTCCAGGCTTTGACTGTTTTGGAATACTTGGTTGCCCATGGGTCAGAGCGTGTCATAGATGAGATCAGGGAACATGCATACCAGATATCAGTAACTTTCTGTTCCTTAAAGCTCATTTTTCGTGATATCCTTTTTTTTTGTGAATTCATTGTCTTGAAGTTTGTAGCGATTCTTGTGGTAGTTATTAACATGCCTTCTCTTGTCAGGCATTGTCCGATTTTCAATATATTGATTCTAGTGGGAGGGATCAGGGAAGCAATGTCAGGAAGAAATCTCAGAGTCTTGTGGTACTAGTAAATGATAAAGAAAGAATACAAGAAGCTCGGCAGAAGGCTGCTGCTAACAGGGACAAGTGAGTCTGTTCAGCAAAAGTTTTTAATGATTAATTTCACGGTCATAGTTCTATACCAAAAATAGCTTCATATATTCAAGAGCCTACTAAGCACCATCATCTATGTCCACTAGGCCTTGTACCGACTAGTTCTGTTATTCCTCTTCAGTCATCTGCTAATAATATAAGATATTGATAAATAAAAAATAAGTTAAAACTGGGATATTAACTCATAAAAAATAAATGATGTATTGGGATATGCTGCATGAAGTTACTTAGGGAGAAAAGGAAAAATAAATTGCAGTATGAAGTCTAGGTGTAAAGTTTCTTCCTCTCACTAAGCTATACTTTTGTTAGATAGTTCCATCTTTGGTCTTCAATTCTATTATTGAGAGAAAAATCATCTTTTCAATTAGTTGAAATTTAAATATTTTATTGGTACGTTAACTTTATATAATGTTTTTATCTGTGACTGCTTATCAGTGAGTTTCTTATCCTAGAGTTCCTGTTACTTTGCACCAATCTTAATTTTTTTTTTCAATTTGCTAGATGAGGATATACTAATTATTTTTTATTTACCCTTTTTAAAATTTTAACTGTTCTCAACTTAGAAAACATCAACTTATCTGTGCAATTGCTTAAAAAAATTCTTTGTCCATTTGTTTGGACAAGTAGAGAAACTTTTTCGTTTTACTTGGTAGCTGTTAATTACATAGGGGCTTGAGCTCTGACTTTAAAATCCTATCGTCATTGGTGCTCTCATTTCAATTTTTTTTCAATGTAAGGAGATGAACATACCCGCACGGCGGACTGCTCAGGGTTCTTGTTCCCAAAATTTCAATAAGGTTTTCAAAGCTTCTCAAGATATCATAGGATGTTATGAGTTTTATATCCTTTTTTTGTTTATATCATGAGAAAACGTTGTTGAATTTTCTCTTAGCTAATATCTTGTTTGTATGTGTAATCCTGAATGGGGTGCACTGATCACATCTGCACTGTGTTTGTGAGTTTTAAAACCGACAAAGAAAAGAAATGAATGGAAAATTTAAGTTCTCAGTCCGTTTCTCTTGTTTGTGAGTTTTTAAAGGAGAGAAGAGAAAAGAAATGGACATAAATTTGATCGTTTTTTTTGTCAAAGTTTTCACTCCATATTGGATGGCTTACGACGGAAAAGTTTATAACTTGAATGATTATTTTATAGTCCCTATATTATTCTTTGTTACAAGCACACAAAAATTTAATAAAAGGGTAAAGTGGTAAAAGTTCTGCTTTCCTTTCATAAAACTCACAGACAACACAGATAATAACTTGTAAGCTGTCTATTCTGTTCTTTTTTTATCCTAATTTAAGTTTTCTGTTCTTTTCTTTTCTTTGTAAAACTCACAAATATAGCGTTAGAGAGAAGAAAGGCAAACAAAAATGCAAAACTACATGACTACAACATGAATATGATGAATACGAAACTAAAACATGAATATGATGAATATAATGAATAAGAACTAAAACATGAATATGATGTATAGGAAACTAGCTTTCCTATATGCAGTAAAACTTTCCTACATATAACTACACGATAGTTGAAATTGTTTGGGAACTTACCTTCAATGTTCGAAAAGGCGTTTGAGGCGTACGCCTTGAGGCACACCTTGTAGCGAGGCGGGAGGAAGCTGTGGCGAGGCTACCGCATCAGATACAAAAGCAGAAGCTAGCCGATCGACTTGCGACAGGTTTGTTTCTTCGTCGTCTTCTTCTGCTGGCTGCTGCATTGTTTTCTTCTTCTGCTGGCTGCTGCATCGTCTTCTTCTTCTACTCTCCCTCTCGTTCTCTCCCGTCTTCTCTGTCTCGGTTTTTTTTATTTTGTCTTCTGCTGGCAACAACAATTTTTTTTATTACAATTATTTATATATATATATATATATATATATATATATAACAATCATATGTATTAATGTATATACAGTAAATCAGTAATAACTACTAAGTAATAACATTACTGTGAATATATTTTTAAATTTCAATTAATGATCTTAGGCAAATTTTTTTACTACAGTGAATTGTTATTTAATATGTAGATTGTTTATATAAATTAAATTGTTTACATATTTATGTAAATTAAATTAAATATGTAAATTGTTTATATAAATTAAATTGTTTACATATTTAAATTGTTTATATAAATTAAATTATTTACATATTTACACATTTATATAAACAATTTAATTAAATTGTTTACATATTTATGTAAATTGTTTATAATTCCTATTATCGCATATATAAATTGTTTTGGGGACTTTTAGGTTTTCAAATTGAGGCTTAGGCTTCGCTCCGCTTCGAGGCTTACGCCTCGCGTCGTACCACTTTTAGCTTTTTCGAACATTGCTTACCTTTGCTTCTATGCAAGAAAGAAAGGGTATTCATATTGTTCTTTGTCTGTCAACCCTGTTCAACACTATCAATGAATTTTTCATATTTTGTTTTGGGAGATGGTTGTAACAACTGTTATGGAAGTTACACCTCATGTAAATTCAGGAAAATTAGAATTACCAGACTTAATTGTTCATCAGTAGCAGTTGTTGAATCTTTGTTCTAAGATCTTAAACCGTGATTAGTACTAAGATGGGACGAGAGAAGGACCTACAGTTGTAAGCTTGTTCTATGATAGAGATTAGTTAGATTTATTACCTACCGACTAAGTATGCTAAAGATGGAATCTTAAAGAAAATTGACATTTAAGTCTATAAGATCTTGGCTATCTTTCTTCAATGTGTCACACCGGATTTTCATAAATAACAATTTGTTAGCCATTTACATCACAACTGATACTGATAGTGATTGGTCAAATATGAAACTAGCCAATTACAGAAACTACCCTTGTTTGTCTCCTAGAAAATAGCAATCTTACTCGAATCAGAAAACTCAACGAGAATAAAATAATGAATAAATAAAAAGGTATAGTCACAAAATTTAGCTATTAATTAAATTTCTGTTTTTACTCCGGTTCTAATCAACTAAAGTAATGTCAGAACTCGGAAGTATGGGCATGGGATCTACAGTCTAGAGGATGAATGCTAATAAAAATGAGGAATTAGTAATTTTAGGTTTTCTATAACCAAATAACAGAAAGATACTTGTTTTCTTTTTCTTTCGCAGAATCTGATGGTCAAAGATTTATTAAACAATTTGTGTTGATCTTCCACCCTTCACTGCTGTTCTGAGATTGCCTGACCTAACTAGGCTGCCTCATGTTCTTGCATGAAAATTTCTGAAATCTGGATGACGTTTTATTAATATTATATACACATTTGATTATTTGAATAGGTATCACAACACATCAATGGGTGGTATGAGTAGGCCTGGTTCTTATTCGAGTGTTGGAGGATATGGTGAAGGATATGATGATGATCGATATGAAGGCCGTTATGGAAGCAGAGATGAAGACCACAATGGTTATGGGAGAGAGAGAGAATGGGGCTCTAGAGATGATGACAAATATGGTAAGTCTGGGGACTCCAATAGCCGTGATGGGGATCGTTATGGTAGAGAATCTGAAGAGCACTATGGCCGAGATGGCTATAGGGATGATGATTCTCAGGGAAGGAGTCGAAGCGTGGATGATTACAATTACAGAGATAGAGACCGCTCCTATGAGGACAATGGTCAATATTCTTCTAGGTATGTCAGACGTGTATTTGTTTTCTACTCGTGCTTGTATGTATGTCAGATTTGAAACTCTGGTTTTCAATCCTATCTTTCCATGAGAAAACACATTTCTGAGAATACAATGGCAATAGAGTCCAGACAGATTTCCGAAACTTATAGAACATAATTTTTAGGCACTTAATTAACACTGAAATATGTACTCTCAAATACTCTGAAGCCTGTGTACTGCCTCTACATGTATTTTGATCTAGCATGCATGATTCACTTAAACTTCTTCTTTTTCTTTCACAGAAGAGGAAATGGTGCCAAGTCTGATGATCTTTCCCAGGATGGAAGGTAATCGCTGCAGACATGTTTATATAAAGTTGGACAAGTACAATTCATTTTATTGACAACTGTATTCTTCTGTTTTCAGTGTTGCAGGCAGGCCACTTGACCGGAAATATTCTGAACCGAGTATTGTCCCTCCTAGTTATGAAGAGGCTGTTGATGAGGCTCGTAGCCCAACCCACAGTGAAAGGTAAAATATTCACTTTTTTCTTTTGCCCAACTTCTTTAATGCAGTGTGGTGAACTAGTTTCAATGTCCTGTTGGTACAAGGGATGGAGAAACATCAGCAGCTTCTGCTCCAAAATTGTCATCTCCTCCTCTGAATACTAGTGATCAGGAAACCACCTTTTCTAGTACTCCAGCTCCTGCTCCTGCTCCAGCTCCAGCTCCAGCTCCAGAAACAAAGGAATTTGATGGCTTTGATGAGTTTGATCCCCGTGGCTCCTTTTCAGGTATGGTACTGTTCATACTGGATGCCAAAATAACATTTAACTAACTTAATCTTCAGTCAGAAAAGGGGTTTATGCTATGTCAAAGATTAAACTTGCATGCTTGAATGCACATTATAATTTGAACCATAATTAGAAATTAATTATTTTCTCATTCTATTTTGGATGCGCACCTGTGTTTGTGACTCATTGACACATTTTGTATTGTATTTTTTAATGTATGACTAAGATGAGTATAACCTTTCTGGGATGTCTTTGTGTTCAATTTGTATCAAGCACTCTAGCGTATTAGTATCAGAACCCGATGAAGAATTAATTTTAGCCTGAAGCTTCTTACTTGAGTACATTAAATCATCCGCAGAAGTATTGCAGTTATTTTGCCTTTGTATTTACCAAACTGAAAAATGCAATTTAGATTTACATTTTGGTGAACTTCTATTTCAATTATATAACTTTCATTCACCTGGCATTATTGTTAAAAAAAAACAAATGTAACATTCTCTTACCTTGCTGAAAAAGGTGGTACAGAGTGTTAACTTATTTATAGATATGATTTTGCTCTTACCTGAAACTGGAAGACTCTAAACCCATTGAATTTGGTTGGTTTTAACAAGGAAAATACGGCACGACCATATGAGTGCTTTTAACCATAATTGATCTCTCTTTCTTCCCCACGCCCCCCTCAGTTTTGCATTTTCAGATTTGTGTACTTACAAAATATAAAAAGTTTTTCTGCTTTCGGTGTGAACTTGAACAGCTGCTCCAATTTCCTCAAATGGCGCTGAAATGGACTTCCTTGGCTCTCTTTCAGAGTCATTTTCTTCGAACTCACTGGCCATTGTGTCTACTACAACTTCAACAGCAACCTTCGAAGCCGATGCCTTCACAAACTCTGGTTTTGGAAACGGATTCCCGTCTGAATCCACAGCCTCCAATCTGGTGGGTTTCATGTTAGTTTTTACAGCTTCCAATTATTGAAGGTTATTCTATATTATTACATTATGGTTTGTTTAATTGATGTCCAATTACTATAATACTGCATTGAAAATCCTAGTGAGACGATGGTTGAAGGATGATGATACTATTCCTCCATTATCGAGGGTTATGATGATATTATTCCTCCATTATGGGGGTAACTCTGGTCGTAGTGTACCCTTGTTTTCCTCCACCCACTTCCTTTTTCTCAATTATCATTTTTTTATTTTAATTGTAAAATGGTTGTATTTATCTCATTAAAAATCTGTTCGCTTCATGCAGCCGTTTGAAGATCCTTTTGGTGATGGCCCTTTCAGAGCTATTTCTTATACAGACGGTTTCCCAACTCAACTGGAGAATGTTGATTCCACATCTTCCTTTCATTCTAGCACAAATCATTCTGAACCACCCCAACCGACTACCCAGGAGACGGTCAATAACTTTGGGTTTGGGGACACTGATATTTTAGCAGATATTCTCCCGCCATCTGGACCTTCAGCTATGGAGTTTCCAGCTCTTGCACTGCAACCTGCTTTACAGACAGATTTTCAAGGTCAAATCAATCAGCCTGGATCTATGACGAGTTTCCACGGTCAACCAGATCAATCTTCATCTCACACAAGCTTTCCAGTTCAAATTGGCCAACCTTCATATATGACAGGATTTCCAGTTCATGCCGGACAACCTGCACCGCAAGCAGGTTTTCCACACCAAAGTGACCAACATCCATCCCTTGCAGGTTTTCCACCTCAGATGGGCACTGTACAACAGTCGGGTTTTCCTGCTCCCAGCCAACCTTCACAGCCTGGAACTAATTTTTATGGGAGTTTCAATCAACAATCAGGATCCACAGCACCAGGTGTTCAGCCTATGGCTCCTCAAACTCCTACTGGACCATCTGCACAGTATAACACTACAAACTTCATTCAGCAGTCAGGCTCACAAATGGCTCCTCAAATGCAACAAGCAGGATTTAGTGCTAGCATGACTTCAGCGCCGGCTCCCCCGGTTTCTGCAAATTCTCTTGCTATAGTTCCTCAACCAGTGAAAGACAAGTTTGAGACCAAATCCACAGTTTGGGCTGATACCCTGAACCGAGGACTAGTCAATCTGAATATATCTGGATGTGAGTTTGAACAGATTTAAATTTGTTGTCTTTCCTTTGGCTTCTGGTGTGTCAAATTTCTATCATGAAGATATCTAACATTACTATTTTCCCGTGATGCAGCTAAAACAAATCCATTGGCTGATATTGGTGTAGATTTTGATGCCATAAATCGGAAAGAAAAGAGGATGGAAAAACCTAGCCAAACTCCTGTTGTATCGACTATTACCATGGGGAAAGCCATGGGTTCTGGTTCTGGAATTGGCCGAGCTGGTGCGGGTGCTCTTAGGGGTGCACCAAACCCAATGATGGGGTCTGGTATGCATATAGGCATGGGTGGTGCAGGTATGGGTATGGGTGGTCCTCCTAGTGCAGGCATGGGCATGGGTGGTACTCGTATCGCAGGCATGGGAATTGGTATGGGCATGGGCATGGGAGCTGCTTATGGAGTAAATCAGCCTATGGGTGGTATTGGGATGGGCATGAACATGGGTATGGGTGCCGGCATGAACATGGGTATGGGGCAGGGAGTTCAGATGCAGCAGCAACCGACAGGATTTCTTCCCGGATCCACCATGCCTGGAGGTTATAATCCCATGATGGGCACAGGCAATTTCAGTCAACAACCATACAATGGTGGATACCGATGAGACCGACTGACCCTTCTCTTCATCAATTCCATGTGTCGTGAAAAAAGGTTGGACAATCCTACCCACTTCTACTTTGAAGTCCTGCCCTTCAGTGTGCACAGCAATATATTTTCGGAGTTGATAATTCCTCACGATCCTTTCTCAAGGTGGAACTCACCTTACTTTTAGGAACAATGTGGAAATATCAAAAGCACATGTGGGTGGAAATATTTTCCCCCATCTTTTTATGTTTATCACATGTAATTCTCCAGGATTTGGCTTGTAGCATACATGTTTATTCATTCCTCTGTAAGGTTTTCTCATAGTTTCTTGCCTTGGTCATACATTCCGGGTCACATTAGAGTTCTTTAGGTGCTCGGCAGGAGTTTTGACTTGTGTCAAGTTGTATACCATGGAGGATAACCATTTCCAGGTTGCCTCATTTCATCTTTCTATTCATTTATAATATTCTTTTACGATTTACCCTGTATTAAAAGTGTGACGATGAATTTGGTAATGCATCTTTCTAAATCAGATTATTACTTTCATATGATTAGTTTTGGATATTTGGTGCTTCTACACCTTTTGTGCCATCATTCTTTCAGTCCTAACAATATTTAGTAGTATGTATGTAGTGCTGTTTCTATGACCTAAATACTTTCTTTGGATTGCAGGAATTAATGCGGATTTATAACGACATTTTTGTTGTAGAAATAATAATTTTTGTTGTGGATTCAACAATTTCTTAAAAAATAATCTTATGTAACGTTTTAATAATCTGTTTTTGACTAGGGTGGGGGGGGTGGGAGGTGGGGGGTAAGGGGATCCTGCCTTCATGTGAGAGAGAATCACGTGAAAATATTATTTTAATATATGAAAATATCAATTTTTTACGTAAAAATGTGGGAACTTATCAATTCCTATAAAAAAACATTTGGTTTGGTACTGTACCGTAACCTCCTATTTTTATTCATATATCTCGCGAGTGAAACAAGCAATACTAACCAAGTGATGCTGTAAATAAATGAAATAGAAATAAAAGTTTTGGTGATAAAAAATTATTAACCGTATTCTATTGTTGGACCTTATTACTATTCTGTCATGCAGTTCTCAAAATTGAAGAACCAAGTTTTGATGTTTTCAGATTTTGAGCACGGATTTAAAGCACTTCTTTTAAATAATATTATCTTTTAAATAATATTATTTTATTAAAATTAGTCGTTTTGGATTTTCTTACAAAAAATAAGTGGAGCCGCGAGTGATATTTTTGTAAATAAAATGAAAGCAAGTGGGACCACCCTATTTTAATATTATTTTGTATTTTAAAAAATCTCCAAAGCGACGTAGAAATAAAGGAGTGTTATTTACGAGAGAGTGTTGTTTAAGAGGAGTTCTTTAGATCCCAGTTTTTTATCCCAAACTGAATTTTACTCACTTTTTTTTCTTAAAACAAAAATAATTAATAAATTATAGTTTTTTTTTCCTACTGATTTCAAAATATAAAATCAAAATTGAAAATTTGAAAACAAACACCGTTACCAAACATTCCCTTAGGTTTTCCAAAATGTACTTGTGCATTCAAATTTCTACCAAACAATTGCTACTAAACAGTACTTGTATAGTTGTGAATTAAGCATGTCTTCAGCTCACTTCACTATTTTAAAATTGAGCCATTAAATAATAAATACGTACCCACAACTACTTGAAATTAATGTTTATGGATCCACATTAACCCCGTCAAAAATACTCGTCCGTCACTTAAAAATTGGCTTAATTTAATTTTTTCAGTCAAATTGATCATTTTTCTAATAAAAATTTATACTATTATCTCATAAATATAGGTACAAAAATTATAACCATAAAAAACTATAGCGATTTTACTATTACCTCCAATTTTTATGAATTTGTAAATATAAATTAAATAACTATGCTTAATTTTAGTTCTAGAATTGGTCAATTTGACTAGAAAAGTCAAATTAAGCCAATTTTTCAAGGATTGGGGTAGTACGTTCATAAAAATTCAAGCAATTAAAATTTAAAACCATCAATTTCTTGTACAAATATGCAACCCCAAATTTCGAACATTATTTTTTGACCAAGTTCTAAAAAATTTTATAATTGGCCTGGTTTCTTGGTCTTGACGTAGCATGGCCATAATCCACCGGCAGATGTCCCAACCGTGGTATTCACCGGAAATTCAACTCTTACCAAACAATCCGCCGTGACGGAATACAAATATGCCACGTCATGTCCATCGTCACCCCACATCCTACCCTCCATATTTACATTGAAACCCAAAGCTCCATTTTTAGCCCGTTCAATGTCCATGACACGTGTCATCCAAGGGTCAAGTTTAATTTTTGACGAAGGAATGGCTGCTTCAACAATTGTTTGATCCTTTGCATTTTGATAAAATGAGTCCATGACCGTCGCGCCAAGGAGCTGGTGGGCGTAGGAGACTGAAACGACGCTGTTTTCCCAAAACAATTTCGTGTCGTTGCTAGGGTTTTCACATCAAAGACAATTTTCCACCCAATATTCATAAAGGGAAGTTTGACATCGAAGGAAGTAACGGAGACTGATTTTAGGTACCACTCCGGATTGCACGTGTTTAAATAAGTGTGAATGTGGATCCCGATTATATAAACCATTGAAAATAATGCAACAATGTAGCAAAAAATATGACCGGCGGTGAAATCGTTGTCGATTTCTTGTTTTAGAGGGGTAGGGTTGGTCGGTTTTCGTCTCGATTCCATGGTTTCGATGGGGATGTAAACCGCATGCGAAGCCGGAAGGGGTTGGCCTTGACCAGCCATTGTTGATCGACGAGTTGGAAATTGTTAAAAATTATGAAACAATATCAAAACGAAGACCAAGTTTTAGTGAGATGGGAATGGGGGATTTATATGAAAAATGTTTGGAAGTTGATAGAGGACAGCTTGTCTTATGGTGTTGGAAATGCTAAAAATATTTATTAGGGTTTGTACAAATCATGCTCGAAATATTAAGCAATGTGACATTTTTGGATATGTGATCGCGAGCAGCCTGTAATAACCAATATTTAATTGATATTTATACAAATAAAAATGTTAGTTCTCTACAAGATACTTCTGAATAGTAAATAGGATTCAACCTCATGTGAAGAAGGAACTTATGAAACTAATATTTTCACTTGTGAAAATATTAATTCTCTGTATTAATTAATAACATGACACTCGTGTAAAGCCATAACTACCTTTTGGGGTCGTTATTTTCGGCCACGACAGAAGAAATTAATGTCTCAAAATTCAAAAACATGGTTCAATTTCTTAACCAGTGCGTATCGAGTCATGAAATTCCTGTAATTCTCAATATTAGAATATTAATTTTAATTTCTTGAGCCCTTCATGCAGTACTTCTTCAGTCTTAAAATATTAGTGGTTTTAGTTTCATGTATATATTAAGAAAGTTATTTAATATTATCATTTAATAATTGAAATTTGGATAAATTAAATTTCATTACTACTCTCTTGTATTAAATAGTGAGAATTTTTTGAGAAAATTGAATAATTTAGGAATAGTATAAAAAATTAATAATTTATTCCACTAGAAAGTTTAGATAACAAACTAACTGAAACAAATTTTATTTTTTAAAACGACTTTTAGTATAAATAGATGTATGCGTGATCAGTTGTCTAGAAGAAGTGAAGAGATATACAAGATAAGAATACATAATTATTGGCACTTGAGATATTCTACTTGACACTCCAAATTTGAAACAACTAGTACTAGTTGAAAACATACCATAACTATTCCAGCTGATTTTGGCATGATTGTAATTGATTTGATTATTGTACATTCCTTACTCATAACTATTCCTTAAATTAGCCTAACTTATTGTAATTGATAGCCTAGGTGATTGTAATGTGATTGTAATCACTAAATTCTAGTCTTAGGTGATTCTCTCATAGTTGTATATATATAGAACCTGTATATTGTAAAGGAGTGCAGTGAATAAACTTACAATTTCTGAATCTTTTATATTCTTTCATGGTATCAAAGCTATTAGCGTAACCGCACCCAAACCTATCTCTCACCATGGTCGAAATCTTCTCTTCTACCTCTTCGTCATCTGCTATCTCCTCTTCCTCGGTATCTGCGTCATTTCCCACTTCTCTTCCAGTTCTGTTTAACCCTCAATCCTTGTTATCCAACACCATCCTGACTATGAGAGAATCACCTAAGATTATAATTTAGTGATTACAATCACCCACTACAAGAAAATGGGCTATCAGCGACCGCCTATCAGCGACCGCATGTGGTCGCAGATCCTTATCAGCGACCGACTGCGATCGCTGATAGTCGTCGCATAAAATCTAGTCGCTGAGATGCACATCAGCGACCACTATTAGTGACCGATATTAGCGACCGAAATGACGACTTCGGTCGCTAAACTGAGTCAGCATGGTTCAGGGCCAAAGGCTGACGTGCGGTCGCTGATACCCTCAAATGGTAAGTAGTCGCTAATAGTTATCAGCGACCTCATGCGGTCGCTGGTTTTAAAAAACTGAAATCCAGATTTTTGTTGTTTTGCAGAATTCCCGAAAAACTGTAACTGTTTTGTACCTGCTTTATCCCAACACACATACACGACAATATAAACAATCTGCACAACAATATAAACATCCATCGTCCACCGACACATACACCAAACTAGTATATAAACTATATAAACCTTTAAAAATCAATATGAATTAAATAATTTAAACCACAAATCTAATGTTTAAGTTAACAGACATCCAAATAATGAATATATAAGTACAAGCTTATCAAATAACTACAAAACAACACTAAAGCAGGTACGTCAAGCATCATCGCCTCCTTGATCACCTTGTAATTAACTGTTGGTTTAACCTTTGTGTTTTGATGATGACTTGATTGTGGGAACTAATTTGTTTATTGTGAAATTTCAGGAAGTTGATAAAAGGGTTATTATCAAAGACTTTGAAGATTTGAGTCCTAAGAAAAATATGTAAGGTCATTGTAAATACTTAATTTTTCAGTACAAGGCTCTAGGACATTTTATGTGCATTAAAATGTAATATTTTGTGCATGCCTAAGTATTTTATATTGCTAACTGTTATAACATGACATATTCTAGATGGTTAGCATTTATATATATTATCCATGTGTAAAAATTAAAATGATAATTTTTGTCCAAAATTTAATTGTTTGGCTGCCATGTGTTACATAAGAAGTCCTGATAAATTCTAGATACATGTACTCAAGTTTTGTTAAAAACTTAAAAAGTGTTTTAGCTTGTGACGGCAGGATAATGATTATCTTCATTTAAGTATGGTTATCTTCTTTCCTTTATTTACGGATTGGTTATATATTTTATTGGAAAAGAAGTATGATATTTGTAACAGTTTGAGTCTTGGTGATTAGAAGTTTAATAGCTGCACATGTCTTGGAAATTGATAGTAATGATTATCCTGAGATATTGCTTGTTGCCATTAATTACGGAACTAACATTCAATTTATTTCTTATGGATGGTTAATACAAAGAACAGTATGAAATAGAGACTTATCTCTTTGGAAGAAAAAGTCTAACTAATCTTTGTTGTTGACATCTGGAGATATACTTGATTTTATTCAACGGAGATATTATTGGAACGTTAAGATAATTTATTGGCAACATAAATAATTTTTGTAACGGAACTTAATGTTCAACGATAATGAATTGGGCTATAAAAAGAGAACTAAGATATCAGTGCTTAACACAACACTTGAATCAATTATTGCACTCATATACTTGAAAAACTACTTCATTATTTTCGGTGAAAGACTTCCAGCTACTGTGCAATTTATATTCAGATTATTCTAGCTGATTTTCGTGAGCATAATTTCTGGTGATATCTCTCTTTTACTATTTGATCATTGCATTCATTAGTTGAGCCTTGCATTGTTAAATTATTTATTTACTTTGATCATTAGACCTCTATAATTGTAATATTATATTTTTAGACTAAGTGTTGTATAAAGGATTTTAATCCAGGTGGATTAAGGTTTATTTACAAACAGGTTCAAGGAAGCTTAGGTGCTTAAGGGGTGCATTGGTGCACAAGGAGCAAGTGTGCTCAAGTGAATTATTGTAATTCAATTTGATAGAATCTATTTTGTAACAAGGGTTATTTAAAGAAATAAAAGTGAGTCTCCAATACTAGTTGATATTGGACGTGGACTAGGCTATTATTATAGAGGGTAATAGCTGAACCACGTAAAAAATCTTGGTGTTATTTTGTTGCTTCCTTTACTTTAATATTTCTCAAGATAGTTAATTTTCTTAATAATTAAAATATAAACATTTGCTTCATCTTGAGATATTGTGTTAACACCAAGTATTCTATTTGACTTATAAATTCACCAAGATATTTTCTTAAACAAAAATTTAATTCGGTAGACTACATTCATTCAGCAAGCTGCATTCTTCAATACAGTAGGCTATATTCAATAGTTTGAATTCAAAGTTTAAAAATTGGTCATAGTTTGTTCCCACACTTATTCAATCCCCCCTTCTAAGTGTGCCTTATCTGAATTTCATTTGGTATCAGAGCAAGGCTCTACTTACTTGGTCTTAAAGGTGACTTGTAGGGAAAGATTCTGATATGGCATAGTTTGGGAACAACAATTAAGAAGGCCAATCAACCAATAGACCTCCTTTACTGTATGGAACAGAAAATTACAACTTTTAAAAATTCCGAATGAGGATCTATCTTAAAAGAGATCCTTGGGAATGGTGGGTTGTGGAGAATGGTTCCACGAAGAGATGACGGGACACCAAAGATTCTGCTAGAAATGGATTCAACCGAAAATTACATGGTCTCATATGATTCAAAAGCAATGAACACATTTCTCAGCGGCATGGTACAATCCGAGATAGATAAAGTCTCTTCATGCAACACAGCCAAAGAGATGTGGGATACTTTAGTGGTAAGTCATGAAGGTACTTCAAAAGTACGAGAAGTCAAGCTAAGCATGCTTATGCACGATTATGAAATGTTCAAACTCGAGAAAGATGAAACTATAAAGATGGCTCAAGCAAGGTTCCTTGTTCTTTTGAACTCCTTAAAGCTACTGGACAAATCTATTCCACAAAGTGAGATTAACCGTAAGTTACTTCGGGCTATGCCCAAGATGTTTGCTTCTAAAATTACTACTCTTCAAGATTCCTCTACTATATCTACTATGGATACACTAACTCTTTTTGGTGAACTTGAGGAATATGAACATCAGTTAAAGAGGTATGACGATGAGGAAGAAACTCCTCGAAGAAAGGTTTTAGCTCTTAATGCAGGAAATGAAGAAGAGCTTGATGATGATTCTGATGAAGAGATAGCCTTGATGTCAAGGAGACTCAAAGGACTTCTTCAAAGGAAGAATAAACGAGAGAATATCTTCAACTCGAATAAAGGCAAAGGAAAGCAAACTGAGGAGACGTGTTTTGAATGTGGACGTCCAGGGCACTTCAAGAAGGACTGTTTTCAACTAAAGAATAAAGGAAAAACAGACTTCAAGGATAATAAGAGAAACAAGGCGCTGGTCACTTGGAGTGATAAAGAAGAAGATGAAGTTGAGGTCGACGCCAATGATGAGATAGCTCAAGTATGCTTCATGGGAATAGAAGGTGAATCAAACGAGGTATCTAAGTTTGAGTTTAATTCTTTGAAATAAGAAAATGATAAATTAAAAGAAAAAAATGCATATTTAAAAGACTTGGTAAATATATTAATAGGTGAAGTAGACTCTTTAATAGATGAAAAGAAAGATATTGAAAAAGAATCTACATGTATAGAAGAAAAGGTTTTGATTGCTAAAATTGATTATTTAGATAATTACAACAAAATACTTTTCAATAAGGTAAATTTTTTGAATAATGAAGTCCAAAAATTGACAAATGAACTTAAAATGAGAGATGTTTATATTGATGCATTTAGTGATAAATCACCTGTTAAAACCTTTCCTAATAATGAACTTCAAAAAGAAATAGATTCACTAAAAGTATCTCTTGCTAAATTCGTTCAAGGTGAAGAAAATTTAAATGTCATATTGGGAAAACAAAGACCGAGTTTTGAAAGACAAGGAATTGGTTTTAATTCTATGCATAAAAAGGGTAATATGAAAATGCTAAAATCAAAATCACGTTTTAGATTAAATTATTGCTCTCCTTTCACAACATGTAGAAATTGTGGCATTAAAGGTCATTTGGACATAAACTGCTTTAAGAAAAATAAGATTAAAAAGGTTTGGGTTAAAAAGGATGATTTACATGCAATTAACATTAAAGGACCCAAAAAGATGTGGGCACCAAAAGGATGAATTATCTTTTATTGACAGGTATGTCTCACGTCACATGACTGGTGACAAAACAAAGTTCGTGGAGCTAAAAATCAAGAAGAAAAATGGTAAAGTTATATTTGGAGATAATCGAACCTGCAAAATAATCGAAAAAGGTAAAATAAGAAATGGTAAGGACAATATTGATAATGTACATCTTGTTAGTGGACTTGAATTTAATCTTATTAATATCAGTCAATTAATGGATAATGGTCACCAAGTTAGTTTTGATAAAGAAAAATGCACGATTTCCCATGGTACTAACAATGTTACTCTAGTTGCACAAAGAGAAGGAAATATATATACTATTGATTTTGAGCAACTGGATGAAGAATTATGTCTTGCATCTGTGCAAGATGAGGCTAATTTGTAGCAGAAGAGGATGGGACACGTTTACATGGACTTAATCAAGAAATTATCCTCAAAGAATCTTGTCAAAGGATTGCCAAAAATAAAGTATGAAAAGAAGGAAATTTGTGTTCCTTGTCAACTTGGGAAACAAGTAAGAACATCGTTTACGGCAAAGTACATGGTATCAACTTCTTCTCCTTTACAACTACTTCATCTTGATCTATTTGGACCAGAAAGACATTCTAGTATAAATGGTAAGTTTTATGCATTTGTAATAGTAGATGATTTCTCTAGATATACATGGATATTATTTTTGAGAACAAAAGATAAAGCATTTAAGGAATTTGAGAAATTAATAAGAAACTTAGAGACAAAGTATAGTCTCAAACTTGTAAAGATAAGGAGTGATCATGGTACTGAATTTTAAAAAGACTTTATAATATTTTGTGATCAAAAAGAAATTAGTCATGAATTTTCAGCTCCTTGAACCCCTCAACAAAATGGAGTTGTAGAAAGAAAGAATAGGACTTTACAAGAAACAACTAGAACCTTATTACAAGAAAGTAAACTTCCTAAAAAGTTTTGGGCCGAAGCTGTAAACACTTCTTGTTATGTTTTAAATAGAGTACTTATTCGTCCAATCATTTTGAAGACTCCTTATGAACTGTTAAACAATAAGACTCCTAATATAAGTTATTTAAAGTTTTTGGATCTAAATATTTTATTCTAAATACTAGTGATAACCTAGGAAAATTTGATGCTAAATCTTATGAAGGAATTTTCATTGGGTATTCGCAGAATAGTAAAGCTTATCGTGCATTTAACATTAACAAGTTGAGTGTTGAAGAATCTGTTCATATTAATTTTAATGAAACTCACAATGATCTTCCAAAAGAAAGAGATGAGGATGCAGGAAATTTAGAGATCTCAGTGAATCCAGCAAACCATAAGAATCTGTTCAGCAAGCCGAATGAACAAATCCAACAAGGTGAATTGAAAACTCACAAGGTGTAGAACAAGATACAACAGAAGAACTTGAAGCAGATTTCCTTCAACAGGATGAGGTAATACATGATGTACAAATGCCAAAGACTGCGAGATATCTCAAGAACCATCTACTAGAAAACATCATTGGAGATATAAACAAAGGAATCACTACAAGAAGAGGATTACAAAATCAATGTGCTTTTTCAGCATTTCTATCCCAAGTTGAGCCAAAGAATGCTAAGGAAGCTATCTTAGATGAAAGCTAACTAATGGCAATGCAGGAAGAACTTCAACAATTTGAACGATGCCAAGTTTGGGAACTTATGCCCCCTCCTAAAGATGTATCTATCATTGGAACAAGGTGGGTATTCAACAACAAGCTTGATGAGCATGGGACTATCACTCGTAACAAAGCAAGGCTAGTAGCTCAAGGATACAATCAACAAGAAGGGATAGACTATGAAGAAACTTACGCCCCAGTCGCCAGACTAGAGTCCATTCGCATCTTGTTAGCATTTGCATGTTACAAAAAGTTCACACTATATCAAATGGACGTAAAAAGCGCCTTTCTCAATGGATACATCAATGAAGAGGTATATATAAAACAACCTCCTGGATTTGAACATGAGAGGTATCCAAATCATGTCTACAAGCTAAAGAAAGCTCTCTATGGGCTAAAACAAGCTCCAAGGGCTTGGTACGACAGGTTGAGTAAGTATTTGTTTTCAAATGATTTTATTAGAGAAAAAATTGATTCTACATTATTTATTAGGCATGAAAATAAAGATATTATTATTGTACAAATATATGTAGATGATATAATTTTTGGTGCTACTAATAATTTCTTTTGTGAGTGGTTTTCTAAGTGCATGCACAAGGAGTTCGATATGAGTCTAATGGGAGAACTTAATTACTTTTTGGGACTCCAAATTAAGCAAACAAATGAAGGTATGTATATCCATCAAACCAAATATACAAAAGAGCTTCTCAAAAGGTTTGGTTTTGAAGGATCAAATTCAAAGGCTACACCAATGAGCACTTCAATAAAACTTACGTCTGACGAAAAAGGTATAGATGTGGAGGTAACTAAATATCGAGGTATGATTGGATGTTTATTATATTTAACTATATCTAGACCAGATATTATGTATAGTGTTTGTTTAT
Organism: Panax notoginseng; assembly: GCA_016801055.1. Lineage (NCBI taxonomy): Eukaryota > Viridiplantae > Streptophyta > Magnoliopsida > Apiales > Araliaceae > Panax > Panax notoginseng. The sequence continues at coordinate 130,127,856 of CM029023.1, forward strand.
GTGCACGTTTTCAAGCAAAACCTAAAGAGTCTCATTTACAAGCTGTTAAAAGGATTTTTAAATATTTAATTGGTACAATCAATCTGGGATTATTTTATCCAATCTACAATCATTTTGTACTAATGGGTTATTCAAATGCTGACTATGCAGGATATCAAATTGATAGAAAGAGTACTAGTGGTGCTTGCACATTTTTAGGTCACAGTCTTGTTACGTGGCATAGTAAAAAGCAAACTTCAGTTGCTTTATCAACCACTGAGGGTGAATATCTAGCTGCAGGGAGTTATTGCTCTCAAATTTTATGGTTAAAACAAACTCTATGTGACTTTGATGTTTTATGTGATAATGTGCCCATATACTGTGATAATTCTAGTGCTATAGATATTTCTAAAAATCCTGTGTTACATTCACGTACAAAGCATATAGAAGTTAGACATCATTTTCTAAGGGATAATGTTTCAAAAGGATTAATTAAATTAATTTTTATTCCAACAGAAAAACAATTGGCTGACATTTTTACTAAACCCTTAAGTGAAGAAAGGTTCTGCATGTTAAGAAGAGAACTTGGAATGTGCATGGTATAATATGATCACGTACTAAAATAGTTCATGCATAAAATATCTCATATTTACAGTATATCTGCATGTTATTTTAGATATGTTCTGTTGCTACACATTATCCTTCCATAACCGGAGACCAAGGGAGACGTATCTGCTTTGGCACAATTTACGGTAACTATAATTATGATTTTTGAAAATTGAAAAGACAAACGTTGAGAGTTTAGTGATTCAAGGAGTCTTTTCGGTATCCAACTCTTCCGTATTAAACACAAAACACTCACTCCTCTTTTCACACGCTTTCAGATATCTCTTCTTTAATACTTCTTCATCGTTCTTCGTTGTTCTACTTTCGCCAACGATAATGAAGACTCGGGCTAATAAGCGTTCATCCGGTATCGCAATCAAAGAAGGAAAACATCCACGATCTTCTTATACTATGCGATTATCGAAGAAGTCCAAACGACAGCCTCGCCAAACATCTGTTCATGTTTTTTTTTGACGAATCCGATGGGTCTGATTCAAGTTTCTCTTTCTTAAATACATCCCCACAATCTCCTGGTTCGGAGCCTCCTCCTTCTCAACCAGAATCGCCATCAAATCTAGTAAATCCTTTCTCTGTTACTTCTGATTTGTCGGATAATTTCTTTCGAGGTCAGAGTTTTGAAGCCCGCTTCAAAACTTCTATTGCTACTAAACAGTTTGTTTATGAGAAAATCTTGGATCTGTTTTATTTCAAAAATTCATCTTTGGAAAAACTTTTCACTTCTAGTGGTATTTCTGCTATGCTATTTCCTCTCACAAGGGCATATCCCTATTTGATACAACAATTTTACACAAATTTAGAGTGTAATGGGGATTGCTATGCATCCTTTGTGAAGGGAAAATCTATGTTTTTCATTATTGTCGATTTTAGGACTATTTTTGATATTCCTTCATCTGGTCCCTGTCCATTTACTCTTAAGGGTGCTGTAAATATACCCTTTCTTCCTCTTGAACAACTCCACACTGTGATGAACAATTCCTTTCTGACAACTCTGTTTACTCCCAAAACTGTTGATGTATGTCCACTTGCATGTGTTTTGCACAAAATACTTGGGTATAATTTATTTCCATGAGTAGGTGGTGGAGCAGATTTTACTTACCAAGATTTGGTGGTTGTTGCAATGATTTTGAAAGGTGTTTATTTTAATTTTTCTCTTATGATGTTGTCCCACATGATGAGTTGTATTCGTCAAACTAAAAAGTGTCCGCCCTATGGTTTATTTTTGACAAAAATGTTTCAGCATTTTAACATCTGCCTTGATGATGAAATTATAGTGTTTCACAATGAATTCATTGATTCTGCTAATCTAAAACAGTCCCATATCACTTTTGTTGATGGCTTATTTGTTCGTATTATTCCTGATCCTATTCCTATTCCACCAAGTTCTATGTCTTCTGACTTACCATCTGATAATTCTGCTTGTTCTATTCTTCCTACTTCATCAAGTATCTGATATTGTTGATGTTAAACAAAGGCTTTTGGTTTTAGAAAAAGGAAAACTGCCTATTCGAGCAAATGATTTGAACTATTGTTTTTCTAAAATTGAGGATGAATTTATCGATTTACAAGCTGGTTTCGAATTGCACACCATGGCTATGGTTGAATCTCTTCACCGAAAGATCAATAGAAATTCATGTCAATTAAGTCACGAACTGAAGTTTGTGAGTAATCAGATTGGAGAATTTACTGATTTCATGGCTCATCGTATGAATGATGTTGGTAGAAGGTTACACTTTAACAGAATGATCTCTACTGTTCCTGAGTGGCCTCGATGTAATTGGATGGCCGAATACATTGGAGATTTTCTTGACTTGCCTTTACCCAATGAAACCTTTATTCCTCGCCCTCCTAGGTTTGCTCATGACTTTTCTATGGAAGAAAGGATTCATCGTCTTTTCCATCGCCCGTATTTCACTAATCGTCCTCTACATGTGGTTCACATTGATGATATTTATATCTGATAGTGTCTTTTTGGTGATGACAAAGGGGGAGACATGATATTGCTGTGAAGGCTGTGAAGGTTGTTGCGAAGACATATTTTGAATGTTTTTGATTTTATGTTAAAAACGATGCGTTTAATTTTTTGTTTTGATGGGTTGTTTAAAACAATATGACTGGAGCCAGTATTAGATATTATAACTGCTTATAAACTGCTTATGACTGCACTGCTATATTTTGTGATATTCAACTAACAAATTTGCAGGATAAATTATGTCTAAACAAAAGGCATGGTGGAAATTAGTTTGAATATTCTGAAATTTTTTAATATGCATGAAGTCAGGGGGAGTTATAATTTTTGGTGTTGTCATCATCAAAAAGGGGGAGAATGTTGGTTTAACCTTTGTGTTTTTATGATGACTTGATTATGGGAACTAATTTGTTTATTGTGAAATTTCAGGAAGTTGATAAAAGGGTTATTATCAAAGACTTTGAAGATTTGAGTCCTAAGAAAAATATGTAAGGTCATTGTAAATACTTAATTTTTCAATACAAGGCTCTAGGACATTTTATGTGCATTAAAATGTAATATTTTGTGCATGCCTAAGTATTTTATATTGCTAACTGTTATAACATGACATATTCTAGATGGTTAGCATTTATATATATTATGCATACGTAAAAATTAAAATGATAATTTTTGTTCGAAATTTAATTGTTTGGCTGCCATGTGTTACATAAGAAGTCCTGATAAATTCTAGATAAATGTACACAAGTTTTGTTAATAACTTAAAAAGTGTTTTAGCTTGTGACGGCAGGATAATGATTATCTTCATTTAAGTATGGTTATCTTCTTTCCTTTATTTACGGATTGGTTATATATTTTATTGGAAAAGAAGTATGATATATATGACGGTTTGAGTCTTGGTGATTAGAAGTTTAATAGCTGCACATGTCTTGGAAATTGATAGTAATGATTATCCTTGGATATTGCTTGTTGCCATTAATTACGGAACTAACATTCAATTTATTTCTTATGGATGGTTAATACAAAGAACAGTATGAAATAGAGACTTATCTCTTTGGAAGAAAAAGTCTAACTAATCTTTGTTGTTGACATCTGGAGATATACTTGATTTTATTCAACGGAGATATTATTGGAACGTTAAGATAATTTGTTGGCAACATAAATAATTTTTGTAACGGAACTTAATGTTCAGCGGTAATGAATTGGGCTATAAATAGAGAACTAAGATATCAGTGCTTAACACAACACTTGAATCAATTATTGCACTTATATACTTGAAAAAATACTTCATTATTTTCGGTGCAAAACTTCCATCTGCTGTGCAATTTATATTCAGATTATTCTTGCTGATTTTCGTGAGCATAATTTCTGGTGATATCTCTCTTTTACTATTTGATCATTACATTCATTAGTTGAGCCTTGCATTGTTAAATTATTATTTTGCTTTGATCATTAGACTTCTATAATTGTAATCTTATATTTTTAGACTAAGTGTTGTCTAAAGGATTTTAATCCGGGTGGATTAAGGTTTATTTACAAACAGGTTCAAGGAAGCTTAGGTGCTTAAGGGGTGCATTGGTGCACAAGGAGCAAGTGTGCTCAAGTGAATTATTGTAATTCAATTTGATAGAATCTATTTTGTAACAAGGGTTATTTAAAGAAATAAAAGTGAGTCTCCAATACTAGTTGGTATTGGACGTGGACTAGGCTATTATTATAGAGGGTAATAGCTGAACCACGTAAAAAATCTTGGTGTTATTTTGTTGCTTGCTTTACTTTAATATTTCTCAAGATAATTAATTTTCTTAATAATTAAAATATAAACATTTGCTTCATCTTGAGATATTGTGTTAACACCAAGTATTCTATTTGACTTATAAATTCACCAAGATATTTTCTTAAACAAAAATTCAATTCGGTAGACTACATTCATTCAACAAGCTGCATTCTTCAATACAGTAGGCTATATTCAATAGTTTGAATTCAAAGTTTTAAAATTGGTCATAATTTGTTCCCACACTTATTCAACCCCCCCTTCTAAGTGTGCCTTATCTGAATTTCATTAACAAAATAATAAAATAAGTTACAAATATAGTAACTATGTTGATACTGGTATATATTACGACAATATATACAACAAATTGATTACCTCGTCGCCATCCCCATGCTGTACTGCTGCTGCTGTCGCTACTGCTTCAGCTAACTCCTCAGGACTCAGAGCCCCCAGATGCCCGCCTAGTATCTTCAGAAGATCTCGATCTCGACATATAGCTCTCACACAGTTAGGCCTTTTTCTTGTAGTGACCTAGGCTATCAATTACAATAAGTTAGGCTAACTTTAAGGAATAGTTATGAGTAAGGAATGTACAATAATCAAATCAATTACAATCATGCCAAAACCCGCTGGAATAGTTATGGTATATTTTCACTAGTTGGCTTCCTGGTTTGTAAACCCTTTGGGGTTTAGATTTGATCAGCTAAATGAAACGTTTGCAATGGTTTGTGTTAAGGAATGTGAATACATTAATGCATAAAATCTGTGATCTCCTTGATTTATGCCCAACCTTGATTCATGCCCAATCTGTTTTTATTGTTTGATTTTCCTTTATTTAGGAACGTAAATTAGGCAATGACAGTGTATATGTTTTAATTGAGGATCCTAAATTGATCCTTGTTCTGTATATATATAGTCCATTCTTCCGATGAATATAATAAGAGTGTAGAATATTGATTTCTTTCATGGTATCAAAGGAGAAACGCTCCTGACAACAAAAGAAAAAAAACTATAGTCTTTCTCTCCTTTTTCTTCTTTTAGCCATCATCTATGGCAGGAAAGCAAACCACGTCTGAGGCTGATAACTACGCCAATCTGAATGATCCTTTTTGTCAGGAATAAGCATTTAAATGATATTTCTATTTACATATGATTTGATTATGATATATATATATGAATGAATATGCAAGTATGCTTGCATTAAGAAAATCTGTAAAGTTCTTTGATAGATAATAGAAACATATGTACAAGGACTTGGAATGAATTGATCAAATGTGTTAGGTTGATCCTACATAAGCAAAACAACTTTGTAAAGTCCTTAAAAAGAAATGATGTACAAGGACTATAAATATAGAAAGATCAAGCATGTTAGGTTGATCTTATGGTGTAATAGATAGGCTTGTCTGATCGTCGAGCACTACACCAAAAATTGTAGTCTGCTAGGAGAGTCAAGGATAACTCGAGAACTATCGAGGAAGAATCGTAGTCTGCAAGATAGTAGATCTCGGAGGTCGTAGACTGCCAGGAGAGACGAGGAAGAATCGTAGTGTGTCGAGGAGAACTTTCTCAGAGCCGTAGACTGCTGAGGAAGTCATGTTGAGAATCGTAGAGACAGCCTGCCTACGAGCCGACCGAGCATCTGCCGAAGCCAAGTCAAGAATCGTAGACTACACTCAGAGTCGTAGAGTCTACTGATGTCGAAGTCAAGTCAAGTCAAGTATCGTAGACTACACTCAGAGTCGTAGAGTCTACTGATCGTATCAAAGGCAGAGATCGTAGTCGAGCAAGATCAGACGAAGACAACAAGCATAACGATAGAAATCGTAGAGTGTCAAGATCTGATCTCGGAGTCGTAGTGTCTGCACAACCGAAGCTAAATCGTAGTGTATAGAACTGAGACTTCAGAAGATGTGCTCACAATGCCAAGGCAGAATCGTAGAGCAAATACGATTCTCAACAAATGAGCACTCCCAGAATATCCAAAGGAACCAAGTCTCTACTTGGTACTGCAAAGATACATCCCATCTAAAGGAAACCAGAGAGCACTAAACGAATGGCATGTAAGCTAACAGAAGATCTAAGCATCAACCCAATCAGCATCCAGATTGAGTTGTGAAGCCATTCAAGATGAAGTCTTCCACAAGGAGATCAGAAGAAGACTTCAGTAATTGACTAAGGAAAGTCAGCAAGTGCAGCAGCTGTCAAGTAGACAGAAGATGACGATCTTGGAAGAAACCATGATCGTAGTGTTTGCCAAATAAAGAAAGAACTGATGGAGTATACACAGAGATACTGGTCAACCTCTTAAGAACAAGGCTAAAGTGATTAAGCATTGGGTCAGTCCATTGATGATAAGTGAACGGGAGATCACAAGGAGAAAGCGAGCTGGATACGTCACAAATCTGAAGTGTCTTGATATTCAGAAGAGACCAGAATAAAGAGTCAAGCCATCAGTATCTAAGAACAGTCAAGGAAAACAGAAGTGTTGAAGCACTGCACAGCAAGAAGGAAGAAGTGTTCTACATTGATGATTTAATGAACACTATTCAGGATCGTAGTGTTGACTCTACCAGTCAATGGGCAACACTTAACCAGACACTACGATCAGGTCCAAGAAAATATGCATTAAAATCGTAGAGTTCGGTCAACTGAAGATTGAAGCATTGGCAACGGTTCAATCTGAAGAGTGATATTCGAACAAGAGCTTATTGAGAGCATCGATGCAAAAGGACAACCTCTGATCGAGAAATTAGAAGGAGGAAACAAAGTCGTCGACCTGCCCAAGACATCAGAGTAACATCTCTGACGGGGTAAGTGAAACAGTAGACTGCAGTGTCAGAAAGTCAGAAAAGAAGATGTCATGTCACATCTGCAGTCTACACCAGATAACTCGAGATCTGCGAAGCATTTCAAAGAGCTTTCAACGGCTACTTCCAACGGAAAGATTGGGAAGGAGTATAAATCAACTAGAGCTTCAAAGATCAAGAGTTGTTGGAGTTGCTAAGTTTGGAGAATTGGTGGACTGATCTAACCAACGTAAATAGTGAGTGACCAATGAAGGTCTGAAGACTCACTCTACGATCCACCATGAACACTTAGAGACAGAAAAAGAAAGAAGTAGAAGTGAGAAGTTCTACAATGTAGAAGTGAGAGTTCTACTACAAGAAGAGTGTTCTGAACTTTTGAGAGAAAGAAGAGCATCAATTTCATCTTGATGTCCATCATGGGAAGACTCTAAGTACCATAGAGAAGAGCTCACAGTCATCTTAGCAAGTCCATCATGAAAAGGCATCAAGTATTAAGAAAGAAGATCACCAACGCCATCATGGTGGCTAGCATGAGAAAGTTTCTAAGTTCCTAGCAGAAGAGCTTAATGTCATCTTAGAAACCCATCATGTGCAACCATCAAGTATCAAGACGAATGATCTTCAAGGTAGTTCATCAAGGGATCATTAGAAGTGGTTGAGTAACTAAAGAAGCTAAGCATCATGCAATACTCAACTGCACTTCAAGGATGATCACGCCAAGCTGCTAAGTACAGAAGATGTTCAGAGTTTAAAGACATCTTAGTAGCTCAGCACCAACTCCAACAAACAAACAACTCAATAACAAGAAGCCAGGGCTTGAGGGGTCCTTGTCCGGAGGGACTAAATGAAGTTCCAAGCCTGCTGGGCTTGAAGAGTTCGTAGGGAACTAGAGAAGTTCCAAGGCTGCTGGCCTTGAAGAGTTCTTAGTGAACTGAAGTCCCAAGGCTGCTGGCCTTGAAGGAATCTTAGTGATTTAGGGTTCTGCCCTTCCTTAGTGGAAATCCTGCTAGTTGAAAGCAGAAGAGTGGATTAGGAGCTTGAGTCTCTGAACCACTTAAAACCCCTTGTGTCTTTTACTTTATGTCATTTACATTATGTACTTTAATTTCTTTAACTGCTATGTATGTTTTAACTGCTTACCACTGAACTAACTCTACGAACAATGTATGTATGATTATGAATATATCAATGAAGGGGATCTTTTACTTATTTCGTTGTGCTTGAAAAGATTCTTATGATTGTCATTTGCTAAATTATTAGCAATACAAAATAAATCTGAAAAGAATTTGAAATTAAAAAGGATCTATTCAACCCCCCTTCTAGATCTATTATGCCTACTGGGAACTAACACTTTTTATCTTCACCACTCCGATCAACCTGGAGTTGTGCTTGTCACTTAACTATTGAATGAAGAAAATTACGGCACTTGGAGTCGTGTCATGCTCATGGCCCTCAGCATCAAAAATAAAGAAGGTTTCATCAATGGCACCATTCAAAAACCACCAATTACATCCACTGTAGAACTCCAACAATGGACGCGTTGCAACAATCTCATGAAATCATGGCTTCTCAATTCAATCTCACATGATATCGGAGCAAGTGTAATATACAATGATGATGCTCATAAAATTTGGGCTGACCTGGAGGAGCATTTTTCACGCATCAATAGTGTCCATCTCTTTCATGTTGAAGAAGGAATCCATGATTGTAAACAGGACAACATGACCATTGGCGCTTATTACACCAAACTAAAGGGTCTCTGTGATGAACGAGATGCACTGTGTTCTATTCCATCTTGCACTTGCGGCATTGTAAAAGAGGTTATGCAGTTTCAACAAAGTTAAAAGACTATGAAGTTTCTCATGGTACTCAATGAAACTTACGCTGCTATTCGGGGACAGATTCTACTCATGGATCCACTTCCTACTGTTAACAAAGCTCATTCTCTCATTCTCTAGGATGAAAGACAACGAGCAATATCAAAGGGAAGTGCACCCGTGTCTGACATTGCGACATTTGCCGTAAGAAACAACTCACGAAATTCTGAAAAAAAATTCACACCCAAAAATCCTCATTTAAAATGTGAAATTTGTGGCAAACTTGGGCACACCTCAGAGACTTGCAGAGCACATCTTAAATGTGATTATTGTGGCTGGAACGGTCACACCATTGATGTATGCCGTAAGTTACACAAAAGGAATTCCGCTGGTGGTAAACCTGATCAACAAGAGCGTAAGAATTTTACCTCTAAGGTCCATTATGCCAATGCCAATACAGCAACACCTCTCACCTCCTTCAACCTCACAGTAGAACAGTACCATAATCTAATGACGCTTCTTAACAATAATAAGCCTAATTCCATGGCTACTCATGTTGGTGGTACATCATCTATGGGTGATCTCTCAGGTACAACCTTTTGTGCTTCTGTTTTTGGTAAAGGAATGTGTTGGATACTTGACACAGGAGCCACAGATCACATGATTTGCTCTCCAGACTTGATGACTACAACTTCACAAGTTACCAACCGAACCATGCACCTTCCCAATGGAGCAATGGCTGCCGTCACACACACAGGCAGCATTCATTTTAACGATTTTCCGTTACATGATGTCCTCTGTGTTCCATCTTTTAAATTAAACCTAATTTCTGTTAGCAAGCTTGTTCGAAGTTCCCGCTGCCTTACTATATTTACTAATGATGTTTGTATGTTTCAGGACCAACGATCGGGGAAGATGATTGGGACGGGAACTGAACGAGGTGGACTTTACTACCTTGATACTTCGAAGAAACCCAGATGCAGCTCAGTCACCGCAGCAGCCTCTCATTCCCCGAGACTTTGGCATCAACGCCTTGGTCATGTTTCAAATAAGAGTCTTCGTTTGATTTCTAAATCTGTTAAAGACATGTTTTTCTGTGATATTGATGATTGTTTAATTTGCATATTAGCCAAACAAACACGTGCTCAATTTCCATTAAGTTCTATTACTACTCATGCACCTTTTGAATTAGTTCATGTTGATATCTAGGGAGGGTACCATATTCCTACAATCACTGGTGCACGATACTTTGTCACTATTGTTGATGATCATACTCGATGTACATGGGTTTATTTGATGCATCATAAATCCGACACCCCTAAATACATCACCACATTCATCAATTTGATTGAGACACAATTTTCCTTGAAAGTTAAAATTATTCGTAGTGATAATGGTTCCGAATTCAAAATGACAAAATTTTATTCAGATAAAGGAATCATTCATCAAACTAGTTGTGTCTCCACCCCACAACAAAATGGAGTTGCCGAAAGAAAACACCGCCACCTTCTTAATGTGGCACGATCCTTATTATTTCAAGCTAATCTTCCTAAACAATTTTGGGGAGATGCCATATTAGTTTCCACCTATCTCATCAACCAAACTCCCACACCAGTACTTAAAGGAAAAACCCCTTTTGAGATGCTTTTTCATAAATAGCCCACCTATGATCATTTACGAATCTTTGGGTGTTTGTGTTTCGCATCTATACACCATCATCGCCCTACAAAATTTGATGCCAGAGCCACACGCTGTCTCTTCCTTGGGTATCCATACGGTCAAAAAGGATATCGGGTTTATGATCTCTCAACCGGTAAAATATTTGTCTCACGAGATGTTTCCTTTCATGAGACCATTTTTCCTTTTCCATATTCAGCTGCAAGTTCTCCTCTGGTTCTTCCCCACACTCAATCACCAACCTATGATGATGGCATCTCAAATTCACCTCCCTCTCCCACCTCTAACACGGAACCTTTTTCAGTGGAATCTATCGCTCTGAAAATTCCTTCTTCTCCAACTCCCTCCGCTGCCCCAAATTCTCTAATGTCATCTCCTGCCACACACATTCCTCATTCGCGGATGACACGTGCTACACAAACACCTGGATATCTTCGTGAGTATCATGTTGGTATTTCTCTTCCTTCAAGGAATGTTTCATCATCTAACTCGGCGTTGACTGGACCTACAGGTATCACTCACCCCTTATCTGATGTACTTTCCTAAGCTAAACTATCTCCCAAACACCATGCCTTCACCATTTCTATTTCAGTTGAAACGGAGCCACAATCTTTTGCACAGGCAATTTGTGAACCTAAATGGCGCCTTGCCATGCAACAAGAGCTCGCTGCTCTCAAGGCTAATAGAACATGGTCTCTTCATCCATTACCTCCTGGGAAGAAACCGGTTGGATGCAAATGGGTATATAAGATCAAATTCAAGCCCGATGGTACTGTTGAACGTTATAAAGCTCGATTGGTAGCAAAATGATACAATCAAATAGAGGGATTAGATTACCGTGAGACTTTTGATCCAGTTGCTAAGTTTGTAACTATTCGTCTCCTCCTTGCTGTGGCATCAACTCAACATTTGCATCTTCACCAACTCGATGTCAATAATGCATTCTTACATGGAGATCTTAATGAAGATGTCTACATGTCTTTACCTCCTAGTTTCGGACGAAAGGGGGAGACACGAGTTTGCAAACTTCACAAATCATTATACGGTCTCAAACGAGCTTCCCGTCAATGGTTTATCAAACTTTCAACTGGAGATCCCGAATTTTATGAAATAAAAGTATTCAATTTTTTTATAATTATTATTTTATTTTGTAAATGGTTAAAATAATAAAAGGTTAAAGTTAAAGGTGATATTTGAAAATTTTTCAAAGTAAGCAAGTCGTCATAAAATAATTGGTGGTAAAAGTACAGTTATACGCGTGGTTGCATAGTAGCACACGGTATTGATTATTAATGCTTACGTGAGAAGTCACTCAGTTTTATTCAATTATTGTCATAATATTTTATATTATTACATAAATAATTGAGACGACAAAGTTATTCATATTATTATTTGCATAATTAACAATGTCTAGAAGTTCTGTCAAGGAGAGGTTAGGTCATCTAATTGCGCGCCAATAGGAAGAAATCCTTATCGAAAAGCCCCCTCTTTCCTGGGAACGATTTGGTTGTTAATATTGCGAGTTATAATAATAATGAATAAATGTTATTAAAAATCGAATTTGAGTTCAGAGTTGAATTTGGAGACGCGGACGTGGTATTTGAGTCCGGAATGATGAAATCAGTACAAATAAACTATAAATACAAAATTTGTCGGGGTTGACTTTTTGGTCAAAAAGTCAACAGTTGACTTTTTTAGAAAAAGTCAAACTTCAAAAATTCAAAAAATAAAAATGTTGTTAAAAATATTGAGGAGATTTTTATGAAGAATTTGATATAAATTTTGCTTATTTTATGGATCCCCATTTACCCATTTTTTAAAATAATCGGTAGAAAAATATTTAATATAATAAAGGTGGGGGCCCACATGTGAATTATGAAATTTGAAAATTGGGGAGAGGGAGAGGTAACGTAAATGGAAGGTAATGTATTATTATTATTATTATTATTATTATTATTATTATTATTATACACACACATGTGATGAAATGAAAATGGGGAGATTGAGATTGCCGGGAGAACGAGGGAGTTAGTGTATATATATATATATATATATATATATATATATATATATATATATATATATATTATAATAAGTTTTATTTTTTATGAAAAAAATAGAATATGTAAGACCCCAACTTTTATAAATAAAGATGAATTTTCTATAAATATCATTTTTGAATATTATGGAGTTAATTTGATATAATGTTATAGTTGTGGGTAATATTTATAAATTTTGCAAAGTAAGCAAGTTGTTATAAAATATTCGTTTGGTCGGGGAATATTCTTTTTGTCGGGGAATATTCGTACGACGGCACAATCATTGGTGGACCCCACAACGGAATTATTGTCGGATTGAGAAAACGACAGAATTATCTTTCTATAAAAATAACAGCTGAGGTTTTACCGTTAAAATCGTTAAAACTGTTGAACTACTCGGTAGTAAAAGTACAGTAATACGCGTAGTTGCATAGTAGCACACGGTATTGATTATTGATGCTTGCGTGAGAAGTCATTCAGCTATACTTAATTATTGCTACAGTAATTGCTGCATCATATCTCTTAAATTATTGTCATAGTATCATCTGTATAATATGTTATATTATTGAGACGTTGTGGTAAGTTTGGTTATTTTATGGGGGGCTATATGTCATCATCTAAGAGTCTCTTCGTCAATAGTAATTACCGTCGTCAATAGTAATTACCGTCGTCAATAGTAATTACCGTCGTCAATAGTATTTACCTTGGTCAATAGTATTTACCTTGGTCAATAGTAATTACCTTCGTCAATAGTATTTACCTTGGTCAATAGTATTTATCTTGGTCAATAGTAATTACCTTCGTCAATAGTATTTACCTTGGTCAATAGTAATTACTTTCGTCAATAGTAGTTGTCCCTTCAATATTACCAAGAGTCATTTGACCCTTCGTTAAGACCAAGAGTCAATTGACCCTTCGTTAAGACCAAGAGCCACCCTCAGTTTTTCTATAAATAGAGGCCTAGGGCTTCATTATTTTTTACGAATTCATTCAAGCTATAGAGAGAGAAAGTATAGAGAGAATAAAAGAGAGAGAATAAAAGTATTCTGCTACATCACTTTTCCAATATCCAGTTCTTTTAAGGTAGGGAATATTATTTCTTTTATATTCATGAAGAGAACTTCTGTTATTCCATTCTTTATTATTCTGTTGGAATAACCAGTATATGCGGTCTACCCTATACTTGGTGGCATTCTTCTATTATTCTGTTGGAACATCATGTCTGTGTGTTTTACACCGGACCTGGTTCCGTTTTTATTATTATTCTGTTGGAACATCCTGTCTGTGTGTTTTACACCGGACCTGGTTCCATTATTTATTATTCTGTCGGAATATCCTGTCTGTACGTTTACGCCGGACCTGGTTCCATTATTTATTATTCTGTCGGAATATCCTGTCTGTGCGTTTACGCCGGACCTGGTTCCATTATTTATTATTCTGTTGGAATAACCTGTCTGTGCGGTCTATCGCATGCATGGTGATTTCTTTTGTTATTCCATTCTTTATTATACTCAGTTGGTTAAGTTTTGACTTCTATACTCCATGAAATTTGTGGAATATCCTTGATATTTGCGCTTCATCTAGTATCTATTCATGAAAATATTCTCCTGATCATTCTTGAATTTTACTCCACAAAGTAGTATCATGTTGACAATTTGGACGTTGTTAATTCCTGGATAAATTAATTCTTGAACTTGTTTTATTGAATTCTTATATCATTGTCATCATCCTCATGTTTATAAAATGTTGAAAGTCATCTGTGGCCTGTAGTGCATAGATGGACTTGGTATGATTATGACCAGGGATTATTCGGTATAATCATGACCGTAATGTTACAAATGATGTGGTAAAAGTCCTCATTGGCCCGTAGTGCATTGATGGACAGTTGTTGGCATGATCATGACCATTAATGAATACACGAATATCCTTGGCCGTAGTGCAGGGGTGATTCGATGATGTGGATTATTTTATTAAGCTGAGTCTCAGCGATTACAGTGTTGAAAAACTTTTTAAATCATAAAAGATAGTAGAGTTTATTTTCTACTTGACTCTTTTAATGGATTGCTTGTTCCGCTACAGTTAAACTTGATGTCTATTATATTTTATCAGTTTAACATTGTTGAAGGCTAATGATAATTTATTCTGCATTATCTTAGTCATAATATTTCTTACTGGGCTAGTTGAGCTCACCCTTTCTTTCACTGTTCTCTTCAGGAAATGAGAACGTAGCTGGGACAAGTCGGGGTACGGAGTGATGGTCCGAATGATAGTATTAGTTAGTAGTCCTCACTATTCTATGTAATGGTGTGTTAATAAATGTAATGAGGACTCCTTTTGAGTATGAATACTCTCTAGAAGATAATATTTGTATTCAAACTCACAGTTTATGTTTTGTCGTATTGTACACGACAGATGTATTAATCAGTTGTATTTGTATTCTGTACTATGTATCTGACGACCCAAGATGGGTGATGTATACCTAATTTTGGGGGCGTCACAGTTGGTATCAGAGCTTAGGGATATGATCCCTGGCTAAGATGTGAGAATAGAACTAGGAGGGGAGAGACGGGGAATTCCTTCGCTAGTATGGCATACCTAAGTTTATTTGCATGGTATTTAATTGGTCGGTCATAATATAAGGATAATATATGACATATCAATTAATTTTTATTTTGTGGCAGTATCTGAAAATGGCATCTGAGAATGTTGAGAATAGCAATGGAGCACAGACGACTGTTGATTCACCACATATCAATAATCAGGATAATGTGCATCAGGAAGGTGTCAATCCTCATGCAAACAACAACACTGACCAAATGATGAATGATCAAATGTTCAGAGGCTTTATGCAATTCATGCAACAACAGGTGAAAGCGGCTCCTGTCCACAACGTAGGTGAAAATACTGGAAACTCTCAGGCGGTCACCGCTAAACAGTTTAAGGAGCTGGGACCACCGGAGTTTAAGGGAGAACCCAAACCACTTGTAGCTGAAACATGGATAAAGCAGATCACCAAGATATTTGATGTCTTGGGTTGCTCCGAGGAGCAAAAGGTTCCCTTTGCCGCCTTTATGTTGCGAGGAGAGGCAGATTACTGGTGGGAATCGATAAAGCGTACTCAACCTGCCGCACTGAAGATGTCTTGGGAGAAGTTTCAAGATCTGTTTAACGACAAATACTTTCCCGAGAGTATTCGTCACATGAAGGAGGTGGAGTTCATCAAATTGGAGCAGAATAATATGACCGTGTCGCAGTACGAGGCAAAATTTGCGGAGTTATCCCGGTTTGCGTCCCACCTGGTGGATAATGAAGAAAGAATGACGCGGATGTTTTTAAGAGGTTTGAAGCCGGAGATACGTCAACATCTTGTTTCTCATAAACTGTGTTTGTATTCAGATGTTGTAAATAGGGCTCAGTTGGTGGAGCGCGATAACGAGACAACGCAACCAAAAGAGAGCAGCCGGCAAAATGATAATACCAGTGAGAGCAGTCATCGAAGCGGTGACAACAAGCGTGGAGGGAATCAACAGGCCAGAAATGGTAACCACTTCGGTGGTAATCAGGGCCAAAACAATAAGAATGGACATTTCAAGAAGAGGAGATTCAACAATGATGGAAAGACGTCAGCACCAGCACCTGTCGTTAAGGAAGGAGAACGACCACCTATCATATGTTTCAAATGCGGAGGGGAGGGGCACATCAGTCCAAACTGCGCGATGCCGTCCAAAGCATGTTATAATTGTGGAAGAGAAGGTCATTTAGGCCGATTTTGTCGTTTACCGAAGACAAATTCAGCTAGGATAGAGGCACCAAAAGCCGTCCCAGAAAAGTCAAAACCGATTGTGCAAGGGAGAGCGTTTGTTGTGAACTCCCAGAGAGCAAGGAACCCGAATGAGGTCATCACGGGTAAGCTTATCATAAACTCTAAAGAAGTTTATACTTTATTTGATACCGGTTCAACCCATTCTTTTATTTCTCCTACTTGCGCTCATCGATTAAATTTGATTCCGGAGAAATTAGACTTTGACTTATCTGTGGAAACTCCGTTGGGAGAAACCTTCATTACCTCCACTGGTTATAAGTCTTGTTTGGTTCAAGTTGGTACCCACACATTACCTATCGATCTGATTTCATTAAAAATACTTGCATTTGACGTGATTCTAGGGATTGATTGGTTAACTACTCATTATGCAAAAATTGATTGTTTTCGTAAGGTTGTTAGCTTTCATATTCCTAATCGACCTATTATGCGAATTCAAGCAACCAAACCATTAAAATCAATCGCTGTCATCTCAAGCCATAAAGCTATTCGTTTATTGAAAAACGGATGTCAAGCTTTCTTAGCTCATGTCACAGATCTAAACAAAAATACGTCAGCTTTGAATGATATTTCTGTTGTTAATAAATTTCCTGACGTATTTCCCGAAGAACTTCCTGGCCTACCCCCAGAGCGTGAAATTGAATTTTGTATCGACCTTGAACCCGGTACAAAACCCATTTCCAAAGCCCCATATCGAATGGCTCCTATTGAACTTCAGGAGTTAAAGATCCAACTGCAGGAATTGTTAGACATTGGCTTTATTCGTCCTAGTACTTCTCCTTGGGGTGCTCCTGTTCTATTCGTGAAGAAGAAAGATGGAAGTATGCGACTTTGTATTGATTATCGGGAGTTGAATCATGTCACCATCAAAAACAGGTACCCATTGCCACGTATTGATGACCTGTTTGACCAGTTGCAAGGAGCACAATTCTTTTCAAAGATCGATCTTCGTTCTGGATATCATCAGCTGAAGGTTAGAACTGAGGATATTCCAAAGACTGCCTTCAGAACTCGGTATGGGCATTATGAATTCTTAGTTATGTCTTTTGGATTGACTAATGCTCCTGCTGCCTTCATGGATATGATGAACGGGTATTCAAGGAATATTTGGATCATTTTGTGGTCGTCTTTATTGATGACATCCTTATTTATTCCAAAAGCCGTGAAGATCATGAGCAACACTTGAGGCTGGTACTCCAAAAGCTTCGTGAATACAAGCTTTATGCCAAGTTGAAGAAATGCGAGTTCTGGCTGGAGGAGGTAGCATTCCTTGGGCACGTAGTATCAAGTCGTGGAATATCGGTTGACCCGGCAAAGATTGAAGCTATTCAAAGCTGGGAGCAACCTAAATCAGTGACCGAGGTACGTAGCTTTCTTGGTTTAGCTGGTTATTATCGGAGATTCGTGGAAGGATTTTCTCGAATCGCTACTCCATTAACTCAGCTGACTCGGAAAGATACAAAGTTTGGTTGGAGCGAAGAATGTGAGCAGAGTTTTCAAGAACTCAAGAGGAGACTCATTTCAGCACCTGTTCTAACAATACCATCTGGCTCGGAGGGATTTGTCATCTACAGTGATGCTTCGAGCAAAGGGTTGGGATGCGTTCTCATGCAACATGGAAAAGTCATAGCCTATGCATCAAGACAACTCAAGGAATATGAGAGGAATTATCCTACTCATGATCTAGAGTTGGCAGCTGTTGTCTTTGCACTTAAAATTTGGAGGCATTACTTGTATGGGGAGAAAGTGGAGATCTTTACGGATCATAAAAGCCTCAAATATTTCTTCACTCAAAAGGAACTCAACATGCGACAACGACGTTGGCTTGAACTGTTGAAAGATTATGATCATACCATTCAATATCATCCTGGAAAAGCGAACGTGGTAGCTGACGCATTGAGTAGAAGATCATATGCAAGTACGAGTGCGATATTGTCAACACAAAGACCCATTTTGTGTGATTTGCAAAGGATGGAGATAGAGTTAAAGACTCCAGGGACCCATGTGATGATGGCGAATATACGAGTAGAACCGACTTTAATCGATAAAGTTAAAGCTGCTCAAGCTACAGACCTGGAGCTGATGCGTATGAGGAAGAAAGTGCAAGAAGGTTCTATGCCGGAAGCAAGAATCGATGAAGAAGGAATACTTCGAGTCAACTCCAGACTTTGTGTTCCTAACAACCCTGATTTAAAGTATGAAATCATGATGGAGGCGCACAACACACCGTTTGCAATCCATCCTGGAAGTACCAAAATGTATCATGATCTTCGTCATACATTTTGGTGGAGCAATATGAAGAGAGAGATAGCGTTGTTTATCTCAAGGTGTCTAACTTGTCAACGAGTCAAAGCGGAGCATCAAGTACCAAAAGGTCCATTGCAACCACTTGAAATTCCAGAATGGAAGTGGGAGCACATTACCATGGATTTCGTTACCGGTCTTCCTAGGGTTTCTCAAGGTATTGATGCGATTTGGGTCATTGTTGATAGATTGACCAAGTCTGCTCATTTCTTACCGATACGAGAAACTTATACACTTGAACGTCTTGCTCGTATGTACATAAACGAGATTGTAAGACTGCATGGTATGCCAGTATCCATAGTTTCTGATCGAGACCCAAGATTCACTTCACGATTTTGGGTTAGTTTACAAAAAGCTATGGGCACGGAGTTACGATTTAGTTCAGCATATCATCCTCAGACGGACGGACAATCAGAGAGGACTATTCAAACTCTTGAAGATCTATTAAGACTCTGTGTCTTTGACTTCAAAGGAAGTTGGGACAAGTTCTTACCATTGGTGGAGTTTTCCTACAACAACAGTTATCAAGCAAGTATTGGCATGGCTCCATTCGAAGCATTGTATGGAAGAAAATGTCGTTCTCCAGTATGCTGGGATGAGGTGGGCGAAGCAACGTTGTTGGGACCGGAGTTGGTACGTATGACTACAGAAAAGATTCAAACGATCCGACAACGTATAAAAACCTCACAAGATCGACAAAAGAGTTATGCTGATCTTCATCGAAAGGACGTGGAATTTGATGTAGGAGATCATGTGTTCTTACGTGTTGCTCCATGGAAAGGAGTTACGAGATTTGGAAAGAGAGGAAAGCTCAATCCTCGATTCATCGGTCCATTTTTAATCCTCGATCGAGTAGGAACTGTGGCTTATAGACTCGCTTTACCGCCAAGTATGTCTCGTGTTCATAACGTTTTCCACATATCCATGTTACGCAAATATGTGGAAGACCCAAACCACATTATTGAGTTAGAACCGGACGAAATAGCGGAGGATTTGACGTATGAAGAAGTTCCTGTTCAAATCTTGGATAAGAAGGAACATATTCTACGCTCCAAGGTTATACCTCAAGTTAAAGTTTTGTGGAGAAACCACGATGTTGAGGAAATGACTTGGGAGTTAGAATCAGAAATGAAATCAAGGTATCCTTACCTCTTCGACATACCAGGTACGTACCCTAATTTCGAGGGCGAAATTTCATAAGAAGGGGAGGTTGTAAGACCCCAACTTTTATAAATAAAGATGAATTTTCTATAAATATCATTTTTGAATATTATGGAGTTAATTTGATATAATGTTATAGTTGTGGGTAATATTTATAAATTTTGCAAAGTAAGCAAGTTGTTATAAAATATTCGTTTGGTCGGGGAATATTCTTTTTGTCGGGGAATATTCGTACGACGGCACAATCATTGGTGGACCCCACAACGGAATTATTGTCGGATTGAGAAAACGACAGAATTATCTTTCTATAAAAATAACAGCTGAGGTTTTACCGTTAAAATCGTTAAAACTGTTGAACTACTCGGTAGTAAAAGTACAGTAATACGCGTGGTTGCATAGTAGCACACGGTATTGATTATTGATGCTTACGTGAGAAGTCACTCAGCTATACTTAATTATTGCTACAGTAATTGCTGCATCATATCTCTTAAATTATTGTCATAGTATCATCTGTATAATATGTTATATTATTGAGACGTTGTGGTAAGTTTGGTTATTTTATGGGGGGCTATATGTCATCATCTAAGAGTCTCTTCGTCAATAGTAATTACCGTCGTCAATAGTAATTACCGTCGTCAATAGTAATTACCGTCGTCAATAGTATTTACCTTGGTCAATAGTATTTACCTTGGTCAATAGTAATTACCTTCGTCAATAGTATTTACCTTGGTCAATAGTATTTATCTTGGTCAATAGTAATTACCTTCGTCAATAGTATTTACCTTGGTCAATAGTAATTACTTTCGTCAATAGTAGTTGTCCCTTCAATATTACCAAGAGTCATTTGACCCTTCGTTAAGACCAAGAGTCAATTGACCCTTCGTTAAGACCAAGAGCCACCCTCAGTTTTTCTATAAATAGAGGCCTAGGGCTTCATTATTTTTTACGAATTCATTCAAGCTATAGAGAGAGAAAGTATAGAGAGAATAAAAGAGAGAGAATAAAAGTATTCTGCTACATCACTTTTCCAATATCCAGTTCTTTTAAGGTAGGGAATATTATTTCTTTTATATTCATGAAGAGAACTTCTGTTATTCCATTCTTTATTATTCTGTTGGAATAACCAGTATATGCGGTCTACCCTATACTTGGTGACATTCTTCTATTATTCTGTTGGAACATCCTGTCTGTGTGTTTTACACCGGACCTGGTTCCGTTTTTATTATTATTCTGTTGGAACATCCTGTCTGTGTGTTTTACACCGGACCTGGTTCCATTATTTATTATTCTGTCGGAATATCCTGTCTGTGCGTTTACGCCGGACCTGGTTCCATTATTTATTATTCTGTCGGAATATCCTGTCTGTGCGTTTACGCCGGACCTGGTTCCATTATTTATTATTCTGTTGGAATAACCTGTCTGTGCGGTCTATCGCATGCATGGTGATTTCTTTTGTTATTCCATTCTTTATTATACTCAGTTGGTTAAGTTTTGACTTCTATACTCCATGAAATTTGTGGAATATCCTTGATATTTGCGCTTCATCTAGTATCTATTCATGAAAATATTCTCCTGATCATTCTTGAATTTTACTCCACAAAGTAGTATCATGTTGACAATTTGGACGTTGTTAATTCCTGGATAAATTAATTCTTGAACTTGTTTTATTGAATTCTTATATCATTGTCATCATCCTCATGTTTATAAAATGTTGAAAGTCATCTGTGGCCTGTAGTGCATAGATGGACTTGGTATGATTATGACCAGGGATTATTCGGTATAATCATGACCGTAATGTTACAAATGATGTGGTAAAAGTCCTCATTGGCCCGTAGTGCATTGATGGACAGTTGTTGGCATGATCATGACCATTAATGAATACACGAATATCCTTGGCCGTAGTGCAGGGGTGATTCGATGATGTGGATTATTTTATTAAGCTGAGTCTCAGCGATTACAGTGTTGAAAAACTTTTTAAATCATAAAAGATAGTAGAGTTTATTTTCTACTTGACTCTTTTAATGGATTGCTTGTTCCGCTACAGTTAAACTTGATGTCTATTATATTTTATCAGTTTAACATTGTTGAAGGCTAATGATAATTTATTCTGCATTATCTTAGTCATAATATTTCTTACTGGGCTAGTTGAGCTCACCCTTTCTTTCACTGTTCTCTTCAGGAAATGAGAACGTAGCTGGGACAAGTCGGGGTACGGAGTGATGGTCCGAATGATAGTATTAGTTAGTAGTCCTCACTATTCTATGTAATGGTGTGTTAATAAATGTAATGAGGACTCCTTTTGAGTATGAATACTCTCTAGAAGATAATATTTGTATTCAAACTCACAGTTTATGTTTTGTCGTATTGTACACGACAGATGTATTAATCAGTTGTATTTGTATTCTGTACTATGTATCTGACGACCCAAGATGGGTGATGTATACCTAATTTTGGGGGCGTCACAGAATATATTATATTTTATTATGCATAGTGAAGCATAGTAAAATCAAAAATTTTAAAATTTTCAATCGGCCGAACGCCCGTGAATTTTCATTTGAAATTACTATGCGTTCGTGATTTTCTAAATTCAAATAGTATCTTCCATTCTCCTATAAATAAGATGCTTAGTTAGAATTGAAAAATACACTAGAATCAAAGAATTCTTCTTCTATAATATTGAGCGTATTTCTTTCGAGTTTTAGGAAGGTTTGAGTGTAGAAAATAGTGAAAGTTTTCTTCAAGAATATATCCGCTATACCAGTTGGTATACTCTTCTTTTTGAGGTAAGGGGTATTATTTATTTCATATTCAGAAGAGACATTATTTTTCTTATTCATGTGAATATTATTTTCATTTAATATTTGTAAGGGGTATTATTTATTTCATATTCGCTTCCGATATTATTTTTTGTATTCGTAATAAATTTTATATCGTTCAATATACGCAAGAAATATTATTTTCGTTTAATATTTGTAAGAAATATTATTTTTGTTTAATATTCGTAAGGAATATTATTTTTATTTAATATTCGTAAGGAATATTATTTTCGTTTAATATTCGTAAGGAATATTATTTTTTAATATTCATAAGGAATATTATTTTCGTTTAATATTCATAAAGAATATTTATTTTGTTCAACATTCGTAAGGAATATTATTTTCGTCAATATTCGTAGGAATATTATATTCGTTAAATATTCGTTGAAATATTATTTTCGTTCAACCGTTGTAAGTAAGGGATATTATTTTTGTTCAATATTCATATAAAATAATTTTTTCTTCTATACTCTGTAGTATGTAAGTAATATTATTTCGTTTCAGATTCTGAATTCTATACTCATTTTGTTAAAGTTTTGGCTTCTATACTCCTTGAAATTAGTAGAATATCCTTGATATTTACGCTTCATCCAATATCTTTTCATGGAAACATTATTCTGAGCATTCTTGATAAGTTTTAACTTTTTCATGCCGGAGTACTATTCACGGGATTACTATTCACTCGGTTACTATTCACCCGGAGTACTATTTATGACAAATTAATTTCTTTTCGATCCAAATCATTTTTGATACAATATTATTCTTGAATTTTACTCCACAAAGCAGTATCATGTTGACAATCTGGACATTATTGAATTCTGAATAAATTAAATTATTAAATCTTCAATATTTATCATTTGCTTCCTTTTAATTGAATTCTTATATCATTGTCATCATCCTCATGCTTATATTATAATGAAAGTCATTTGTGGCCTGTAGTGCATAGATGGATTTGGTATGATTATGACCAGAGATTATTCGGTATAATCATGACCGTAATTTTACAAATGATGTGGTAAAAGTCCTTATTGGCCCGTAGTGCATTAATGGACAATTTTTGGTATGATCATGACCATGGGTTCTCTTCGGCTAAGGGTGCAAAGATGAATTATTTTATGGCGTGATCATGACCGTTGATGAAAATACGAATATCCTTAGCTCGTAGTGCATGGATAATTTGTGGTCATGATATTAATGGATATCCTTAGCCGTAGTGCATAGATAATTCAGTGATGTGGATTAATTATTGAGTCGAGTCTCAGCGATGAAATATTAATTCATGGATGTGATAATAATTAATATTCTTGGCCCGTAGTGCATGGATAATTCATGGATGTGATATTAACGAATATCCTTGGCCGTAGTGCATGGATAATTCGGTGATGTGGATTATTTATCGAGCAGAGTCTCAGCGATAAAATATTGATAATAAACTTTTAATTCGTAGAAGATAATAGATATCATACTCTACTTGATTCTTCTAAAATACAGTTGCATGTCTTTGGCCTGTAGTGTAAAGATGAACTGTTAATGAATATCTTTGGCCCGTAATGCAAAGATGAATTTATTAGTATGATTATGAACGGAATTATGATTTGGTATAACCATGATCTTTGATGTTTCAGGTAAAGACAGGTGATGAAAATTATCTTCGTCCTGGGTGCGAAAAGGAAATTAGAACCACAATTATGATTATGAGTTATTCACATGATTGTGGACATGAACTGTTGATTGATGCTACAGGGATAAAACATTGTTGGTGAACTTTTAATATGGAGAATATAATAGACTTTATGGTCTATTTGACTCTTCTAATGGATTGCTCATTCCGCTGCAATTATGGTTGAAAAGTTTTATCATCTACCATATGTTCTAAATCTCTGATTTATCACTGACGAAGGCTATTGATAATTTAATTATTTTTAGTCGTGATATTTTTTACTGGTCTAATTGTGCTCACCCTTTTGCTTCACAATTCCTTTCAGGTAATAAGAGTGTAGCTGGGTCGAGCGGGGGTAACAGGGGATTAGAACGGTGGTCTATAGCTGTTGAAGTTCTCCCTAAACAGTATATAAATAATTTTATTGAGAACTTTAGATAAGTGTGTTGTATTATATACGTCATTTAATAGTTATATTTGGTGAATTATTTGGTAAATCAAATAGGGTGAGGCGAACCCAACTTTGAAAAGATGTTTTGCCACCATCATACAAGATGTCTAAATGACATACGACTTCGTGTTATCATAAAACAGTGTTATGCACATCCACTTGCTGAGTATAGTGATGCACAAATGGCCTGCGGCCTGGAGCTTGGCCTTGATCCGACCTGAGCTCAACCTGGTCAAAGCCTGGACCGGTCAGGGCCGGCCTACTAGAACAAGAACAGACCATGTATTAATGACTCAAAACCGACCTAGCCTAGCCTTCCAAAAAAACCTGACTTGGCCTGGCCTACAGCCTGATTTGTATCCTGGACTAGATGGCACAGCCTGCCATCTAGTCCAGCCTGAAATCTTAAGTTGGATCATACTAGCAAGTCCTTTTATAAGAAAATCCTCCTTATACATCCCACTTTCAACGTGGGACTTAACATTTACAAGATAAATCCAGCCTAAAATCTTAAGTTGGGTCATGCTAGTAAGTCCTTTTACAAGGAAATCCTCCTTATACTTGCATCCCACTTTCAATGTGGGACTTAACATTTACAAGATAAACATTGGACTTTAGGATTGCTATTATAGAGTGAAGTCTTATGCTCAATTCAAGTTCAATTTGATGTGGGACTTTGAGATTATAGAATATGGGCCACTATTGTCAATGCAGAATCAATGAATGAAATCAACTTCGGTAGGGATTTCTTTAATCCATCTCATGAAGTATTGAAACCTCCTACGTTGTCCAAATCACAATAGGAGGAAAAGTTTACTGCTGGCCATCAATGCAAGAGAACAAATTTACATGTTAAAACTTGACTCGGAGGAGGAGCAACATGAGGAAATTCAAGTTATTGATGAACTTGAGGAATTAGATTATTCAGAGGAAATTCCTAGTGACATGGAGATTTATGCACTAATCTAATTTTAGGAAGCTACTCTTATTATTTTAGGAAGGCGAGGACAAAACAGATTCATGCACTAATCTAATTTTTAGTCTAATATCTTCCTTGAGCCCCGAAAGTAAAGAAACAGGTTGGTTTAGCTGCTATTTACATTTTTATTGTTTTCTCAATCCGACAATAATTTTGTTGTGGGGTCTACTAATAATTGTGCCGTTGTACGAATATTTTCTGTTAAAACGAATATTTTTCGATAATTTTGTTGTGGGGTCTACTAATAATTGTGCCGTTGTACGAATATTTTCTGTTAAAACGAATATTTTCCGACCAATAAAGTATAATATAACAACTTGCATACTTGCAGAATTTATAAATACTACCCACAACTACAACATTATATTAAATTTATTCCATAATATTCAAAAATGATAATTATAGAAAATTCATCTTTATTTATAAAAATTGTGGTCTTACGGATAATTTAGCTAAAATATAGTAATTTAAACTTTATTATAAAATAGACCAATATTATGTATGTGTTTTAATTTAGGCTCATAAGAATCAATATTAGTAAAAAACTTCTATAAGAAATAAAATTATTATAAAATATATAAATAATGCTTTAGTTATGGTTAAATTCTAAATTTAAAAAGTGTTTTAGTAGTAGTTAATAAAATAAAATCGTGAGGCTTTAAAAAGTGTTCTAATAAATGTTAAATTATAGTCCCCATACCAAAGACCAAGGACTAAAAAACTTAGTTTACCTTATTTTATATAATGTATATAGATTTGAGTATTTTTAGATATTATATAATTTACGATTTTTATAATTTTGTTGTTTAAAATTAGATAAATTCATCACTTTTAAATTTGATAATATATTAAAATTGGCAGGTAGATATAAATTGACAGTAGTACAATAAAACACATCAATACATGGCTAATTATACAATACAACTTATCAATACTTGTCCATGTTATAATTATTAGACTCCTACCATACACAATACGTACAATTCAATAAAGAATTACTACTAAATTAGAAAGTGAGCCGTATCTTATGTTCGTCAAATCGTACGTATCTATGATACAATATAATTTTCGATAAGATCATATATTTTAAAGTTAAATGTGAACATGATAAGAGTTAAAATAACATGCTAGAGCGGTTTTATTCACTGATTTAGGTGTAGGAACCTAACGTTGCAATTAAATTATCAGCGTACATAAAAGGACCAAGGACCATAAATAATGTACGATTTTTTGGTAGGCGATGCGATTCTTAATCTAGATGTAGGAACCTAACAGTGCAATTAAATTATCAGTGTATTCGCATCCGTGGCCAAATTGTTAAATTATTGGCATCATTACTAAATTATATCATTTGAGCTTTTGAGAGCTAACGCTTAATCTTCTGTTTATAAGAGCAGTATCCAAGTCTAACTTCTCCCCCAAGGAAAAAATGGAGAAGGAGATTCACATAGTAATGCTACCCTGTTAGCTTTTGGCCATATGATCCCCTTTTTTCAGCTCTCTTTAGCCTTGGCCAAAAAAGGCCTTCGCATTTCATTTATATCAACCCCAAAAAATATCACAAGACTCCCTAAAGTCCCTTTTGAATTAGCACATCTCATAAATTTGGTAAAACTTCAATTGCCCAATGTTGCTACTAGTAATTTCATTTTACCAAATGATGCAGAGGCCACCGTGGATCTTTCGCCGGAAAATGTGCAGTACTTAAAGATCGCATATGATCTTCTTGCACAACCATTTAAGCAATTTGTTTCCGGTCAGTCGCCGGATTGGATTATAGTTGATGCAATCCCTCACTGGGCAGTTGATGTAGCTCAAGAATGCGGCGTCCCGTTAATTTTTTTCTCTGCGTATAATGCTGCCGCTTTGGCTTTCATAGGCCCGCCGGAATTCCTAACCGGAGATGCTCAAAAAAGTGTAAGGCCATCGCCTGAAAGTCTGACGATAACGCCGGAATGGGTCAGTTTCCGATCATCCGTGGCTTTCCGAATGTATGAAGCAATCGGGACCCATCCTGGACTCTATGGAGAAAATGCATCGGAAATTAAAGATGCTCAGCGTATCGCAAGTGTAATCCAAGGCTGTTATGCTATAGCAATCCGTAGTTGCCATGAAGTTGAAGGGGAGTACTTGAATTTACTGGGAAATATCTTTGGAAAACCAGTGATTCCAGTGGGTTTACTTCCGCCTGCGCCACCAGGAGAGAGAGAAAATGTGGCGCCGTGGAAATTGATGTTTAGTTGGCTGGACAAACAAAAATCAAGGTCAGTTGTGTTTGTGGGATTTGGTAGTGAGTGTAAACTTAGTAAAGACCAAGTTTACGAGATAGCTTATGGGTTGGAAATGTCCAAATTGCCTTTCATATGGGTACTTCAGAAACCTGAGTGGGCTTTCCATGATGCTAGTACCGCTACTCCTTCGGGTTTTATTCAGCGGACAGCCGAAAAAGGGGTGGTTCGTATAGGTTGGGCGCCACAAAGGGAGATTTTAGCTCATCCTTCAATCGGAGGATCTTTGTTTCATTCTGGATGGGGATTTGTTACTGGATACTGCATATTTCTTGGCAAATCATTAATTTCCTGAAAAACCAAAAAGCAAACTACGGTGTCGCGATCCAGTGCAGAAGATGAGTATCGATCCATGGCTGCAACTTCATGTGAGATTACTTGGTTGAACTGCATTCTACAAGATTTGGGCATTAAGCATTCACACCCTGCTAATCTATTTTGTGACAATCAAGCAGCACTCCATATTGCTTCAAATCCAGTCTTCCATGAACGAACAAAACACATAGAAATTGATTGTCATCTTATACGAGAAAAGATTCAAGTAGTGATCAAAACAGCTCACGTACCCACATCGCATCAGCCAGCCGACATTTTCACAAAGCCACTGAGTTCTTCACAATTCTCGATCTTACTTGGCAAGTTAGGAATTATCAACATACATTCCAAACTTGAGGGGGAGTGTTAAGGAATGCGAATACATTAATGCATAAAATCTGTGATCTCCTTGATTTATGCCCAACCTTGATTCATGCCCAATCTGTTTTTATTGTTTGATTTTCATTTATGTAGGACCGTAAATTAGGCAATGACAGTGTATATGTTTTAATTGAGGATCCTAAATTGATCCTTGTTCTGTATATATATAGTCCTTTCTTCCAATGAATATAATAAGAGTGTAGAATATTGATTTCTTTCAGTTTGGTTCTTTAAAAAAGCATCTTGACGAAAATCTCCTAGTGATGTGCTGAAAATTAACTTTCATGCATCGGTTCGAGGCAATGGATTCGTGGGGATTGGATTTGTTATTAGAAACAACTTGGGGAAAGTTATGGGTGCTAGTGTAGACAGAATTCTAGGCAATTTGGAGGTGTTTTGTGCTGAAGCTATGACAGTTAGACATGCTCTTCGTTTTGCTAAAGGTTTCGGGGTCTCAAAACTTATTGTGGAGAGTGATTGCAGCAAAGTTATTGATTGTTTATCTATGGCTTGGCCCGATATCTCATACCTTAATAATATTATTGAGAATTGTCCAATATTAAGCTGTGAATTTTAGGAGGTCGAATCCATATTTGCAGAGAAGAGAAGAGCTTGCTCAATCGGTAGAATTTCATGTTTCTACACTTTAGATGGAGGAAATTCATTTTAGTATTGTACCTCTCATTATTGATCATTATTTAGGATGATATTATTTAATAAAATTATAAGTCTTTTAACTGTTTTCTCAAAAATAAAATTTGCTCACTTTAATCTCCCCTCACAATTTTCGGATAACACATGCATGCATGCTCAATTAATTCAAACATTCCATGTTTCCAAGCTGTCATGCAAGCATTCAGATAAGTAAAACCAAGGCCGGCCCTGAGTCTTTTAGGGCCTAAAGCGACAAAAAAAAAATAGGACCTTTTGCGAATTGCTATTAAGATAGGCATAAAAAAAACTAAGAACTTTTCTGGAACAAAAGAGCATCAATACGAAAGAATACGAAATATAATAATCGACTATTTCAATATTTTCTTTTTTCAGATCCAGACATATACTTTTTAGGAGCCATGGTGAATTAAAATTTAAAAATCTACAAAATTCCAGCATAATCTCGTGATTATCTATAAATTAATTATCAAATAGGGCCTCCTTTATAATTATTAAGAGTTTAACACTACTCCCAAACAATTAAAAAAAACTCAAAAGAGATTAAATTTTTCACTTAATTCATAATAGCATAAACAAATCTACTCAATCAATCATCAAGCCCAATTAAATTAAACAATGCTTCTAAATCTCATAAACAAAACAATTAATTTCAAAACCCTAAAAAATAGAATTAATACCTGAAATTAGCTTGAAATTTATGAGACGGAATACTGGAATAACATTTAACACTTGAGCCTTCTGATTTTCTGATTTTCTATCGATATTTATATCTATATGTAATTCAGCTATGGCAGGGACAGTGATTAAGGAGACGAAGTCGATATCCGCTCGAGAAGGAAGCTCAATTGCCGCACCACTCAGTCACTCATCAGATTATTTGCTTTTTATTTAAGTATTCTATTTAAGAAATGAAAGGAAGAGAATATTTAAGGGGGGCTCTAAAAATTTGTGGCCTAAAGCCCGGGCACCTTGGGCTTTAGCCCAGGGCCGGTGCTGAGTAAAACATTACATGTTTAACACCTGATATTAAATTATTAGAGTGAAGAAAATATTAATTCAATAAGATTTAAAAATATTTTTGGTCAAAGTAAATAAGATAATTAAAATCAATTATAATATAAATCTTATGGAGATGATTCTAATATTTACTTAACCTATTTACTAATTATTGTTATTATCAAAATAAACTTAAAAGTTGGAGGCTCAATACTATACATATTTATGGAGAATGACTTAGATTAGTATTATCTTTTTGTATTTATCTACTCTATTATCATCACCTATATATACCATATATGTAATACTCATGTATCAATTATCTCAACGAATAATAAAATTCTTGTGTTCTATTAATGGAGTATCACTAATTATGTACAGAAACTGTGCAATTAAATGAAAATTTAAATATAAAACTTTTTGTCATTTATATTTTTTTAATATTCGTAAAAAGTCAACTAGATCCTTTATTTTGACACGGACAGTGTATTTTATTGAATTAAGATCCTCTCCATTTCAAATGAATTGGAGAGTCTCTATTTTATGGTTTAAATTTAAAATGTGTGGAAATGTGAGGGATGATAATAAATAATATACAAAAAATAGAGACTTTCTATTTCATTTAAAATGAAGATGATATTAGTCCTATTGAATTTGGGTGGTTGAGGAAAAAAGGCCTATCTTATCACTATGCATTTTGGTCCTCTATCATTGAGCCTATCTTTTTAAGAGCAAATACTTGGACTGGATCTAAATTCACGACAGACAAAATGGAGAGAGAAATTCACATAGTAATGCTCCCCTGGTTAGCTTTTGGCCATATGATCCCCTTTTTTCACCTCTCTTTGGCCTTAGCCAAACAAGGCATTCGCATTTCATTTGTATCAACCCCAAAAAATATCACAAGACTCCCTAAAGTCCCTGCAGAATTAGCACATCTCATAAATTTGGTAAAACTTCCATTGCCCAATGTTGCTACTAGTAATTACATTTTACCAAATGATGCAGAGGCCACCGTGGATCTTTTGCCGGAAAATGTGCAGTACTTAAAGATCGCATATGATCTTCTTGCACAACCATTTAAGCAATTTGTTTCCGGTCAGTTGCCGGATTGGATTATAGTTGATCTAATCCCTCACTGGGCAGTTGATGTAGCTCAAGAATGCGGCGTCCCGTTAATTTTTTTCTCTGCGTATAATGCTGCCGCTTTGGCCTTCGTAGGCCCGCCGGAATTCCTAACCGGAGATGCTCAAAAAAGGGTAAGGCCATCGCCTGAAAGTCTGACGATATCGCCGGAGTGGATCAGTTTCCGATCATCCGTGGCTTTCCGAATGTATGAAGCAATCGGGTTCCATCCTGGACTCTATGGAGAAAATGCATCGGAAATTAAAGATGCTCAGCGTGTCGCAAGTGTAATCCAAGGCTGTTATGCTATGGCAATCCGTAGTTGCCCTGAAGTTGAAGGGGAGTACTTGAATTTACTGGGAAATATCTTTGGAAAACCAGTGATTCCAGTGGGTTTACTTCCGCCGGCGCCACCAGGAGAGAGAGAAAATGTGGCGCCGTGGAATTTGATGTTTAATTGGCTGGACAAACAAAAAGCAAGGTCAGTTGTGTTTGTGGGATTTGGCAGCGAGTGTAAACTTAGTAAAGACCAAGTTAACGAGATAGCTTACGGGTTGGAAATGTCGGAACTGTTTTTCATATGGGTACTTCAGAAACCCGATTGGACTTCCCATGATGTTACTACTGCTACTCCTCCGGGTTTTACTCAACGTACAGCCGAAAAAGGGGTGGTTCATGTAGGTTGGGCGCCCCAGAAGGAAATTTTGGCTCATCCATCAATAGGGGGATCTTTGTTTCATTGTGGATGGGGATCCGTGATTGAAACGCTTCAATATGGGCATTGCCTTGTGGCATTACCCTTTGTTTTTGACCAAGGACTAACTGCAAGGATGCTTGTAGATAAGGGGTTGGCTATTGAAGTGGAGAGACGCGAAGATGGATCGTTTAGTCGGGATGACATAGCTAAGTCGCTGAGACAAGCTATGGTTTCAAATGAAGGTGAAAATTTGAGAAATAATGCGAAAGAGGTTGCGCTTGTTTTCGGAGATCAGAAGTTGCATCAGGAGCATTATATTGGTGAGTTTGCTCAGTTTCTGAAGAATGGTATCGTTGGTATAGATGGGAACACCGGAAAAAATTCTGAAAAATAGCGCAGATGCAACTTTTCGCTATACTTACGAGTATGGAAAAATTTTACATCGAGCGATACTTTCTTATACAAATGTATAACAA
Source organism: Panax notoginseng (assembly GCA_016801055.1). Classification (NCBI taxonomy): domain Eukaryota; kingdom Viridiplantae; phylum Streptophyta; class Magnoliopsida; order Apiales; family Araliaceae; genus Panax; species Panax notoginseng. The sequence goes on from CM029023.1 coordinate 130,160,683, forward strand.
AAAAATGTACCCCTACTATATATATATATATATATATATATATATATATATATATATATATATATATATATTTTGCATTTTTTTTTTGCAATGCCTCTACTTTTACTAATTTGGATTTTTGGCTAGTAATTTATTTCTCTTTTATTAGTTTGATCTGGATTTAGTGGAGATTTTTTTATTATGAGATTTTTATTTTGCCGACTTAATTAAAACAAACTGATTGTTGCATTAAGAAATTGCATTTATTAGGAAAGACATCTGCATTTTAGCCCAAAATGAACTAAAAATCTACATTTTTGGCGTTGTTAATAATAATAATAATATTAATGCACCTGACATTAATATTATTATTAATAACAGGGTTTTCTTAACATGTGCTAAGCACAAAAATGTGTTGGGCACTGGATTCAAGGGATGGGGCCCACTAAAATATAATTAAAATAATATTATTTCAGTGAAGCCATATGCATTTAAAAATTACTCCCTCCATTCCTAAATAAGTGACGTTTTAGAAGAAAAAATGTGTTCCAATTTATTTGTCGTTTACAACTTTCTAGGAGAATAAATTATTTACTTTCCTATATCACCCCTACTGTGACGCCCCCAAAATAGATCCAATCCACCCAACCCATTCTGGGTCGCCAAATACATGGTACAAAAAATAACTACAAACTTCATTAATCCAACTGTCGTGCAAAATACGACAACATATATGATGTGGATACCAACAGTGGTTCTCATCCCTTTACTTGGATAGCACTTCACATTGATACCTTACATAAAGGTACAATCAATAACTGTTTTAAAAATTAAAATATTTAAAAAATGCTCAAGGAAACATTCGTACATGAGAGGTCATGCATCTAAGTTATAATAGATATCATATGACTCGAGAATTATCCTTGGTTGACCCAATAGACCCCAAAGAAAAACGAGAAAATTGCTATCGTGTTCTTTCCAATTGTGAGTCTTCTCTTGCCATATAATTATCTCTATTGTCTCCAATTGAAAATTATATTTCAACCAAACTTCAAGATTATATAGGTAGTGCTCATAGATATAACCAGCAAATGGATGTGCACAACCTTGTCTTATGATAACACGAAGTCGTATGCCATTAGACATCTTGTATAATAGTGGCAAAGCACCCTTCCAAAGTTGATTCACATCACCCTATTCGGTTCAGCAAAATCAATGGTTAAATGACGTATAAAATACAACACATTTATCTAAAATTCTTAATAAAATTATTTTCATACTGTTTAGGAGAAACCTCAACAACTATAGACCACCGTTCTATTCCCCTGTTAGCCTCGCTCAACCCAGCTGCACTCTTATTACCTGAAAGGAATTGTGAAGCAAAAGAGTGAGCACAACTAGCCCAGTAAAGAATATCATGACTAAAGATAATTAAATTATCAATAGCATTCGTCAGTAATAAATCAGAAATTTAGAACATATGGTAGATGATAAAATTTTTCACCTATAGTTGCTGTAGAACGAGCAATCCATTAGAAGAGTCAAATAGACCATAGAGTCTATTATCTTCTCCATGTTAAAAGTCCACCAATAATTTTTTATCCATGTAACATCAATCAACAGTTCCTGTCCACAATCATGTGAATAACTCATAATCATAATTGTGATTTTAAATTCCTCTTCGCACCCAGGACGAAGATAATTTTCATCACCTGTCTTTACCTAAAATATCAAAGATCATGATTATACCACATCACAGTTCCTGTTCATAATCATACTAATAAATTCATCTTTACACTACGGGCCAAAGATATTCATCAACAGTTCATATTTGCACTACATGCCAAAGATATTAATATCTCAAAGAAATATATAATCATTTCAGAATTTATATAAACAATAATTATAACTATGTTGATCAATTCACCTTTGCACTTAAGTTAAAGATATCCAATTATAAATTCAATGTTCATGATCATACCAGTCAACAATTCATATTTGCACTACTACCCAAAGAGAACACATAGTTACGATCATACTAATAATCTACCCATCTTTACACTCAATTGAAAGATAAATTTCATCACCAGGATTATAAAAATGTTATAGATGATAATAAAAATAATATAATCAAAATATGGATTTAATTTCAAGAGTAAAATTCATAAATCAACGATAATTTGGTCAGAAAAAGAAATCAATTTTGTCGTGAATAGTATCCTGTGAATAGTAACTCGTGAATAATACCTCGTATTCGTAAATAGTATTGTATACGTAAATAGTGTCGTATACATGAATAGTGCTATATACATGAATAGTGTCGTATACGTGAATAGTAATCCTGACACGAAAAGGTAAAAAATTCAAACTCATATTTCGGTATAATGATATTGAAAGATATAACGTCATTTACGAAAAAAAATAACATCTCTTACCATCCCTTACCTCAAAAGAACAGTATTTCTGACTGAAATATCGAATATAATACTGAAAGAAACTTGCACTGAATAGCAACACTAAAAGTATCGAAATACTTACAAAAATACGCTCGATATTATAGAGAGAAAAAACTTCAGATTCTGGTGTGATTTTCAATTCTAACCTAAGCACCCTATTTATAAGAAAATACTTAGAACACCAAAGTAGAAAATTTAATAAAATATTATTATTTATAAAAATTTCCTACGCCCATCAGATTTCAACATTTACCACATGAAAAAGGACAAGTGTGGGGCCCACCAACATGAAAAATATGTTTTTAGCATTTATTGTAACAAAATTAATTCAGACCCAATATTTCAGAACTTTAATATTTCATAATAAACAGTCCTTTTATCAGAAAAAATCAAATCTGATGTCAATTCTATAGAAAATTTAGTTCTCTACAACTTTGTAGAAGAAATTTTTTTCAAATTCTAATGGGAAAATGACAGAAATTCATATACGGATGATCTTGCAAGTTATAATCAAATTTTAGTCAAAAATGGGGCCCACCAACATATTTAAAATATTTTTTGTAACAAAAATACTCTGGACCCAATTTGCTCTCTTCCCCCTCATTAATTCATATATCGTGTGTGACGCTCCCAAAATATGTTCAATCCATCCAAACTATTCTGAGTCGCCAAATACATGGTACAGAAAATAACTACAACTTTATTACTACAATTATCATTCAAAATACAACAACACATATATTGTGTGTTTTGATACAAATATATACCAACTGTGACTCTCATCCCAACCTTGGATAGCACGTCAATGGAACCTTACATAAAGGTACAGTCAATAACTGTTTTAGAAATTAAAATATTTGGGAAGTGCTCAAGAAAACCTTCGTACATACATGCGTCTAGGTTATGATAGATATCATATGACTGGAGAATTATCATTGGTTGACCCAATAGACCCCAAAGAAAAATGAGAAGATTGCTATCATATTCTTTCCAATAGTGAGTCTTCTCTTGACATATAATTATCTTCATTGTCTATAATTGAGAATTATATTTCATCCAAACTCCAAGATTATAAAAGTAGTGCTCGCAGTATACTCAGCAAGTGAATGTGTACAACCCTGTCTTATAATAACACAAAGTCGTAGGTCATTAAACATCTTGTATGATAGTGACAAAACACCCTTCCAACGTTGGGTTTGCCTCCCCCTATTTGATTCACCAAATATAACTACTAAATGATGTATAAAATATAACACACTATTCTAAAGTTGTCAAAAAAATTATTTCCATACTTTTTAGGGAGAACCTCCACAGCTAGATACCACCGTTCTATTCCCTTGTTACCGTCGCTAGACCCAGCTACACACTTATTACCTGAAAGGAATTGTGAAGCAAAAGGGTGAGCACAACTAGCCTAGTAAAGAATATCATGACTAAAGATAATTAATTATCAATAGCCTTCGTCAGTAATGAATCAGAGATTTAGAACATATGGTAGATGATAAAACTTTTCAACCATAGTTGCAGCGGAACGAGCAATCCATTAGAAGAGTCAAATAGACCATAAAGTCTATTATCTTCTCCACGTTAAAAGTTCACCAATAATATTTTATCCCTGTAACATCAATCAACAGTTTCGGTCCACAATCATGTGAATAACTCATAATCATAATTATAATTCTAAATTCCTCTTCTCATCTAGGACGAATATAATTTTTATCACCTATCTTTACCTAAAACATCAAATATCATGGTTATACCAAATCACAGTTCCTGTTCATAATCATACTAATAAATTCATCTTTGTACTACGGCCAAAGATATTCATTAAAAGTTCATCTTTGTACTACAGGCCAAAGATATTCAACAACAGGTCATCTTTGCACTACAGGCCAAAGATATTTAACAACATGTCATCTTTGCACTACAGGCCAAAGATATCAATCAACAGTTCTTCTTTGCACTACAGGCCAAAGGCATACAACTGTAAAACTAATAAACAACAGTTCATCTATGCACTACGGGCTAAAGATGACTTTCACCACAATATAAGCATGAGGATAATGACAAGGATATAAAGAATCAATCACATGAGATAAATAATAAAGTTTAAAGACTTTAACAATTTAATTTATCCAGAATTCAATAATATTCAAATTGTCAACATGATACTGCATGCTTTGTGGAGTAAAATTCAAAAATAATATTATATCAAAAATGATTTGAACATAAAATAATATTTCAACGAATATTTAACGAAGATACTAACATTATTCATTATATTATAAGCCCCATTTAATATTATTCATTATATAATAACATTAAATTCATTTACTAATATTATTAATCATTAAATAATATTTTAAATCAATGATTTCATAACACCTTAATTCAAAAGTTATAAATCACTTCATAATCTCATAATCTAATATTATTAATATTACCACAATATTTAATCATTTCTTAAACTTATAAACAATTTATTTTAATTGTTTACACTTTACTAATTAATGCATTTAATCATTCTAAAATGTCAAACTCATAAGATTTCATCACCAATAATCAAAACCCTCATAAAAAATCTGCATATACCTTATATAGGGTTCTTAAGCCATAAAATCCTATTTTTTAATTTTTCTTTCTTCACATAACATATTTAATTCATTTACTCCTAACTAGTCTATTTTCATAAAAAATACCAAATCAGTCCAAAAAAAATTTCTTTTCTAAGATTTAGCAAAATATAGTCCCATATTGAACATATATTTTTCTCAGAATTTTTAAAATTCATTTACTATTTTTCATATGGCTAAAACTGCTGAATATTTAGATATTTATCATAAACTGTACTTTTGTCCAAAAATTTCGAAATTTACAGAGTATACTGCTGTTATATACATGTAGTCTCAATAAAAATTTCACCAATTTTGGAGTTAACCACAAGGAGTTATAAGTGTTTACTTTTAAAATAGTCTTTTCTTATAAAATTCATAACTTCTAATCTATACATCTAAAAATCGTCATTTTTGGACACAATCTAGAAAACTCATCAAATTATTATTTCAAATTTTTTTAGAATTTTTGAGGGTAGAAAAAATTACAAAAATGAAAAACATAATAACCCTTACAATCCCTTACTTCAAAAGAGCAGTATTTCTGACTGGAATATCGGATGTAAAGTCGAAGGAAACTTGCACTGAATAACAATTTTTAAAGTATCTAAATACTCACAAAAATATACTCGATAATATAGAGAGAGAAAACTTATGTTTCTGGTGTGATTTTCAATTCTAACTAAGCACCTTATTTATAGAAAAATATTAGAACGCCAATGAAGACTAAAATAATAAAATAATATTATTTCTTTCTTTCTTCTTATGCATGCCAAGACCAAATCAGCCCTCCACCTTTGAAATTTAATTCAGCACATGTTTTCAAGAAAAAACAAAAATGGATCCCACCCATAATTTTAATAAAAATATTTAATTTTTGAAACTTCAATAATTCATAATAAATAGCCCTTTTATCAGAAAAATACAAATTTTATGTCCATTCCATAGAAAATTAAATTCTCTACAACTTTGTAAGTTTAAGTTTTTCCAAATTCTAAACGAAAAATGACCGAAATTCACATACGGACGATTTTCAACACCTCTTAAAATTCATAATAAATCATACGTTAATTTTTAACGGTTCAAAATTTGTGGACATATACTCAACATATTATGTATAACATATTCAAAAATCACAACGATCCAACGGTCGGATTAAAATTATAACTAACGCAATAGAGCTTTAAGAACACTGATTTGATTTTCGGACTATAAGTCTCTCGTACCAGTTTTACTCAAACAGTCACCACGAAAAATCCATAAAGAATATTTAGGTTATTCAAATTTCTACGATTAGCTTACTTCCACGGCTTTCTTTTGATATATGGCTCATCTTCTAACTCATTATACACCAAGAGTTATAGATTTTACAAAATCAAGTAATAAACTAATTTTTTTGAAAATTTCATATTTTGTTCTTTATTTCGACAAAATACTAATAAAATACCTCAGTATTAATTCCTTCAAATATATCCACACAAAAATAAATATTTCCTTATCATATAAATTAATAATTAATTATTTTCAAATAATATTACAGAATCACCATTATGACAACCAGGTTGTTCCCAGGAAAGATGGGGGTTTTCGATAAGGATTTCTCCTAACTGGCGCGCAATTAGGTGACCAAACCTCTTCTTAGATAGAACTTCCTTAGACATTGCCAATAATGCTATCTAATAATATTATTAAAATAATATAAATTATTGATATGATAATAGAGATATTGTGCAGTGACAATTATTGAAACAATAATAATAAACAATATCAACGTAGTAATTATTAAATTAATAAAATAACATATTGAACAGTAATTATTGTAACAATTATTGAGTAGTGCATTCTTAAGTAAGGATCAATAATTTAAAAATACTATGCTATACCGTGTGCTACTGTGCAACCACACGTATTATTGTACTTTAACCACCGGGTATTCTAATAGTGTTAACGATAACGATTACCCGTTATTTATAAAAACTCAAATTTGTCGTTTTCTTCATCCGACAGTTATTCTGTTATGTGGCCCACAAATGGTTGCGCCGTCGTACGAATATTCAACGACAGTAAGAATATTCCACTTCCAAACGAATATTCTCCGATAACAATGAGTATTTTATAGCCACTTACTCATTTTGAAAAAAAATCATATATCACCCTTAACTTTTTATCAATTTAACCATTTACTGAATAGAAAAATTGAAAACTTTTATTTCATAAAATTTGAGGTCTTACATCGTGCATTCATTGTAAAAATATCACTGTTATTATATTATTATATTATTACATCATACACTTATAATGTAATATTACAATAATATATTTAAATAAATTATTTTATCGAAGAAGATAAAATATCAACTCTTAATAATTGTCTCTTTTAAAATTTCTCCATTAAATAAATATTTTCTTATCATTTTTATCAATAATTAATTATTCACAAATAATATTACAGAATCACAATAATGACAACCAGGTCGTTCACAGGAAAGAGGGGACTTTTCGATAAGGATTTCTCCTTACTGGCGGGTAATTAAATAATATAACCCCTTTCCTCGACAGATTTTTCTAGACATTGTCAGTAATGTTATCTAATAATATTATTCAAATAATATGAATTATTGGTTTGATAATATAAAATACTGTGCAGTGACAATTATTGAAACAACAATAATATAAAATAATGTGCAATACTGTGTGTTACTGTGCAACAACGCGTATTACTTTATTTTAACCACCAGATATTTCAACAGTGTTAACGGTAACAGTTACGCCGTTATTTTTAGAAAACTCATTCTTATCGTTTTCTTCCTCCGACAATTTTTCGTTACGGGGTCTACAAATGGTTGCGCCGTCCTACGAATATTCCCCGACAACAATGAATATTTTATAATCACTTGCTTATTTTGTAAACTTTACATATATCACCCTTAATCATTTACTGAATAATAATTATAAGAAAAAAATTGAATACTTTTATTTTATAAAATTCGGGGTTTTGCACCTACTTTCTCTTATTGTCCCAAGAAATTCTCCCTCTTAGTATTAATAGTTTTCAACTTCCCATAAAGGGGTAATGATGAAATTTCACACAGATTTTAATTATTAATTGATAGTATTAAATGACTTTCTTAATCCATGTGCAAAAACCTTAAACGACACTTATTTAAGAATGGATAGATTATATTTTAGTGGGTCTCATCCCTTGAATTCAGTGCCCAACACTTGGGTTCCGTACTTAGCATGTGCCCTTAGGACACATGTTAAGAGGACCCATAATAATATTAATGAACCTGACATGTCTTTGCAAAAGACCATTATATAGAAATAGTGATTTATGATTACATATTACTGTAACATGATTTATGATTTCAAATTCAGATCAATAATCAATAACTATATATAACAATTAAATAAAAATAATCTTAAACTGAATTAATTCGGTTGGCCATCAATATATATAATTTTTAGTTTCATTTTTTTTATATCAAGGTTGGACTAGTCCAGAATACCCATCAGGTTAGACTAGCCCAAATATATATGTTGAGATGTGATTATTTAGGTCTAACTAAAGTGTAATCCAATTTATTTAATAGTCCGAATCTGGTATTGACACATATATATTTATTTTGATAGCTTAATCAAATAGTGGAAGAGTCTTTATTAAAGCAAGATTGTGTTTTCTTATTTGGTGGGATAAGGAGATCTAATTTGGGAATGAATCGATCCGTCATTAATTGCAGTTATAAGGTGATTCTAAAAAGGACTCCTACAGCTAACTAGATTCGGGTGAACATGCATGACAACTATAAATACAATAATAAGCAAGGGTTTGGGGGAGAACATAATAACATATGACACAAATAAATAATTTGTACTCCTGTTATTATTTTATAGTGGATTTCTTACGTAAATTTTTGTGTCCATATTTTATATATCTTACAATAATGTGTGTATGTTGATCTGTGTTTATTTCGTGAGTTTGATTTCACAACGATACAATCAACTACTACATCAACTGTTAGCACTGTTTTAGCGGGATAATATACTTTTTGGTCATTGTACTAGGACTCGATTTTCATTGTGATTACCGATTTTTTTTGTTACAATCGCGTAACTATACTCTAAAATAATTACCAAATGATCATTATTTATGTTTTTCATCCAAAAAAAACGGACGGAATGCTGACTATGCATATTGGCTTTTTTTTTTTGCTGACGTGGAGCGCAAAAATACAAGGAGGACGATTAAGTGGCATCATGTATGTGTATGTATACATACCGCGGTTCAGGTACAAACAACCAAAACTAATAATTCCAAAACTAATAATAATAATTTCAAAATAATAATAATTTTAAAATAATAATAATAATATTTTTAAAATAATAATAATTTCAAAGTAATAATAATAATAATTTTTAAATAATAATAATAATAATAATTTTTTGAAATTTAAAAATTTTTAAAAAATTATATAAACTATAAAAATATTTTTATATGAATAACCGTGCTAATTGTCCCTGCATAGATTTAGTTGGTTCAAAATAATAATAATAATAATAATAATAATAATAACAATAGTAATAATAATTTTTTAAAAATAATAATTTCAAAATAATAATAATAATAACAATAATAATAATTTTTAAATAATAATAATAATTTCAAAATAATAATAATAATTTTAAAATAATAATAATAATAATTTCAAAATAATAATAATAATTGTTATTATTTTAAAATTATTATTATTTTGAAATTATTATTATTATTTTAAAATTATTATTATTATTATTTTGAAATTATTGTTATTTAAAAAGTATTATTATTATTATTATTATTATTATTATTATTATTTAAAAATTATTATTATTATAGTTATTTAAAAATTATTATTATTATTTTGAAATTATTATTATTATTATTATTATTTTGAACTAACTAAATCTATGCAGGGACAATTAGCATGGTTATTCATATAAAAATATTTTTATAATTTATATAATTTTTTTTAATTTTTAATTTTTTAAAATTATTATTATTATTATTTAAAAATTATTATTATTATTTTGAAATTATTATTATTAATAATATTTTTGTTATTATTATTTAAAAATTATTATTATTACTATTATTATTATTTTGAAATTATTATTATTATTTTTAAAGATAATAAATTTTACTATTCCACTTTGTTTAAAGGTAACAGAGAAGTGATATGGCAACACTCCGCTCCACGTCAGCAAAAAAACGGGTCAATAACAGTCAACATTCCGTCCGTTTTTTTGGACTGAAATCATAAGTAATGACCATTTAGTAATTATTTTATAGTTACGCGATTGTAACAAAAAAAAATTCGATAACCACAATGAAAATCGGGCCCTAGTACAGTGACAAAAAAAATCAATTATCCCCTGTTTTGACCTATTGTTTTGGTAATTTCGTCATGTGTACAAAATTTGGCGTTAACAATATATATATGTATATTTATATAATCTAAATGAGAATCCTACAATTGAATTAAATTTATTGATCATAAAAATAATAGTAGATAACTATAAAAAATAACAAATCTAAATTGAAATGAATTCCAATCGCCAAGAAAAAAAACAAGAGAGAAGAAAACATCTTCCACCACATAAAAGAAACATATAAGAAAGCAAACTCCTGCCTCACACCGGTTGCAAGCTTGTTATGATTCGGTGTTCCAAAATTACATTATTCGAGTTGCATGTTAGTTTTACCATGGCATCAATTCGATATTGTTGTACATGGCAGCTCAAACTTGAGCCCAACCAAAAAAATTGTCAACAGGGTTACAGCAAGATATTATTTACCAAATCCCAATTGTTCCCTGATTTCAAAATGAGAAGATGGAGGATATATTATAATTTATGGGGAAATTTTGTGCCGTTTTTATTTGTGATGGATTTTATTGTTTCCCTAAATACACATTTAAGGATATAAATATCGTAATATTTATGATGATAAATATGTATTTGAAAAAAATGGTGAAAGATTTAATGGAGGGATCCAACTCCAACTTGAACACTTCAAATATAAAAGAACTTAAACACTGTGAAGCCTTCTTTAGGCTCTTTTAACTTTTTATACTGCACCAAGTCACCAAGTACAGTAGGTTACTAGCTATTGGTCTTTAGGCCCTATTTTTAATTAATTTTTATTTCTTTTCTATTCTTGGGTGATGTTTGATAAAACTAAGTAATTAAGATCATAATAGTTAGTGTATTTTAATAAATTATATCATTGAAATATTGTTTGAACTTAAAAAGATGTTTGATAATTAAAAATATAAAACATTTGAATGACTTTTAAATTTAAAAATATCTTAAATTTACCGAAAAGTTCATCTTATATTGTTTTGAAATCAAAATTTTGTACAATTTGTGCCTTTAGAACATTTGGTTTCTCTTTCAAAAGAGTGTTTTATATCTCACAATTTGGACCTTAAAACCAATGTTTTGGTCACTTGAAAAGCCAAATCAGGACTTTTGATCTCGTCACAATTGATATTCTGATGTTACTACGTCACATTCTGAAACAATCAAATTGTTTCATTTAAAACTAGTGTAATAACCCCTGCAAGACACGAGTTTTGTTTATTGACAATTGTTTGTTGAAAGTAATAATATTTGATCAAAATCTTGTATTGAAGACAAAATTTTTTATTGATATATAATTAATAAACCTTAGTACGTAATTAATCATTTCAAAAATCTTGGTTTGTTCACTGACCTGGTTTACAAAGAGAGAAGTGCGTAAAGTTTATGAGTATGCTGGAAAAGTATATAAAAAGTATGCAGTATAGTAAAAGAGTTGAGCCGTACCATGATTCCATTTTATTAATCCTTGCAAACAAACACAAGTATAAGGGTATTATACCTTGGAAACTTCATGGACCACATCTGTGCTATATTGGTTTTGTCCAAAACCATTAATCATTTCTCCTATTAAGGATAGTCAAGCGGATTACATAACCTATTACCAACAGCACCAATGGTATATACCAACAATCATAAAGATGACTTCTATAAATCCGCATATGAGAATAGCTTGTGAAATGGGACCGAACCTGTGATCTCCTATATGCATTAATTTTAGAAGACATAAACAACCAAGATAAGTAATAAACAGTCATAAAAAGGTTAACCATTCAAGTTAACTTACAATTATTTTTAATAAATTATGACAAGGATCTCTTGTCGGCCTATTATATATAAGATACCGATTAATCAAGAGGAAGTAGTTACATTGAGTAAATTCTCAACCTTATACTTTGTCTGATGTACGACACTTTGTAACAGCAGTATGATCATTCCTCAGTAATTGAGCAAACTGATCAATATAGTGCTCCTGATGCAGCTTCTGATCCCCGAAAACTAATGCAGCTTCTTTCGCATTGTTTCTCAATTCTTCTCCTTCGTTTGAAACCATAGCTCGTCTCAGATACTTGGCTATGTCATCTCGACTGAACGATCCATCTTCGCGTCTCTCCACTTCAATAGCCAACCCCTTGTCTACAAGCATCCTTGCATTTAGTCCTTGGTCGAAAACAAAGGGTAATGCCACAAGGCAATGCCCATATTGAAGCGTTTCAATTACAGATCCCCATCCAGAATGAAACAAAGATCCTCCGATTGAAGGATGAGCTAAAATCTCCCTTTGTGGCGCCCAACCTATTTGAACCACCCCTTTTTCGGCTGTCCGCTGAATAAAACCCGAAGGAGTAGCGGTACTAGCATCATGGAAAGCCCACTCAGGTTTCTGAAGTACCCATATGAAAGGCAATTCGGACATTTCCAACCCATAAGCTATCTCGTAAACTTGGTCTTTACTAAGTTTACACTCACTGCCAAATCCCACAAACACAACTGACCTTGATTTTTGTTTGTCCAGCCAACTAAACATCAATTTCCACGGCGCCACATTTTCTCTCTCTCCTGGTGGCGCAGGCGGAAGTAAACCCACTGGAATCACTGGTTTTCCGTTGATATTTCCTAGTAAATTCAAGTACTCCCCTTCAACTTCAGGGCAACTACGGATTGCCATAGCATAACAGCCTTGGATTACACTGGCGATACGCTGAGCATCTTTAATTTCCGATGCATTTTCTCCATAGATTCCAGGATGGGTCCCGATTGCTTCATACATTCGGAAAGCCACGGATGATCGGAAACTGACCCACTCCGGCGATATCGTCAGACTTTCAGGCGATGGCCTTACACTTTTTTGAGCATCTCCGGTTAGGAATTCCGGCGGGCCTATGAAAGCCAAAGCGGCAGCATTATACGCAGAGAAAAAAATTAACGGGACGCCGCATTCTTGAGCTACATCAACTGCCCAGTGAGGGATTGCATCAACTATAATCCAATCCGGCGACTGACCGGAAACAAATTGCTTAAATGGTTGTGCAAGAAGATCATATGCGATCTTTAAGTACTGCACATTTTCCGGCGAAAGATCCACGGTGGCCTCTGCATCATTTGGTAAAATGAAATTACTAGTAGCAACATTGGGCAATTGGAGTTTTACCAAATTTATGAGATGTGCTAATTCAAAAGGGACTTTAGGGAGTCTTGTGATATTTTTTGGGGTTGATATAAATGAAATGCGAAGGCCTTTTTTGGCTAAGGCTAAAGAGAGCTGAAAAAAGGGGATCATATGGCCAAAAGCTAACCAGGGTAGCATTACTATGTGAATCTCCTTCTCCATTTTTTCCTTGGGGGAGAAGTTAGACTTAGATACTGCTCTTATAAACAGAAGATTAAGCGTTAGCTCTGAAAAGCTCAAGTGATATAATTTAGTAATGATGCCAATAATTTAACAGTTTGGCTACGGATGCGAATACACTGATAATTTAATTGCAATGTTAGGTTCCTACATCTAAATTCTGAATCGCATCGCCTACCAAAAAATCAGTTGTGAATCGCATCGCCTACCAAAAAATCGTACATTATTTATGGTCCTTGGTCCTTTTATGTACGCCGATAATTTAATTGCAATGTTAGGTTCCTACACCTAAATCAGTGAATAAAACCGCTCTAGCATGTTATTTTAACTCTTATCATGTTCACATTTAACTTTAAAATATATGATCGTATCGTAAATTATATTGTATCATAGATACGTACGATTTGACAAACATAAGATACGGCTCACTTTTTGATTTAGTAGTAATTCTTTATTGAATTGTACGCATTGTGTATGGTAGGAGTCTAATAATTTTAACATGGACAAGTATTGATAAGTTGTATTGTATAATTAGCCAAGTATTGATGTGTTTTATTGTACTACTGCCAATTTATATCTACCTGCCAATTTTAATATATTATCAAATTTAAAAGTGATATGAATTTATCTAATTTTAAACAACAAAATTATAAAAATCGTAAATTATATAATATCTGAAAATACTCAAATCTATATACATATATAAAATAAGGTAAACTAAGTTTTTTAGTCCTTGATCTTTGGTATGGGGACTATAATTTAACTATTATTAGAATACTTTTTAAAGCCTCGCGATTTTATTTTATTAACTACTACTAAAACACTTTTTAAATTTAGAATTTAACTATAATTAAAGCATTATTTATGATCTTAAAAAACTTTAAGAGTAACTTATATATTTTATAATAATTTTATTTCTTATAGAAGTTTTTTACTAATATTGATTCTTATGAGCCTAAATTAAAACACATACATAATATTGGTCTATTTTATAATAAAGTTTAAATTACTATATTTTAGCTAAATTATCTCTTTTATTTCTTATAGAAGTTCTTTACTTATATCGATTCTTATGAGTTTAAATTAAAATACACACAGATCATTGTTAAATATATAATTAGTATATTTAACAATGACATATTGTAAGACCCCAACTTTTTAAGAATTAGATTTGATATTTTTTATATATTATTCTACATAGTAAGGTGCTGATTTAATAAATGTTATAGTTGTGGATTGTGACGCCCCCAAAATAGGTATACATCACCCATTCTGAGTCGCAAAATACATGATACAGAACAAATACAACTTCATTAATACAATTATCGTACAAAATACGACAACACATACACTATGAGTTTAAATACAAATATTGTCTCAAAAGGAGTCCTCATTACAATTATTGATACACTATTTTACAAAAATAGTGAGGACTGCTAAAACAACTTTCTAGAACCATCACTCCATACCCCGGCTATTTCCTGCTATGTTCTCACCTCCTGAGAAGAAAAATGGAACAAAAAAAAAGGGTGAGCTCAATTAGCCCAGTAAAAAATATTATGACTAAGATAATATACAACAAATTAACATTAGTCATCAACAGGGAAAAATCTGATAGAATATAATAGACAACAAGTTTTAGATACATAACTGCAATGGAAACAACAATCCATTAGAAGAGTCAAGTAGAGAATGAATTCTACTATCTTCTAAGATTTAAAAGTCCATCATCAATATTTTATCCCTGTAATATCAATCAATATACATTTTGAATCAAATATTCATCTTTGCACTACAGGCCAAAGATATTCATTTGTATCACCAGTTGATCATGTTCATCTCAACACATGTTCATCTTTGCACTACGGACCAAAGATATTCATCAGTTAATCATTCATCTTTGCACTACAAGCTAAAGATATTCAGTAATATCATCATTTAGGACTGAAGATGATGAAAAATATCTTTAAAAAAATGAATCCAGTGAGACAGAAGGACAAATATTAGGTATTCGTATTACAGTTTATCCAAGCGCAATAATACTCCATAATAACCAATTGTGAAGTAGAATTCAAGAATAAAGATCAAAACATAAATACAATCAAAGATAGTAACCATAATAGACATCTTGGATAAAAAGGAGAAAATTTCATTTTTTCGGTGAATAGTGTCGTATTCATGAATAGTGTCATATACGTGAATAGTGTCGTATACGTGAATAGTAACCCCGGCACAAAAAGGTAGAAATTTCACAAAAACTCATATCAATAATTCGGCATAATGATATTGAAGAAAATAATATCATTTAAGAAGAAAATAACATCCCTTACCTCAAAAGAACAGTACTTCCGGCTGAAATATCATGTATAAGGTTGAAGGAAACTTGCACTGATGAATAGAAACTCTCAAAGTATCTAAATACTCAAATACGCTCGATAATATAGAGAGAGAAAGAGAGAAAACTTGTTTCTGGTGTGATTTTCAATTCTAACTAAGCACCCTATTTATAGAAAAATGTTAGAACGCCGAAGCAGACTTAACCTGCTACCTAATGGCTTTACCTGTTACTATTCATGCCCACCACATTTGAAATAAAATTTCAACACATTTCTCACCAACCAAAAGTGGGGCCCACCATATTTTTAATAAAAATATTTATTTTTTGAAACTTCAATAATTCATAAAAAATAGCTCTTTTATTAGAAAAATTCGAATCTCGTGTCCTTTCCATAGGAAATTTAATTCTCTACAATTTTGTAGAAGAAAGTTTTTTCAAATTCCAAACAGAAACTGCCCAAAATCCATAAACGGACGATTTTTAATACATCCATTCCGACAAAATACTGATAAAACACCTCAGCATTAATTCCTTCATTTATATTCATAAAAAAAAATCCATCACTTATATACACATAAAATAAATATTTCCTTATCATATAAATCAATAATTAATTATTCACAAATAATATTACAGAATCACAATTATGACAACCAGGTTGTTCCTAGGAAAGAGGGGGGGTTTTCGATAAGGATTTCTCCTTACTGGCGCGCAATTAGGTGACCAAACTTCTCCTTAGACAGAACTTCCTTAGACATTGCCAATACTGCTATCTAATAATATTATTCAAATAATATGAATTATTGATCTGATAATGGAGATACTATGCAGTGACAATTATTGAAATAACAATAATATAAAATATCAACGTAGTAATTATTAGGGGTGAGCATGGTGCGGTTTGGTGCGGTTTGAAGTCCAAACCGCACCCGAAACAGCTTAGGTGCGGTTTGAAAAATTTAAAACCGCACCCGAAACTGCTTGTGATTGGTGCGGTTCGGTTTTAAAGTGTGCGGTGCGGTTTTAATTGGTGCGGTTTCGGTTCCAAAACCAATTGAAACAACAAAAAAGTTTAAGCCTTCAATAAAATTTAACATAAAACTTACATCGATCAATTAACTTAGTGACAAAGTCGACAATGAGAATTATATCAAGCATTCTTTAAAACTAAAATATGCGATATATAAAATAACGGAGACTATTCGATAACAAGCAAGAATGTTTATCTAGTTCCCCAAAAATTAAAAGTATATACTGAAGATAGAATAAAATATATTATAGAGAGGACTAAAAATAATCTATTAGACTATTACAATTATAGCATTGACATTAACCAATGGATCAAGTGCTCGAGCCCCTCAACTATAAGCCCCTCCAATAACGCATCAAACAAATTCAAAATTTCAAAACCCAATTGCTTAATTTTTGACTCTATAACCTCTAACATCTTCTTTCAATTGGTGAAAAAATGACAATGCAAGACTGAGGTTTTCTTTGAGCGTGTTCAAGTAAAAAGTAACTTTAGAATTTACTAGAGATAATACATACATACACACACATGGTGCGGTTTCGGTTTTATGCTGTTTGGTTTTGGCTAGTAACCAAACCGGAACCGTAAATTTGGTTATTCAACCCACCTAAAACCGCAACATACGCCGGAACCGTTGGTGCGGTTTTAATTGGTGCAGTTCGTGCGGTTTTTGGTGCGATTTCGGTTTCAATTTGGTTACTTGCTCAGCCCTAGTAATTATTGAATTAATAAAATAACATATTGAACAATAATTACTGTAACAATTATTGAGTAGTGCCTTCTTACGTAAGGATCAATAATTCATCAATACTGTGCAATACTGTGTGCTACTGTGCAACCACGTGTATTACTCTATTTTAACCACCGGGTATTCCAACAGTGTTAACGGTAATTACTACGCTGTTATTTATAAAAACTCAAACTTGTCGTTTTCTTCATCCGACCGTTTTCCGTTATGGGGCCCACAAATGGCTGCGCCATCGTACGAATATTCCCCGATAGCAAGAATATTTCACGACCAAATGAATATTCCCCGACAACAATGAATATTTTATAACCACTTGCTTATTTTGAAAATTTTACACATTTCACCCATAACCAAAGCATTATATCAAATTAACACCTTATTATTCAAAATAATAAATAGAGGAAATTTGATTTTATTTATGAATAAGTTGGGGTCTTACAACCTCCCCTCCTTATGAAATTTCGTCCTCAAAATTGACGTACGTATCTGGTGCTTCGAAAATGTGAGGATACCTCGCTTTCATTTCTGATTCCAACACCCAGGTCATTTCTTCAATAACATGGTTCCTCCATAAAACCTTAACTTGTGGTATAACCTTGGTGCGTAGGACATGCTTTTTTCTATCCAAGATCTTAACAGGTACCTCCTTGTACGTTAAATCTTCGGCTATCTCGTCTAGTTCTAACTCAATAATGTGGTTCGGGTCTTTCACATATTTACGAAGCATAGATATGTGAAAAACATTATGAACACGAGACATGCTTGGAGGTAATGCGAGTCTATATGCCACATTTTCTATTCGGTCAAGAATCTCAAATGGACCAACAAATCTTGGATTGAGCTTTCCTCTCTTCCCAAATCTTGTAACTCCCTTCCATGGAGCAATACGTAACAATACATGATCTCCAATATTAAATTTTACGTCCTTTCGATGAAGATCCGCATAACTCTTTTGTCGATCATGTGCCATTTGTATACGTTGTCAGATCATTTGGATCTTTTTTGTAGTTATGCGTACCAATTCTGGTCCCAACAATGTTGCTTCTCTCACTTCATCCCAGCATACTGGAGAGCGACACTTTTGTCCATATAATACCTCGAATGGAGCTATGCGTATACTTGCTTGATAACAGTTGTTGTAGGAGAATTCCACCAATGACAAGTACTTATCTCAACTCCCTTTGAAATCTAGGACACAGAGTCTTAATAGATCTTTAAGAGTTTGAATAGCCCTTTCTGATTGTCCATCCGTTTGAGGATGGTATGCTGAACTGAATCGTAAATCCGTGCTCATAGCTTTCTGCAAGCTAACCCAAAATCGTGAAGAGAATTTTGGGTCATGATCCAAAACTATGGATACTGGCATGCCATGCAATCTCACAATCTCATTCACGTACATACGAGCAAGACGTTCAAGGGAATAAGTCTCCCGTATAGGCAAGAAATGAGCAGACTTGGTTAATCTATCAACAATAACCCAAATCGCATCTATGCCTTGAGATACCTTGGGAAGAGCCGTAACGAAATCCATAGTAATGTGTTCCCACTTCTATTTTGGAATCTCAAGTGGTTGCAATGGACCCTTTGGCACTTGATGCTCTGCCTTTACACATTGACAAGTTAAACACTTTGAGATAAACTCCGCGATCTCTCTCTTCATATTGCTCCACCAAAATGTATGTCGAAGATCATGATACATTTTGGTACTACCAGGATGGATTGCAAACGGTGTGTTGTGCGCCTCCATCATGATTTTATGCTTCAAGTCAGAATCGTTAGGAACACAAAGTCTGGAGTTGACTCGAAGTATTCCTTCTTCATCGATTCTTGCTTCTGGAATATCACCTTCTTGCACTTTCTTTTTCATACGCATCAGCTCCATGTTCGTAGCTTGAGCAACTTTAACTTTATCGATTAAAGTCGGTTCTACTCGTATATTTGATATCATCACGTGGGTACTTGGAGCCTTTACCTCTATCTCCATCCTTTGTAAGTCATACAAAATGAGCCTTTGTGTTAACAACATTGCACTTGTACCCGCATATGATCTTCTACTCAATGCGCCAGCTACCACGTTTGCTTTTCCAGGATGATATTGGATGGTATGGTCGTAATCTTTCAACAGCTCGAGCCAACGTCGTTGCCGCATGTTGAGTTCCTTTTGGGTGAAGAAATATTTAAGGCTCTTATGATCTGTATAGATCTCCACTTTCTCCCCATACAGGTAGTGTCTCCAAATCTTCAACGCGAAAATGACAGCTGCCAACTCTAGATCATGAGTAAGATAATTCATCTCATATTCTTTGAGTTGTCGCGAGGGATAGGCTATGACTTTCCCATGTTGCATGAGAACACATCCTAACCCTTTGACTGAAGCATCACTATAGATAACAAATCCATTCGAACCAGATGGTATTGTCAGAACAGGTGCCAAAATGAGTCTCCTCTTGAGCTCTTGGAAACTCTTCTCGCATTCCTCGCTCCATACGAATTTTGTATCTTTCCGAGTTAGCTGAGTTAACAGAGTAGCGATTCTAGAAAATCCTTCCACGAATCTCTGATAATAAGCAGCTAAGCCCAGAAAGCTATGTACTTCGATCACCGACTTTGGTTGCTCCCAACTTTGTATGGCTTCAATCTTCGTCGGGTCGATAGATACTCCATGTTTTGACACCACGTGCCCAAGGAATGCTACTTCCTCAAGTCAGAACTCGCATTTCTTCAGCTTGGCATAAAGCTTGTTATCGCGAAGCCTTTGAAGTACCAGCTTCAAATGGTGCTCATGATCTTCACGGCTTTTGGAATAGATGAGGATGTTATCAATAAAGACAACAACGAGCTGATCCAAATATTCATTGAACACACGGTTCATCATATCCATGAAAGCAGCAGGAGCATTAGTCAATCCAAAAGATATGACTAAGAATTCATAATGCCCGTACCGAGTTCTGAAAGCAGTCTTTGGAATATCCTCAATTTTAATCTTCAGCTGATGATATCCAGAATGAAGATCGATCTTTGAAAAGAATTGTGCTCCTTGCAACTGGTCAAACAGGTCATCAATACGAGGTAGCGGATACCTATTCTTGATGGTGACATGGTTTAATTCTCGGTAGTCAATACAAAGTCGCATACTCCCATCTTTCTTCTTTACGAATAAAATAGGAGCACCCCAAGGAGATGTACTAGGACGAATGAAACCGATGTCTAACAACTCATGTAATTGGACCTTTAACTCCTGAAGTTCAATAGGAGCCATTCGATATGGGGTTTTAGAAATGGGCTTTGTACCAGGTTCAAGGTCAATAAAGAATTCAACTTCACGTTCTGGGGGTAGACCGGGAAGTTCTTCAGGAAATACGTCAGGAAATTCACTAACAATAAAAATATTATTCAAATCTGACTTATTTTTGTTCAAGTCCATGACATGGGCTAAGAAAGCTTGACATCCGTTTTTCAATAAACGAATAGCTTTATGGCTTGATATGATAGTGATTGACTTTAATGATTTGGTTGTTTGAATTCGCATAATAGGTTGGTTAATAATATGAAAACTAACAACCTTACGAAAATAATCAATTTTGGCATGATGAATAGTTAACCAATCAATCCCTAAAAGCACATCAAATGCAAGTATTTTCAAAGAAATAAGATCGACAGGTAATGTGATGGTACCAACTTGGATCAAACAGAATTTATAAACAGTAGATGCAATGAAGGTTTCTCCTAACGGAGTCTCAACAGATAAGTCAAAGTCTAGTTTCTCCGGAGTCAAGTTTAAACGTTGAGCACAAGAAGGAGAGATAAAAGAATGGGTAGAACCGGTATCTAATAAGGTATAAACTTCGCAAGAATTTATGATTAGCTTACCCGTGATAACTTCATTTGGGTTCCTCACTTGTTGGGAAGTCATGACAACCGCTCTCGCCTGAACTACCCGACTTTGACTTGTTTGGGACAGCATTTGGTGTCATCACTACCGTTGGAATTAACTTTTCTATAGGGTATATTCCACCCTCAACTGCTTCGTCATACTCCTGTTTTATGATCTGAATCATTAATCTTCGATCCATATCGAATTGGGGCTGACCGCAATGTACAGGGTAATTCAAAACTCGATGTTGGGTTCTCTCAATTGCTGTCCAAAAAGAGAAATACATATAATCTATTTTAGCCTTCTTAGATCGGACATCTCTTTCCACAATATCAACGCGTCGTGCAGTTTTTACCCATGCATCACTCATTCTCACTCGTTCAGTTGTTTCTTCTTTCAGCTCAGATTCCAGCTTTATCATTTTATACTCTTCCAAAGAGTGCTTTTGTTCGAGCATCACATATCGGGTAACACAAGCTTGAATTGTTGTATTCTTTTGCTCCACGATCATCTGCCGTTCTTCAGCCTACTCTTCTAACTCATAAATACGATTTTGCAAATCTACATTTCGATCATAAAATTCTTCTAATAAATTCTCCTCAGGTTCCTCTTCTTCCTCACTCTCAGCTGCTACCTCTACGACTAGCTCGGGTGCAACTATTAATTCTTCCCTCACCACAAGAATATCTCTAATTTCTTCTTCGCCTGACATCACATTATCCTGGTTGGCGATTAGAGGTGTCTCCATGGTCTCATTTACTCCATTGTTAACGTTCTCAGCAGCCATTCTTAAAAACTACCATAAAACAAGGGTTAATTAAACAAATCAACATATCACATAATATCCCTATATTATGACCGACCAACAAATAAGCTTAAGTAGGACACACTAGCGAAGGATTTACTCGTCTTTCCCCTCCTAGTTCTATTCCCCGATCTTCGCCAGAGACCATATCCCTAAGCTCTGATACCAACTGTGACGCCCCTAAAATAGGTATACATCACCCATTCTGAGTCGTCAAATACATAGTACAGAAAAAAATACAACTTCATTAATACAATTGTCGTACAAAATACGACAACACATATACTGTGAGTTTAAATACAAATATTGTCTAATAGACAATATTCAAACTCAAAAGGAGTCCTCATTACAATTATTGATACACTATTTTATAAAAATAGTGAGGACTGCTAAAATAACTTTCTAGAACCATCACTTCATACCCCGGTATTTCCTGCTATGTTCTCACCTCCTGAGAAGAAAAATAGAACAAAAAAGAAAATGGTGAGCTCAACTAGCCCAATAAAGAATATTATGACTAAGATAATATACTACAAATTATCATTAGTCTTCAACAGGGAAAAATCTGATAGAATATAATAAACAACAAGTTTTAGATCAACAACTGTAGCGGAAACAACAATCCATTAGAAGAGTCAAGTAGAGAATGAATTCTACTATCTTCTAAGATTTAAAAGTCCATCATCAATATTTTATCCCTATAACATCAATCAATATACATCTTGAATCAAATATTCACCTTTGCACTACAGGCCAAAGATATTCATTTGTATCACCAGTTGGTCATGTTCATCTCAACACCTGTTCATCTTTGCACTACGGGCCAAAGATATTTATCAGTTAATCATTCATCTTTGCACTACAGGCCAAAGATATTCAGTAATATCATCATTTAGGACTGAGGATGATGAAAAATATCTTAAAAAATGAATTTAGTGAGACAGAAGGACAAATATTAGGAATTCGTATTACAGTTTATCCAAGTGCAATAATACTCCATAGTAACCAATTGTGAAGTAGAATTCAAAAATAAACATCAAAACATAGATACAATCAAAGATAGTAACCATAATAGGCATCTTGGATAAAAAGGAGAAAATTTCATTTTTTCGATGAATAGTGCCATATACGTGAATAGTGTCGCGTACATAAATAGTAACCCCAGCACAAAAAGGTAAAAATTTCACAAAAACTCATATCAATAATTCAGCATAATGATATTGAAGAAAATAATATCATTTAAGAAGAAAATAACATCCCTTACCTCAAAAGAACAGTACTTTCAGCTGAAATATCAGGTATAAAGCTGAAGAAAACTTGCACTGATGAATAGAAACTCACAAAGTATCTAAATACTCACAAAATATGCTCGATAATATAGAGATAGAAAGAGAAAACTTGTTTCTGGTGTGATTTTCAATTCTAACTAAGCATCTTATTTATAGGAAAATGTTAGAACGTCGAAACAGACTTAACCTGCTACCTGATGGCTTTATCTGTTACTATTTATGCCCACCACATTTCTCACCAACTAAAAATGGGGCCCACCATATTTTAAATAAAAATATTTATTTTTTGAAACTTTAATAATTCATAAAAAATAGCTCTTTTATCAGAAAAATTCAAATCTCATGTCCTTTCCATAGAAAATTTAATTCTCTACAACTTTGTAGAAGAAATTTTTTCTAAATTCCAAACAGAAAATACCCGAAATCCACATACGGATGATTTTTAAAACCTCCATTCTGACAAAATACTGATAAAATACCTCAGCATTAATTCCTTCATTTATGTCCATAAAAAAATAAATAAATCCATCACTTATATCCACATAAAATAAATATTTCCTTATCATATAAATCAATAATTAATTATTCACAAATAATATTACAGAATCACAATTATGACAACCAGGTCGTTCCCAAGAAAGAGGGGCTTTTCGATAAGGATTTCTCCTTACTGGCGCGCAATTAGGTGACCAAACCTCTCCTTAGACAGAATTTTCTTAGACATTGTCAATACTGCTATCTAATAATATTATTCAAATAATATGAATTATTGATCTGATAATGGAGATACTGTGCAGTGACAATTACTGAAACAACAATAATATAAAATATCAACGTAGCAATTATTGAATCAATAAAATAACATATTGAACAATAATTACTGTAACAATTATTGAGTAGTGTCTTCTTACGTAAGGATCAATAATTCATCAATACTGTCCAATACCGTGTGCTACTGTGCAACCACGCGTATTACTGTATTTTAACCACCGGGTATTCCAATAGTGTTAACGGTAACTACTACGCCGTTATTTATAAAATCTTAAACTTGTCATTTATTTCATCCGACCGTTTTCTGTTATGGGGCCCACAAATGGCTGTGCCATCGTACGAATATTCCCCGACAGCTAGAATATTTCACGACCAAACGAATATTCCCTGACAACAATGAATATTTTATAACTACTTGCTTATTTTCAAAATTTTGCACATTTCACCCATAACCAAAACATTATATCAAATTAACACCTTATTATTCAAAATAATAAATAGAGGAAATTCGATTTTATTTATGAATAAGTTGGGGTCTTACATGGATGATATGTGTTAATTATACAAAGTAAATAGTTGTCGGAAAATATTCGTTTGGTCGAGGAATATTCGTACGACGGCGCAATAATTGGTGGACCACATAACGGAATAACTATCGGAAATAGAAAGCAACAAAAATAACCTTTTTATAAAATAACGGCAAAATTTTTACCGTTAAGCTGTTGAAGTACCCGATGATAAAAGTGCAGTAATACGCGTTGTTCCACAGTAGTACACGGTATTGCATAGTATTTCTGATTATTAATTAAATAATTGCCAACAGCTGCATAATATCTTATATTATTGATTCAATAATTGTTACAGTAACATATGCATAATATTTTATATTATTAAATCAATAATTGTCACGACAAAATAACTCATATTATTGAAATGATATTATTAGATAGAATTATTGACAATGTCTAGAAAATTCTGTCAAAGAAAGGGGTTAGGTTATATAATTATGCGCCAGTAAGGAGAAATCCTTATCAAAAAGCCCCCTCTTTCCTGAGAACGATCTGGTTGTCAATATTGTGATTCTGTAATATTATATGTGAATAATAATTGATAAATAAAAATTATTAATAAATATGATAAGTAAATAATTGTTCAATTTTATAAATGGAGGAATTTAGTATAAAATATTTGTTGAAAGTTTGACATATTATCTTCAATAAAATATTCATTTAAATATATTATTATAATATTACATTAGAATAGTATAATGTGATAATATAATAGTATAATTTATAATTTATAACTTTTGAAATAGCAGTATTATTATAATATAAGATTTGCAGGCATGTGAATTTGTTAAAGGTAAGTGGACGTGAGAAGCTTGGCTTTGTATTCCTTTGTTTTTCAAAATCGGTGTACTGCACTTCCTTTTTCAAAACCATGTGCTTGGTATACATGTGACTTATTTTCTCCAATGAGGCATTTGATTGGTGGAAATTGAGTGGTTGGAGCATGGGAGCACAATAATTGGTTGGAGGCCGCAATCATTTTTTTTTTCAAACCTTGCCTAATTGCCTGCCAACTTTGACAAACCTTCTCCCTCCATTGCACTATAAATAGGATTGCTCGAATGAGCAATCAAGACCAACATCATCACAATACATAAATTCTTATTCTATAATATTGTGATTATTTCTTTTGAGTATAAGAATACTTTGAGTGTAGTTTATAGTGCAAGATTTTCTCAGGATAATATAAGTTATACCAAGTTAGATCTAGTTTTCTACTAAGGTAAATGATGTTATTTTCTTTCAATACTCGTAAGGGATATCATTTTCTTTCATACTTCATATTATGTAAGTGATATTATTTCATTTTATATTCCTAAATTTAAACTTACTATGGTAAGTATTGCTTCTATAATTCCTGAAATGATTAGAAATTCCTTGAGTTTTACGCTTCATATAATATCATTTCACTGGAATATTGGTATGAACTTTCTTATTAAATTTTAATCTTTTCATTTCGGGGTACTATTCATCTGTGGTACTGTTCATACTAGAGTACTATTCATCTGGGTACTATTCATGTTGAAGTACTATTCACGACAAAATTTAGTTTTTTTTATTGTCCAAATTATCTTTGAAATATGAATCTTAAATATCATTATTGAATTTTACTCCACAATTGGTGATCATGTTGACAATTTGAACATTCTTGAACTCTGGATAAATTAAATTATAAATCTTTAATATTTACCTTTAATCTCACTTGATTCATTCTTTATTTCATTGCCATCATCTTCATGCTTATATTGTGGTAAAAGTCATCTTTGGCCTGAAGTGCAAAGATGGACTGTTGATTGGTATGATTTTGACCAGGAATTGTGTATTGGTATAATCATGACCTTTAATGTTACAGATAAAGATTTATGGTTGCATATTCTAATTTGATGTTGAAAGTAAATAAATATGCTTATGTGTAAAGTCCTTCATAGAACATATGTATAAGGACTTTGATGGTAGATCAAATTTGTTAGGTTGATCTGTGCTTAATGTTTATCATTCTGTAAATGAATGTATAGAAGAAAGATCAAAGCTGTTAGGTTGATCTATTTTGAGATGTAATAAATAGGTCTCAACAGAATCGTAGTCTAACAAGCCAGTTGAGAGATTGCAGAAGCCAAGGCAGAATCGTGGAGTATCGAAGAAGTTGCTTTAGAATCGTAGTCTGTCTTAGAAGCCACACTTAGAATCGTGGAGATAGTACGAGAGCCTACCGAGCCAAGTCAAGAATCGCAGTCAGCTCTCGGAAATATGGAATCTACAAAACGAGCAAGTAGAGATCGTAGTCTATCAGAGCTTAAGAGAAATCGTAGTGTTCCCTTCGATTAAGGCTGAACCAAGCACGAGCATGACAAGACACAACGATTATGGTACAAAGACAATAATCGTGGTGTCTCTCCAGTCAGCATCAAAAGCACCAAGTTTCGTCTATTTGATGAAGGAGGGAGTATAACAAATGAAAAATAACTTATAAACGTTGACATTTTGGGAATCCCAATGATCCAACACTCATCCTTAGTATGTATCGAAGAAGCGTATAGAAAAAGCTAAGGAAAGGACTGCATGCCTGCTAAAAACACCTTTTTAAGTGTTAGGTGAGAAAGCAGTCTGCTGTGTCAGTGGGCCAGACGACAGAACAACAGATTTCCAGGAAGTCAACATCAGTGCTCAAAAATGTCTGAAGCATTAAATGCTATAACGAATGCCTTCAACGGAAATATTTCAAAGGCTCCTTCATAAGCAAATCAGACAGAGATTCAAAAAAAGAGAGCAAGCAAGAACGAAAAAGCTCGAGAACTCTCAACGTCCAAACTCTACGATCAAGAAAGAAAAGCTTACGCAGCTACTCAGTTCTTTTGAACGTATGCTTAACTACAACTGAGCAGCACATCACAAGAACTCAACTCTCATCAAGTGTATTCCAAGTCTGCTGCACTTGAAGAGTTCTAAGTGAACTAAGAAGTTCCAAGACTGTTGGTCTTGTAGGAATCTAAGTGATTCAAAGATTGTAAAGATATCCTTAGTCGATTTCCTACTCGTAGAGTAGAAGAGTGGACTAGGAGCCTTGAGTGTTCTGAACCACTTAAAATCATTGTGTATAATATATCTACTATAACTGCTATATCTGTCATACCTGCTTGTCACCTATAAACTTGGTTTATCTTAAAGGGGAACAAACAAATCATATATTCCGCTGTGGTTAATTTATTAACAAATCTGATAAGTATTTTAAATAGGAAAAAGTTTTTAAAATATCTATTCAACCCCCCTTCTAGATAATTATTATGCCTCTAGGAACTAACAATTGGTATCAGAGCAGGTTCTCTTAACTTGCCTGAAAAGCTTGAGTAGATCCAATGGCACAACTGATAAGCGAGTCCAAGACCGATGGAGGTAGCAAGCCTTCAATGTGCAACAAAGACAAATTTGCCAACTGGAAAGTTCGTATGCAAGCCTACATAGATTTAATTGATGAAGAGCTGTTTGAAACCGTTATGAATGGGCCCTACATTCCAACAAAGCTTGCACCAACTCCAGAAGATCCAAACAGAATTCAGATCAAGATCAAATCAAAATGAACTGGCAATGACAAGAAAGTTGTCCAACTAGACAAAAAGGCTAAGAAAATTTTGTTCCAGTCTTTAGAAGATGATCTGTTCGAAAATGTGGTCAACAAAAAAACTGCCAAGGAAGTCTGGGAAGCATTGCTCATTATGCACGAAGGAACAGAAGAAGTTAGAGAAAACAACCAATCTCTTCTGACTCAATAGTATGAGATGTTCGCCCATGTTCCAGGAGAAAACGTCACTTCTACCTATGAGAGATTCAATGTGCAGCTCAACTCTCTTCGAGCTTTTGGAAATATCTATCCAAATAAAGATCTTATTATAAAGTTCATGAGGTCTTTGCCGAGTAAGTGGGATGCCAAAACCACTGCCATCAGAGAATCAAAGAACCTCCATGAAATGACAGTTCAACAACTCTATGGCAACCTTCTTACCTACAAACTAGAACTGACCCAAAGAGCAGAGACTCTATCTAAAGGAAGAAAGAAGGACAAAGGAGTTGCTCTCAAGGTAACAAAGACCACCTCCAAAGCTCATGCTAAAAATGAATCTGACTCTGAGGAAGATAATGATGAGGACATTGCAATGTTGGTCAGAAGACTTAAAAGGTTTATTCGCAAAGGCAGAAGTAGCAGACCTAAGAGATTTAACAACAACAACAGCCAGGAGCAGATCAACGACTTATGCTATAACTGCAAGAAGCCTGACCATTTCATTGCAAACTGCAAAAAACCTCTTACAGAAGAGCTGAAGAGGAAAACAAATCCAAAGAAGGAGTTCAAAGGCTACAAAAAGCTCCAGAAGAAAGACAAAGGTCTTGTGGCCGGAGGATCGTGGAATGACTCAGACAACGACATAAATCCTGAGTCTGGAGATGATGAAGAGCCTCAAGTAGCCAATCTATATCTAATGGCCAAAGATGTAAATCACAAATAAAGCACTGACCATCATGAAGTAAGTATCGATGATGTATTTGACTTTAACTCTCCTGATGTAGACATTGATGATTTAAGAACTACATCAATACATCTGATATGCATCAATACATGAACTGGTTCAGAGTTCTGTCTAAAGATTATTCTCTTCTTCAAAAAGAGAAAGAGAAAGTTCAAGTAGAACTGGAGACAACTCTACTAAGTACCACTTCTTTCTCTAAATTTGAGGCTGAGAATAAAATCTTAAGACATACCAATGAACTCAACACACAAAGAGAGTTAAATCTAACCTCTAAGATTGAGGAACTAGAAAAGGCAATCTTAATTTGGAATGGATCCTCTTCATCCATGGACTCCCTGATCTCCAGTCAGAGAAGTGTATCTGACAGAACATGTTTAGGTTTTGGGGAATCTACCTCAGAATTATATGTGGAAAAGCTAAAGGAAACTAACATTAGTAGTGCTTTAAATTTTAATAGAAGCATTACATTTGTGAAATCCTCACAGAAGGAAGAACCAGTGTATCCCTGCTCTTCCGATCCAAGTCATGTCATAAGACATAATGGATCCCATACTGGCCCGAGGTTTAGAAAAGAGAAAAGTAACTCGGTCATTACTCTCCAACCTCGAAGGATCGTGGAGTCAAGTAAAACCAACTCCATGAACCAACCAGGAAGGATTAATAGAGTTGAGTTTCACTTATCACAAATCATGAATCACACGGATGCATGAAAAAAGAAGAATCAGTATATGGGAAAGACCACCAAGAATCCACACAAGTCCAAATGGAGAAAGAATCCACACACACACAAGCATGTATCATGCTAGATGCTTTGTATGTGATAAATATGGCCATAAGGATGCATTATGCTGCTATAATCCTCTGCATAATAGACCCAAATTCAAGCAAATTTGGGTCCCCAAGGGTACTAACAAGGTAGGACCTATGCAAGTCTGGGTACCAAAATAAAAACTTAACCTTACTGCAGGAACAGAGCTTCACGATCAGAACTTGGTATCTGGACAGTGGATGCTCAAGGCACATGATCGGAAACAAAGCCCTCCTGTCTAACTTCACAGAGAAAGAGGATCAAATAGTCATCTTTGGAGACAACCGCTCTGGAAAGACAAGAGGATATGGCTCAGTTAGGAATAGTACAGTGTCCTTCAGCAAAGTAGCCTATGTGGAAGGACTAAAGCACAATCTTCTGAGGATCAGCCAACTCTGCGACAAGGGTCATCAAGTCACCTTCCTCAATAATCAGTGTCAAGTCAGAGATCTGAAGACCTCTTCTATAAAGCTGACTGAAACAAGAGAAGGGAACGTCTACACCGTTAATCTTTCTCAACTGAGTTCTGATGAGACAATATGCTTTCTTGCTAAAGCCTCTAAAGAAATGAGCTGGCTATGGCATAGAAGGTTGTCTCATCTCAACTTCAAGAGTATGTCAAAACTGGCCTCCAAAGATCTAGTAGCAGGTTTACCCAAGCTCAGCTTCATCATAGAAAGGCCATGCAATGCCTATCAGCTTGGAAAGCAAACTAGGAGCTCATTCAAAGGCAAACCATTCAACTCAATTGATAAGCCCCTACAGTTACTTCACATGGATCTTTTCGGGCCAATTCCAACTGTAAGCCATGGAAAGAGGAGATACTCACTAGTCGTAGTGGATGACTACACTAGATTCACATGGGTGTTCTTTCTAAATTCTAAAGATGAAACAAGCTTCCAACTCATCAAGATGTTCAAGTTGGTGATGAACGAAAAAGGAGAGAAGATCAAGGCTATAAGGAGTGATCATTAAAGAGAGTTCAACTTCTCTGAGATGGATCAGTTTTTCACAGACAATGGCATCAGTCACAACTTCTCAGCTCCACGAACTCCACAGCAAAACGGAGTAGCTGAAAGGAAGAACAGAACGCTGATTGAAGCAGGAAGGACTCTACTAGTAACAACTCATCTGCTTGAATACTTCTGGGTAGAAGCTATTAACACTGTGTGCTACACTCAGAACATGTCTCCTATTCACTTTACACTAAAGAAGACTCCCTATGAGCTGTGGAGAGGAAGCAAGCCAAATGTCAGTTACTTCTATGTGTTTGGTTGTGCATGCTACATTCTCAATAAAGGAAAATAATACCTGACTATGTTTCAACCCAAGACTTTCTTGGATATGCCACATACAACAAGGCCTATAGAGTGTTCAATAAGAAGATGCTAAGTGTTGAAGTCTCGAGTCACATCATCTTTGATGAAATAAACTCAAATAAGTCTGTACCACAAGGCACTGCGATCGACAATCTAGAAACTACGAATGAGGTGTTCGAGCCCAACACCATGATCGTAGCCCCAGAAGATAGAATCATCGAGCCTGAAGAAGAGATCGAGAAGAGAACTACACCAGACGACGAACCTCTGCAACAAGAGATAGAAGTTGATCTTGAAGAGTTCAGACAAGAAGGCACCAGAACAGATGTTCCAACAGGGAACAGATGGGCAAGAGATCACATTCAAGACCTGATTATTGGAGATCCAAATGCAAGAATCAAGACGAGATCTGCCACCCAGAATGAGTGTTTCTATCTGAGCTTTCTGTCCCAAATGGAACCCAAGAAGATAGAAGATGCCATAAAAGATTCGAGTTGGATAGAAGCCATGAAAGAATATTTGATGTCTTGGGATTCTCCGAGGAGTAAAAGGTTCCCTTTGCCATTTTCATGTTGCGAGGAGAGGCAGATTACTGGTGGAAATCTGTAAAGCGTACTCAACCTGCCGCTCTGAAGATATCTTGGGAGAAGTTCCAAGAACTGTTCAACGACAAGTACTTTCCCGAAAGTATTCATCACATGAAGGAGGTAGAGTTTATCAAGCTGGAGCAAAATAATTTGACCGTGTCGCAGTACGAAGCTAAGTTTGCCGAGTTATCCCGGTTTGCGTCCCACTTGGTTGATAATGAGGAGAGAATGACACAGATGTTTCTAAGAGGTTTGAAACCCGAGATACGTCAATATCTAATTTCTCACAAACTGTGTTTGAATTCAGATGTTATATATAGGGCTCAGTTATTGGAGTGCGATAACGAGTCAACCCAACTAAGAGAGAGCAGCCGATAAAATGATAATACTAGTGGTAGCAGTCATTGAAGCGGTGACAACAAACGTGGAGGGAATCAACATGCCAAAAATGGTAACCACTTCGGTGGTAATCATGGCCAAGACAATAAGAGTGGAAATTTTAAGAAGAGAAAATTCAATAATGATGGAAAGACGTTAGCACCAGCACCCGTTGTTAAAGAAGGAGAACGATCATCGATCGTATGCTACAAATGCGGAGGGGAGGGACATATCAGTCCAAACTGTACACAGCAATCCAAAGCATGTTACAATTGTGGAAGAGAAAGTCACCTAGCCCAATTTTATCGTGCATCGAAGTCAAGTCTAGCTGGGATGGAGGCATTAAAGGCCGTCCCAAACAAGACAAAATCGATAGTTCAAGGGAGAGCGTTTGTCGTAACCTCCAAAAAAGTGAAGAATCCGAACGAGGTGATCACGGGTAAGCTAATCTTAAACTCTAGCAAAGTCTATACCTTATTTGATACCGATTCTACCCATTCTTTTATTTCTCCTACTTGCGCTCAATGTTTAAATTTGACTCCAGAGAAATTAGACTTTGGCTTATCTTTTGAAACTCTATTGGAAGAAACTTTCATTACATCCACTGTTTATAAGTCTTGTTTGATCCAAATCGGCACTCGCACATTACCTGTCGACCTTATTTCTTTGAAAATACTTACGTTTGATGTGATTTTAGGGATTGATTGGTTAACTACTCATCATGCGAAATTTGATTATTTTTGTAAGGTTGTTATCTTTCATATTACTAACCAACCTATTATGAGAATTCAAGCAACCAAACCACTAAAGTCAATCACTGTTATATCAAGCCATAAAGCTATTCATTTATTAAAAAATGGATGTCAAGCTTTCTTAGCCCATGTCACAGATTTAAACAAAAATACGTCAAAATTGAATGATATTTCTATTGTTAATAAATTTCCTGACGTATTCCCTGAAGAACTTCCTGGCCTACCCCCAGAGTGTGAAATCGAGTTTGGAATTGACCTTGAACCCGTTACAAAACCCATTTCTAAAGCCCCATATCGAATGACCCCTATTGAACTTCAGGAGTTAAAAACCTAACTACAGAAATTGTTAGATATCGGTTTCATTCGTCCTAGTACGTCTCCTTGGGGTGCTCCTGTTCTATTTGTGAAGAAGAAAGATGGAAGTATGCGACTTTGTATTGACTATCGGGAATTGAATAGGTGCCCGTGGCCTCGCATTGATGACCTTTTTGACCAGTTGTAAGGCGCCAAATTCTTTTCAAAGATCGATTTTTGTTCTGGATATCATCAGTTGAAGATTAAAACCAATGACATCCCAAAGACTGCTTTCAAAACTCGGTACGGGCATTATAAATTCCTAATCATGTCTTTTAGATTGACTAATGCTCCTGCGGCCTTCATGGATATGATGAACCAAGTATTCAAAGAATATTTTGATCATTTCGTGGTTGTCTTTATTGATGACATCCTCATATACTCCAAAAGCCGTGAAGATCATGAGTAACACTTGAGGTTGATACTCCAAAAGCTTCGTGAAAATAAGCTATATGCCAAGTTGAAGAAATGCGAGTTTTGGCTTGAGGAAGTAGCATTTCTTAGGCACGTGATATCAAATCATGGAATATCTGTTGACCCGACAAAGATTGAAGCAATTCAAAGCTGGGAGCAACCTAAGTTAGTGGCCGAAGTACGTAGTTTTCTCGGTTTAGCTAATTATTATCAGAGATTCGTAGAAGGATTTTCTCGAATCGCTACTCTATTAACTCAGCTAACTCGTAAAGATAAAAAATTCAGTTAGAGCGAGGAATGTGAGAAGAGTTTTCAAGAACTCAAGAGGAGACTCATTTCAGCACCTGTTCTGACAATACCATCTGGCTCGGAGGGATTTGTCATCTACAGTTATGCTTCAGGCAAAGGGTTAGGATGTGTTCTCATGCAACATGGGAAAGTCATATCCTATACCTTACGATAACTCAAAGAATATGAGAGAAATTATCTTACTCATGATCTAGAGTTGGCAGCTATCGTTTTTACGCTTAAGGTTTGGAGGCATTACCTGTATAGAGAAAAGGTGGAGATCTATACGGATCATAAAAGTCTCAAATATTTCTTCACCCAAAAGGAACTCAACATGCGACAACGACGTTGGCTCGAGCTGTTGAAAGATTATGATCATACCATTCAGTACCATCCAGGAAAAATAAACGTGGTAGCTGACGCATTGAGTAGGAGATTATATGCGGGTACGAGTGCGATATTGTCAACGTAAAGACCCATTTATGACTTGCAAATGATGGAGATAGAGTTAAAGATTTCAAGGACCCATGTGATGATGGCAAATATACGAGCAGAACTGACTTTAATCGATAAAGTTAAAGCTGTTCAAGCTACAGACTTGGAGCTGATGCATATGAGGAAGAAAGTGTAAGAAGGTGCTATTCCGGAAGCAAGAATCGATGAAGAAGGAATACTTCGAGTCAACTCCAGACTTTGTGTTCCTAACGATTCTGACTTAAAGTATAAAATCTTGATGGAGGCGCACAACACATCGTTTGCAATCCATTCTGGGAGTACCAAAATGTATCGTGATCTTCGACATACATTTTGGTGGAACAATATGAAGAGAGAGATAGCGAGGTT
The DNA here is from genome assembly GCA_016801055.1 of Panax notoginseng. NCBI lineage: Eukaryota > Viridiplantae > Streptophyta > Magnoliopsida > Apiales > Araliaceae > Panax > Panax notoginseng. Next base: position 130,196,166 of record CM029023.1, read on the forward strand.
TATCTCAAGGTGTCTAACTTGTCAGCGAGTCAAGGCGGAGCATCAAGTGCCAAAAGGTCTATTGCAACCACTTAAAATTCTAGAATTGAAGTGGGAGCACATTATCATGGATTTCGTTACTGGTCTTCCCAAGGTTTCTCAAGGCATAGATGTGATTTGGGTCATTGTTGATAGATTAACCAAGTCTGCTCATTTCATACCGTTACGAGAAACTTATACACTTGAATGTCTTGCTCATATGTACATAAACGAGATTGTATGATTGCATGGTATGTCGGTATCCATAGTTTCTGATCGAGACCCAAGATTCACTTCACGATTTTGGGTTAGTTTGCAAAAAGCTATGGGCACGGATTTACAATTTAGTTCGGCATATCATCCTTAAACAGACGGGCAGTCGGACAGGACTATTCAAACTCTTAAAGATTTATTAAGACTCTGTGTCCTTGACTTCAAAGGAATTTGAGACAAGTTCTTACCATTGGTGGAGTTTTTCTACAACAACAGTTATCAAGCAAGTATTGGCATGACTCCATTTGAGGCGTTGTATGTAAGAAAGTGTCGTTCTCCAGTATACTGGGATGAGGTGGGTGAAGCAACGTTGTTGGGACCGGAGTTGGTACGTATGACTATAGAAAAGATTCAAACAATCTGACAACGTATAAAAATCTCACAAGATCGACAAAAGAGTTATGCTGATCTTCATCGAAAGGACGTGGAATTCAATATTGGAGATCATGTGTTGTTACGTGTTGCTCCATAGAAAGGAGTTACGAGATTTGAAAAGAGAGGAAAGCTCAATCCTCGATTCATTGGCCCATTTATAATTCTCGATCGAGTAAGAACTATGGACTATAGACTCGCCTTACCGCCAAGTATGTCTCGTGTTCATAACGTTTTTCATATATCTATATTACGTAAATATGTGAAAGACCCGAACCACATTATTGAATTAGAACCGGACGAGATAGCGGAAGATTTAACATATGAAGAGCTACCTGTTAAAATCTTGGATACGAAGGATCATATTCTACGCTCCAGGGTACCTTAAGTCAAAGTTTTGTGGAGAAACCACAATGTTGAGGAAATGACCTGGGAGTTAGAATCTGAAATGAAGTCAAGGTATCCTCACCTTTTCAACATACCAGGTACGCACCCTAATTTCGAGGATAAAATTTCATAAGAAGGGGAGGTTGTAAGATCCCAACTTTTATGAATAAAGATTAATTTTTTTCGAATTATATTTTTGAATATTATGGTGTGGATTTGATATAATGTTATAGTTGTGGGTAATATTTACAAATTTTACAAAGTAAGCAAGTGGTTATAAAATATTCAATTGATCGGGAAATATTCGTTTTAACAGGAAATATTCGTACGACGACACCATCATTGGTAGACCCCACAACAGAATAACTGTCAGAGTTAGAAAACGACATAAATATCTTTTTATAAAATAACGGCGAAAGTTTTACCGTTAAACTGTTGAAATAGCCGGTAATAAAAGAACAGTAATACGCATGGTTGAATAGTAGCACACAGTATTTATTATTGATGCTTACGTAAGAAGTCACTCAGTTATACTCAATTATTGTTACAGTAATTGCTGCATAGTATCTCACGTTATTTGATTCAATTATTGTCACATTATCTGTAAGACCCCGAATTTTATGAAATAAAAGTATTCAATTTTTCTTATAATTACTATTCAATAAATGGTTAAATTGATAAATGTTAAAGTTAAGGGTGATATATGATTTTTTTTCAAAATAAGCAAGTAGTTATAAAATATTTATTTTATCGGAGAATATTCGTTTGGTCGTGGAATATTCTTTCTGTCGGGGAATATTCGTACGACGGCACAGCTATTTGTGGGCCCCATAACGAATAACTGTCGGGTGAAGAAAACGATAAATTTGAGTTTTTACAAATAACGGCGTAGTTGTTACCGTTAACACTGTTGGAATACCCGTTGGTTAAAATGCAGTAATACGCGTTATTGCACAGTAGCACACGGTATTGCACAGTATTTTTAAAATTATTGATTCTTACGTAAGAAGGCACTACTCAATAATTGTTACAGTAGTTACTGTTCAATATTTTATTTTATTGATTCAATAATTGTTGCGTTGATATTTTATATTATTGTTGTTTCAATAATTGTTGCTGCACAGTATTTCCCATTATCAGATCAATAATTCATATTATTTGAATAGTATTATTAGATAGCATTATTGGCAATGTCTAGAAAGTTCTGTCTAAGGAGAGGTTTGGTCATCTAATTGCGCGCCAGTAAGGAGAAATCCTTATTGGAAAGCCCCCTCTTTCCTGGGAACGGCCTGGTTGTCATAAATGTGATTCTGTAATATTATTTGTGAATAATTAATTATTGATTCATATGATAAGGAAATATTTATTTTATGTGGATATAAACGAGAGATATATTTTTGTGGTTAAAAATGAAGGAGTTAATGTTGAGATTTTTATCCGTATTTTTGTCGGAATGGAGGTATTAAAAATCAGGATTTTTGAGATATTTTGCGGGGGTTATAATTTTTAATCCGACCGTTGGATCGTGGTAAATTTTGGATATGTTATACATATATAAGTTGAGTATATGCCCATAAATTTTGAACCGTTAAAAATGAACGTATGATTTGTTATGAATTTTAAGAGGTGGCTGATTCGGAAATCAGGTTATAAATCATTTTTGGTAGAAAATTCTAGAATTGGTGGGCCCCACTTGTGGTTGGTGAAGAAATGTGCTGAATTATATTTCAAATGTGGTGGGTGGGAATAGTAGCAGGTAAAGCCATCAGGTTGCAGGTCAAACCTACCAAAATTTTCCTATAAATAGAGGGCTAAGTTAGAATTGAAAATCACACCAGAAACATAAGCTTTCTCTCTTTCTCTCTCTATATTATGAAGCATATTTTGTGAGTTTTTAGATACTTGGTGAGTTATTATTCATCAGTGCAAGTTTCCTTCAGTATCATATCCGATATCCAGTCAGAAGTACTGCTCTTTTGAGGTAAGGGATAGTAAGGGATAGTAAGGGATATTAAGGGATTTTAAGGGTTGTTATGATTTTCAGTTTCGTAATTTTTCTGATCTTCAAAAATTCTGGAAAAATTTGAAATGATATTTTGATGAGTTTTCTTGATTGTGTCCAAAAATGGTGATTTTTGGATGTATAGATTGAGAGTTATGAATTTTATGAGAAAAGACTATTTTAAAAGTAACTGCTTATAATTCCTTGTGGTTAATTCCAAAATTGATGAAATTTTTATTGGGAGTACATGTATATGATAGAAGTATACTCTGTAAATTTCAGATTTTTTGGACAAAAGTATAATTTTTGATAAATGTTTAAATATTCGGCTATTTTGGCCATATGAAAAATAGTAAATGACTTTTAAAAATTCTGAGAAAAATATATGTTCAATATGGAACTATATTCTGCTAAATTCCAGAAAAGAAATATTTTTGGAACTGATTTGGTATTTTTCATAAAAATTATCTAGTTATGAGTAAATGAATTAAATATGTTTTGTGAAGAAAGAAAATTGGAAAATAGGATTTTATGGCTTGAGAATCCTATATGAGGTATATGCAGATTTTTGATGAGGGTTTTGGTTATTGATGATGAAATTGTAAGAGTTGGCATTTTATGATGATTAAATGCAATAATTAGTAAAGTGTAAACAATTAAAATAAATTGTTTATAAATTTAAGTAATGTTATTCTTTCAATATCATTATGCCGAAATATTGATATGGATTTTATTGTGGAATTTCTATCTTTTTCATGTCGGAGTTACTATTCATGAGTTGCTATTCATGAGTTATTATTCATGAGTTACTATTTACGAGTTACTATTCATAGAAAAATTGGTTTCTTTTTCTGACCAAATTATCGTTGATTTATGATTGTTGCTCTTGAAAATAAATGCAGTTGTTGATAATATTATTTTTATTATCATATATAACATTTTTATAACCCTGATGTTAAATTTCTCTTTCACTTGAGTGTAAAGATGGGTAAATTACTGGTATGATCGTGACTGAGGAATATCTTTGGCCTGTAGTGCAAAGATGATTTGTTAACTGGTATGATCATGACCATTGAATTTATAATTGAATATCTTTAGCTCAAGTGTAAAGATGAATTGATTAACATGGTTATAATTATTGTTTATATAAATTCTGAAATGATTATATATTTCTTTGAGATATGAATATATTTGGCCTGTAGTGCAAATATGAATTGTTGAGGAATATCTTTGGCCTGTAGTGAAAAGATGAATTGTTGACGAATATCTTTGGCCCGTAGTGCAAAGATGACCTGTTGTTGAATATCTTTGGCCAGTAGTGCAAAGATGAACTGTTGACGAATATCGTTGGCCTGTAGTGCAGAGATGAATTTATTAGTATGATTATGAACAGGAACTGTGATTTGGTATAACCATAATCTTTGATGTTTCAGGTAAAGACAGGTGATGAAAATATTCTTCGTCCTGGGTGCGAAGAAAAATTTAGAATCACAATTATGATTATGAGTTATTCATATGATTGTGGAAAGAAATTGTTGATTGATGTTACAGGGATAAAACATTGTTGGTGGATTTTTAACATGGGGAAGATAATAGACTTTGTAGTCTATTTGACTCTTCTAATGGATTGCTCGTTCCGCTGCAACTATGGTTGAAATTTTTATCATTTGCCATATGTTCTAAATCTCTGATTTATTGTTGATGAAGGCTATTGATAATTTAATTATCTTTAGTCATGATATTCTTTACTGAGCTAGTTGTGCTCACCCTTTTGCTTCACAATTCCTTTCAGGTAATAAGAGTGTAGCTGGGTCGAGCGGGGGTAACAAGGGAATAGAACGGTGGTCATCATTTAGTAGTTATATTTGGTGAAGAAAATAGGGTGAGGCGAACCCAACGTTGGAAGGGTGTTTTGTCACTATCATACAAGATGTCTAATGACATACAACCTCGTGTCATCATAAGACAGGGATGTGCTCATCCACTTGCTGAGTATATCTATGGGCACTACCTATATAATCTTGGTGTTTGTTTGAAGTATAATTCTCAATTAGAGACAGTGGAGATAATGATAAGTCAAGAGAAGACTCACCATTGGGAAGAATATGATAGTAATCTTCTCGTTTTTCTTTGGGGTCTATTGGGTCAACCAAAGATAATTCTGTGGCCATATGATATCTATCATAACCTAGAAGCATGGTCATCCATGTACGAAGGTTTCCTTGAGTACTTCCCAAAGATTCTAATTTCTAAAACAATTTTTGACTATACCTTTATGTAAGGTGTCATTGTGAGGTGATGTCCACGGTTGGAACATGAGTCACATTTGGTATATATTTGTATCCAAACTCACAGCATATGTGTTGTTGTATTTTGCACGACAATTGTTGTAATAAAGTTATAGTTGTTTTCTGTACCATGTATTTGGCGACTCAGAATAGGTTGGATGGAATGGATCTATTTTGGGGGCGTTACATTTGGTATCAGAGCTTAGGGATATGGTCTCTGGCGGAGATCGGGGAATAGAACTAGGAGGGGAGAGATGAGTAAATCCTTCGCTAGTGTGTCCTACCTAAGCTTATTTGTTGGTCAGTCATAATATTGGGATATTATGTGATATGTTAATTTGTTAAATTAACACTTGTTTTGAAGCTGTATTCTAGAATGTTATTTGAAATACAGGAGATGAGCAATGGAGAAATTATGATGACAGAGAAGATGGAATTTGAAATGAAAGGAAGGTATTCTCAACTCTTTGAAATACCAGGTACGTAAATTTCGGGGACGAAATTTCATAAGGAGGGGAGATTGTAAGACCCCGAATTTTATGAAATAAAAGTATTCAATTTTTCTTATAATTACTATTCAGTAAATGGTTAAATTGATAAATGTTAAAGTTAAGGGTGATATATGATTTTTTTTCAAAATAAGCAAGTAGTTATAAAATATTTATTTTGTCGGAGAATATTCGTTTGGTCGTGGAATATTCTTTCTGTCGGGGAATATTCGTACGACGGCGCAGCTATTTGTGGGCCCCATAACGAATAACTGTCGGGTGAAGAAAACGATAAATTTGAGTTTTTACAAATAACGGCGTAGTTGTTACCGTTAACACTGTTGGAATACCCGGTGGTTAAAATGCAGTAATACGCGTTATTGCACAGTAGCACACGGTATTGCACAGTATTTTTAAAATTATTGATTCTTACGTAAGAAGGCACTACTCAATAATTGTTACAGTAGTTACTGTTCAATATTTTATTTTATTGATTCAATAATTGTTGCGTTGATATTTTATATTATTGTTGTTTCAATAATTGTTGCTGCACAGTATTTCCCATTATCAGATCAATAATTCATATTATTTGAATAGTATTATTAGATAGCATTATTGGCAATGTCTAGAAAGTTCTGTCTAAGGAGAGGTTTGGTCATCTAATTGCGCGCCAGTAAGGAGAAATCCTTATTGGAAAGCCCCCTCTTTCCTGGGAACGGCCTGGTTGTCATAAATGTGATTCTGTAATATTATTTGTGAATAATTAATTATTGATTCATATGATAAGGAAATATTTATTTTATGTGGATATAAATGAGGGATATATTTTTGTGGTTAAAAATGAAGGAGTTAATGTTGAGATTTTTATCCGTATTTTTGTCGGAATGGAGGTATTAAAAATCAGGATTTTTGAGATATTTTGCGGGGGTTATAATTTTTAATCCGACCGTTGGATCGTGGTAAATTTTGGATATGTTATACATATATAAGTTGAGTATATGCCCACAAATTTTGAACCGTTAAAAATGAACGTATGATTTGTTATGAATTTTAAGAGGTGGCTGATTCGGAAATCAGGTTATAAATCATTTTTGGTGGAAAATTCTAGAATTGGTGGGCCCCACTTGTGGTTGGTGAAGAAATGTGCTGAATTATATTTCAAATGTGGTGGGTGGGAATAGTAGCAGGTAAAGCCATCAGGTTGCAGGTCAAACCTACCAAAATTTTCCTATAAATAGAGGGCTAAGTTAGAATTGAAAATCACACCAGAAACATAAGCTTTCTCTCTTTCTCTCTCTATATTATGAAGCATATTTTGTGAGTTTTTAGATACTTGGTGAGTTATTATTCATCAGTGCAAGTTTCCTTCAGTATCATATCCGATATCCAGTCAGAAGTACTGCTCTTTTGAGGTAAGGGATAGTAAGGGATAGTAAGGGATATTAAGGGATTTTAAGGGTTGTTATGATTTTCAGTTTCGTAATTTTTCTGATCTTCAAAAATTCTGGAAAAATTTGAAATGATATTTTGATGAGTTTTCTTGATTGTGTCCAAAAATGGTGATTTTTGGATGTATAGATTGAGAGTTATGAATTTTATGAGAAAAGACTATTTTAAAAGTAACTGCTTATAATTCCTTGTGGTTAACTCCAAAATTGATGAAATTTTTATTGGGAGTACATGTATATGATAGAAGTATACTCTGTAAATTTCAGATTTTTTGGACAAAAGTATAATTTTTGATAAATGTCTAAATATTCGGCTATTTTGGCCATATGAAAAATAGTAAATGACTTTTAAAAATTCTGAGAAAAATATATGTTCACTATGGGACTATATTATGCTAAATTCCAGAAAAGAAATATTTTTGGAACTGATTTGGTATTTTTCATAAAAATTATCTAGTTATGAGTAAATGAATTAAATATGTTTTGTGAAGAAAGAAAATTGGAAAATAGGATTTTATGGCTTGAGAATCCTATATGAGGTATATGCAGATTTTTGATGAGGGTTTTGGTTATTGATGATGAAATTGTAAGAGTTGGCATTTTATGATGATTAAATGCATTAATTAGTAAAGTGTAAACAATTAAAATAAATTGTTTATAAATTTAAGTAATGTTATTCTTTCAATATCATTATGCCGAAATATTGGTATGGATTTTATTGTGGAATTTCTATCTTTTTCATGTCGGAGTTACTATTCATGAGTTGCTATTCATGAGTTATTATTCATGAGTTACTATTTACGAGTTACTATTCATAGAAAAATTGGTTTCTTTTTCTGACCAAATTATCGTTGATTTATGATTGTTGCTCTTGAAAATAAATGCATTGTTGATAATATTGTTTTTATTATCATATATAACATTTTTATAACCCTGATGTTAAATTTCTCTTTCACTTGAGTGTAAAGATGGGTAAATTACTGGTATGATCGTGACTAGGAATATCTTTGGCCTGTAGTGCAAAGTTGAATTGTTACTGGTATGATCATGACCATTGAATTTATAATTGAATATCTTTAGCTTAAGTGTAAAGATGAATTGATTAACATGGTTATAATTATTGTTTATATAAATTCTGAAATGATTATATATTTCTTTGAGATATGAATATATTTGGCCTGTAGTGCAAATATGAATTGTTGAGGAATATCTTTGGCCTGTAGTGCAAAGATGAATTGTTGATGAATATCTTTGGCCCGTAGTGCAAAGATGACCTGTTGTTGAATATCTTTGGCCAGTAGTGCAAAGATGAACTGTTGATGAATATCTTTGGCCTGTAGTGCAAAGATGAATTTATTAGTATGATTATGAACAGGAACTGTGATTTGGTATAACCATGATCTTTGATGTTTCAGGTAAAGACAGGTGATGAAAATATTCTTCGTCCTGGGTGCGAAGAAAAATTTAGAATCACAATTATGATTATGAGTTATTCATATGATTGTGGAAAGAAATGTTGATTGATGTTACAGGATAAAACATTGTTGGTGGATTTTTAACATGGAGAAGATAATAGACTTTATAGTCTATTTGACTCTTCTAATGGATTGCTCGTTCCGCTGCAACTATGGTTGAAATTTTTATCATTTACCATATGTTCTAAATCTCTGATTTATTGTTGATGAAGGCTATTGATAATTTAATTATCTTTAGTCATGATATTCTTTACTGAGCTAGTTGTGCTCACCCTTTTGCTTCACAATTCCTTTCAGGTAATAAGAGTGTAGCTGGGTCGAGCGGGGGGGTAACAAGGGAATAGAACGGTGGTCATCATTTAGTAGTTATATTTGGTGAAGAAAATAGGGTGAGGCGAACCCAACGTTGGAAGGGTGTTTTGTCACTATCATACAAGATGTCTAATGACATACAACCTCGTGTCATCATAAGACAGGGTGTGCTCATCCACTTGCTGAGTATATCTATGGGCACTACCTATATAATCTTGGTGTTTGTTTGAAGTATAATTCTCAATTAGAGACAGTGGAGATAATGATAAGTCAAGAGAAGACTCACCATTGGGAAGAATATGATAGTAATCTTCTCGTTTTTCTTTGGGGTCTATTGGGTCAACCAAGGATAATTCTGTGGCCATATGATATCTATCATAACCTAGAAGCATGGTCTCCCATGTACGAAGGTTTCCTTGAGCACTTCCCAAAGATTCTAATTTTTAAAACAATTTTTGACTATACCTTTATGTAAGGTGTCATTGTGAGGTGATGTCCACGGTTGGAACATGAGTCACATTTGGTATATATTTGTATCCAAACTCACAGCATATGTGTTGTTGTATTTTGCACGACAATTGTTGTAATAAAGTTGTAGTTGTTTTCTGTACCATGTATTTGGCGACTCAGAATAGGTTGGATGGAATGGACCTATTTTGGGGTCGTTACATTTGGTATCAGAGCTTAGGGATATGGTCTCTGGCGGAGATCGGGAATAGAACTAGGAGGGGAGAGATGAGTAAATCCTTCGCTAGTGTGTCCTACCTAAGCTTATTTGTTGGTCAGTCATAATATTGGGATATTATGTGATATGTTAATTTGTTAAATTAACACTTGTTTTGAAGCTGTATTCTAGAATGTTATTTGAAATACAGGAGATGAGCAATGGAGAAATTATGATGACAGAGAAGATGGAATTTGAAATGAAAGGAAGGTATTCTCAACTCTTTGAAATACCAGGTACGTAAATTTCGGGGACGAAATTTCATAAGGAGGGGAGATTGTAAGACCCCGAATTTTATGAAATAAAAGTATTCAATTTTTCTTATAATTACTATTCAGTAAATGGTTAAATTGATAAATGTTAAAGTTAAGGGTGATATATGATTTTTTTTCAAAATAAGCAAGTGGTTATAAAATAATCATTTTGTCGGGGAATATTCGTTTGGTCGTGGAATATTCTTTCTGTCGGGGAATATTCGTACGACGGCGCAGCTATTTGTGGGCCCCATAACGAATAACTGTCGGGTGAAGAAAACGACAAATTTGAGTTTTTACAAATAACGGCGTAGTTGTTACCGTTAACACTGTTGGAATACCCGTGGTTAAAATACAGTAATACGCGTTATTGCACAGTAGCACACGGTATTGCACAGTATTTTTAAATTATTGATTCTTACGTAAGAAGGCACTACTCAATAATTGTTACAGTAATTACTGTTCAATATTTTATTTTATTGATTCAATAATTGTTGCGTTGATATTTTATATTATTGTTGTTTCAATAATTGTTGCTGCACAGTATTTCCCATTATCAGATCAATAATTCATATTATTTGAATAGTATTATTAGATAGCATTATTGGCAATGTCTAGAAAGTTCTGTCTAAGGAGAGGTTTGGTCATCTAATTGCGCGCCAGTAAGGAGAAATCCTTATTGGAAAGCCCCCTCTTTCCTGGGAACGGCCTGGTTGTCATAAATGTGATTCTGTAATATTATTTGTGAATAATTAATTATTGATTCATATGATAAGGAAATATTTATTTTATGTGGATATAAATGAGGGATATATTTTTGTGGTTAAAAATGAAGGAGTTAATGTTGAGATTTTTATCCGTATTTTTGTCGGAATGGAGGTATTAAAAATCAGGGTTTTTGAGATATTTTGCGGGGGTTATAATTTTTAATCCGACCGTTGGATCGTGGTAATTTTTGGATATGTTATACATATATAAGTTGAGTATATGCCCACAAATTTTGAACCGTTAAAAATGAACGTATGATTTGTTATGAATTTTAAGAGGTGGCTGATTCGGAAATCAGGTTTAAATCATTTTGGTGGAAAATTCTAGAATTGGTGGGCCCCACTTGTGGTTGGTGAAGAAATGTGCTGAATTATATTTCAAATGTGGTGGGTGGGAATAGTAGCAGGTAAAGCCATCAGGTTGCAGGTCAAACCTACCAAAATTTTCCTATAAATAGAGGGCTAAGTTAGAATTGAAAATCACACCAGAAACATAAGCTTTCTCTCTTTCTCTCTCTATATTATGAAGCATATTTTGTGAGTTTTTAGATACTTGGTGAGTTGCTATTCATCAGTGCAAGTTTCCTTCAGCATCATATCCGATATCCAGTCAGAAGTACTGCTCTTTTGAGGTAAGGGATAGTAAGGGATAGTAAGGGATATTAAGGGATTTTAAGGGTTGTTATGATTTTCAGTTTCGTAATTTTTCTGATCTTCAAAAATTCTGGAAAAATTTGAAATGATATTTTGATGAGTTTTCTTGATTGTGTCCAAAAATGGTGATTTTTGGATGTATAGATTGAGAGTTATGAATTTTATGAGAAAAGACTATTTTAAAAGTAACTGCTTATAATTCCTTGTGGTTAACTCCAAAATTGATGAAATTTTTATTGGGAGTACATGTATATGATAGAAGTATACTCTGTAAATTTCAGATTTTTTGGACAAAAGTATAATTTTTGATAAATGTCTAAATATTCGGCTATTTTGGCCATATGAAAAATAGTAAATGACTTTTAAAAATTCTGAGAAAAATATATGTTCAATATGGGACTATATTCTGCTAAATTCCAGAAAAGAAATATTTTTGGAACTGATTTGGTATTTTTCATGAAAATTATCTAGTTATGAGTAAATGAATTAAATATGTTTTGTGAAGAAAGAAAATTGGAAAATAGGATTTTATGGCTTGAGAATCCTATATGAGGTATATGCAGATTTTTGATGAGGGTTTTGGTTATTGATGATGAAATTGTAAGAGTTGGCATTTTATGATGATTAAATGCATTAATTAGTAAAGTGTAAACAATTAAAATAAATTGTTTATAAATTTAAGTAATGTTATTCTTTCAATATCATTATACCGAAATATTGGTATGGATTTTATTGTGGAATTTCTATCTTTTTCATGTCGGAGTTACTATTCATGAGTTGCTATTCATGAGTTATTATTCATGAGTTACTATTTACGAGTTACTATTCATAGAAAAATTGGTTTCTTTTTCTGACCAAATTATCGTTGATTTATGATTGTTGCTCTTGAAAATAAATGCATTGTTGATAATATTGTTTTTATTATCATATATAACATTTTTATAACCCTGATGTTGAATTTCTCTTTCACTTGAGTGTAAAGATGGGTAAATTATTGGTATGATCATGACTAGGAATCTCTTTGGCCTGTAGTGCAAAGTTGATTGTGACTGGTATGATCATGACCATTGAATTTATAATTGAATATCTTTAGCTTAAGTGTAAAGATGAATTGATCAACATGGTTATAATTATTGTTTATATAAATTCTGAAATGATTATATATTTCTTTGAGATATGAATATATTTGGCCTGTAGTGCAAATATGAATTGTTGAGGAATATCTTTGGCCTGTAGTGCAAAGATGAATTGTTGATGAATATCTTTGGCCTGTAGTGCAAAGATGAACTGTTGTTGAATATCTTTGGCCAGTAGTGCAAAGATGAACTATTGTTGAATATCTTTGGCCGTAGTGCAAAGATGGATTTATTAGTATGATTATGAACAGGAACTGTGATTTGGTATAACCAAGATCTTTGATGTTTCAGGTAAAGACAGGTGATGAAAATATTCTTCGTCCTGGTGCGAAGAAAAATTTAGAATCACAATTATGATTATGAGTTATTCATATGATTGTGGAAAGAAATTGTTGAATGATGTTACAGGGATAAAACATTGTTGGTGGATTTTTAACATGGAGAAGATAATAGACTTTATAGTCTATTTGACTCTTCTAATGGATTGCTCGTTCCGCTGCAACTATGGTTGAAATTTTTATCATTTACCATATGTTCTAAATCTCTGATTTATTGTTGATGAAGGCTATTGATAATTTAATTATCTTTAGTCATGATATTCTTTACTGAGCTAGTTGTGCTCACCCTTTTGCTTCACAATTCCTTTCAGGTAATAAGAGTGTAGCTGGGTCGAGCGGGGGTAACAAGGGAATAGAACGGTGGTCATCATTTAGTAGTTATATTTGGTGAAGAAAATAGGGTGAGGCGAACCCAACGTTGGAAGGGTGTTTTGTCACTATCATACAAGATGTCTAATGACATACAACCTCGTGTCATCATAAGACAGGGATGTGCTCATCCACTTGCTGAGTATATCTATGGGCACTACCTATATAATCTTGGTGTTTGTTTGAAGTATAATTCTCAATTAGAGACAGTGGAGATAATGATAAGTCAAGAGAAGACTCACCATTGGGAAGAATATGATAGTAATCTTCTCGTTTTTCTTTGGGGTTTATTGGGTCAACCAAGGATAATTCTGTGGCCATATGATATCTATCATAACCTAGAAGCATGGTCTCCCATGTACGAAGGTTTCCTTGAGCACTTCCCAAAGATTCTAATTTTTAAAACAGTTTTTGACTATACCTTTATGTAAGGTGTCATTGTGAGGTGATGTCCACGGTTGGAACATGAGTCACATTTGGTATATATTTGTATCCAAACTCACAGCATATGTGTTGTTGTATTTTGCACGACAATTGTTGTAATAAAGTTGTAGTTGTTTTCTGTACCATGTATTTGGCGACTCAGAATAGGTTGGATGGAATGGATCTATTTTGGGGCGTTACATTTGGTATCAGAGCTTAGGGATATGGTCTCTGGCGGAGATCGGGGAATAGAACTAGGAGGGGAGAGATGAGTAAATCATTCGCTAGTGTGTCCTACCTAAGCTTATTTGTTGGTTAGTCATAATATTGGGATATTATGTGATATGTTAATTTGTTAAATTAACACTTGTTTTGAAGCTGTATTCTAGAATGTTATTTGAAATACAGGAGATGAGCAATGGAGAAATTATGATGACAGAGAAGATGGAATTTGAAATGAAAGGAAGGTATTCTCAACTCTTTGAAATACCAGGTACGTAAATTTCGGGGACGAAATTTCATAAGGAGGGGAGATTGTAAGACCCCGAATTTTATGAAATAAAAGTATTCAATTTTTCTTATAATTACTATTCAGTAAATGGTTAAATTGATAAATGTTAAAGTTAAGAGTGATATATGATTTTTTTTCAAAATAAGCAAGTAGTTATAAAATATTTATTTTATCGGAGAATATTCGTTTGGTCGTGAAATATTCTTTCTGTCGGGGAATATTCGTACGACGGCACAGCTATTTGTGGGCCCCATAACGAATAACTGTCGGGTGAAGAAAACGACAAATTTGAGTTTTTACAAATAACGGCGTAGTTGTTACCGTTAACACTGTTGGAATACCCGTTGGTTAAAATACAGTAATACGCGTTATTGCACAGTAGCACACGGTATTGCACAGTATTTTTAAAATTATTGATTCTTACGTAAGAAGGCACTACTCAATAATTGTTACAGTAATTACTGTTCAATATTTTATTTTATTGATTCAATAATTGTTGCGTTGATATTTTATATTATTGTTGTTTCAATAATTGTTGCTGCACAGTATTTCCCATTATCAGATCAATAATTCATATTATTTGAATAGTATTATTAGATAGCATTATTGGCAATGTCTAGAAAGTTCTGTCTAAGGAGAGGTTTGGTCATCTAATTGCGCGCCAGTAAGGAGAAATCCTTATTGGAAAGCCCCCTCTTTCCTGGGAACGGCCTGGTTGTCATAAATGTGATTCTGTAATATTATTTGTGAATAATTAATTATTGATTCATATGATAAGAAAATATTTATTTTATGTGGATATAAATGAGGGATATATTTTTGTGGTTAAAAATGAAGGAGTTAATGTTGAGATTTTTATCCGTATTTTTGTCGGAATGGAGGTATTAAAAATCAGGGTTTTTGAGATATTTTGCGGGGGTTATAATTTTTAATCCGACCGTTGGATCGTGGTAATTTTTGGATATGTTATACATATATAAGTTGAGTATATGCCCACAAATTTTGAACCGTTAAAAATGAACGTATGATTTATTATGAATTTTACGAGATGACTGGTTCAGAAATTGTTGAATTTTCAGAGTTTATCATTTTGGTGGAAAATTCTAGAATTGGTGGTCCCCACTTGTGGTTGGTGAAGAAATGTGCTGAATTATATTTCAAATGTGGTGGGTGGGAATAGTAGCAGGTAAAGCCATCAGGTTGCAGGTCAAACCTACCAAAATTTTCCTATAAATAGAGGGCTAAGTTAGAATTGAAAATCACACCAGAAACATAAGCTTTCTCTCTTTCTCTCTCTATATTATGAAGTATATTTTGTGAGTTTTTAGATACTTGGTGAGTTGCTATTCATCAGTGCAAGTTTTCTTCAGCATCATATCCGATATCCAGTCAGAAGTACTGCTCTTTTGAGGTAAGGGATAGTAAGGGATAGTAAGTAAGGGATAGTAAGGAATTTTAAGGGTTGTTATGATTTTCAGTTTCGTAATTTTTCTGATCTTCAAAAATTCTGGAAAAATTTGAAATGATATTTTGATGAGTTTTCTTGATTGTGTCCAAAAATGGTGATTTTTGGATGTATAGATTGAGAGTTATGAATTTTATGAGAAAAGACTATTTTAAAAGTAACAGCTTATAATTCCTTGTGGTTAACTCCAAAATTGATGAAATTTTTATTGAGAGTACATGTATATGATAGAAGTATACTCTGTAAATTTCAGAATTTTTAGACAAAAGTACAATTTTTGATAAATGTCTAAATATTCGGCTATTTTGGCCATATGAAAAATAGTAAATGACTTTTAAAAATTCTGAGAAAAATATATGTTCACTATGGGACTATATTATGCTAAATTCCAGAAAAGAAATATTTTTGGAACTGATTTGGTATTTTTCATGAAAATGTACTAGTTATGAGTAAATGAATTAAATATGTTATATGAAGTAAGAAAATTGGAAAATAGGATTTTATAGCTTGAAAATCCTATATGAGGTATATGCAGATTTTTGATGAGGGTTTTGGTTATTGATGATGAAATCTTATGAGTTTGGTATTTTTGAATGATTAAATACATTATTTAGTAAAGTGTAAACAATTTAAATAAATTGTTTATAAGCTTAAGAAATGTTATTCTTTCAATATCATTATACCGAAATATTGGTATAGATTTTATTGTGGAATTTCTACCTTTTTGTGTCGGGATTACTATTCATGAGTTACTATTCACGAATTACTATTCACGAGTTACTATTCACGGGTACTATTCAGACAAAATTGGTTTCTTTTTCTAACTAAATTATAGTTGATTTATGAATATTACTCTTGAGATTAAATCTAGATGTTTTGATTATATTGATTTTACTATTATATATAACATTTTTATAACCTTGATGTTGAAATTCTCTTTCACTGGAGTGTAAAGATGGGTAGATTATTGGTATGATCATAACTAGGGTTCTCTTTGGCCTGTAGTGCAAAGTTGAATTGTGGCTGGTATGATCATGACCATTGAATTTATAATTGAATATCTTAAGCTTAAGTGCAAAGGTGAATTGATCAACATGGTTATAATTATTGTTTATATAAATTCTAAAATGATTATAATTCTTTGAGATATGAATATATTTGGCCTGTAGTGCAAATATGAACTGTTGATGAATATCTTTGGCCTGTAGTGCAAAGATGATATGTTGTTGAATATCTTTGGCCTGTAGTGCAAAGATGAACTGTTGTTGAATATCTTTGGCCAGTAGTGCAAAGATAAACTGTTGACGAATATCTTTGGCCCGTAGTACAAAGATGAAATTATTAGTATGATTATGAACAAGAATTGTGATTTGGTATAACCATGATCTTTGATGTTTCAGGTAAAGACAAGTGATGAAAATTATCTTTGTCCTGGATGAGAAGAAAAATTTAGAATCATAATTATGATTATGAGTTATTTATATGATTGTGGACCAGAATTGTTGATTGATGTTACAGGGATAAAACATTGTTGGTGGATTTTTAACATGGAGAAGATAATAGACTTTATAGTCTATTTGACTCTTCTAATGGATTGCTCGTTCCGCTGCAACTATGGTTGAAATTTTTATCATTTACCATATGTTCTAAATCTCTGATTTATTGTTGATGAAGGCTATTGATAATTTAATTATCTTTAGTCATGATATTCTTTACTGAGCTAGTTGTGCTCACCCTTTTGCTTCACAATTTCTTTCAGGTAATAAGAGTGTAGCTGGGTCGAGCGAGGGTAACGGGGAAATAGAACGGTGGTCTCTAGCTGTGGATGTTCTCCCGAAACAGTATAGAAAAGTTCATTTAGTAGTTATATTTGGTGAATCCAATAGGGTAAGGTGTACCCAACGTTGGAAGGGTGGTTTGCCACTATCATACAAGATGTCTAACGACATACAACCTCGTGTCATCGTAAGACAGGATTGTGCTCATCCACTTGCTGAGTATATATACGAGCACTACCTATATAATCTTGGTGTTTGTTTAAAGTATAATTCTCGATTAAAGACAGTGGAGATAATGATAAATCAAGAGAAGACCCACCATTAGGAAGAATATGATAGTAATCTTCTCGTTTTTCTTTGGGGTCTATTGGGTCAACCAAGGATAATTCTGTGGCCATATGATATTTATCATAACCTAGACGCGTGGCCTCCCATGTACGAAGGTTTCCTTGAGCACTTCTCAAAGATTCTAATTTCTAAAATAGTTTTTGACTATACCTTTATGTAAGGTGTCATTGTGAGGTGATGTCCACGGTTGGAACATGAGTCATATTTGGTATATATTTGTATCCAAACTCACAGCATATGTGTTGTTGTATTTTGCACGATAATTGTTGTAATAAAGTTATAGTTGTTTTCTGTACCATGTATTTGGCGACTCAGAATAGGTTGGATGGAATGGATCTATTTTGGGGTTGTCACAGGTGGTATCAGAGCTTAGGGATATGATCTCTGGCGGAGATCGGGAAATATAACTAGGAGAGGAGAGATGAGTAAATCCTTCGCTAGTGTGTCCTACCTAAGCTTATTTGTTGGACAGTCATAATATCGGGATATTTTGTGACATGTTAATTTGTTAAATTAACCCTTGTTTTGAAGCTGTATTCTAGAATGATATATGAAATACAGGAGATGAGCAATGGAGAAATTATGATGACAGGGAAGATGGAATCTGAAATGAAAGGAATGTATTCTCAATTCTTTGAAATACCAGGTACGTAAATTTCGGGGACGAAATTTCATAAGGAGGGGAGATTGTAAGACCCCGAATTTTATGAAATAAAAGTATTCAATTTTTCTTATAATTACTATTCAGTAAATGGTTAAATTGATAAAAGTTTAAAGTTATGAGTGAAATATGATTTTTTTTTCAAAATACACAAGTGGTTATAAAATATTCATTGTTGTCGGGAAATATTCGTTTGGTCGTGGAATGTGATGCCCCCAAAATTAGGTATACATCACCCATCTTGGGTCGTCAGATACATAGTACAGAATATAAATACAACTTACTAATACAACTGTCGTGTACAATACGACAAAACATAAACTGTGAGTTTGAATACAAATATTATCTTCTAGAGAGTATTCATACTCAAAAGGAGTCCTCGTTACATTTATTAACACACCATTACATAGAATAGTGAGGACTACTAACTAATACTATCATTCGGACCATCACTCCGTTCCCCGACTTGCCCCAGCTACGTTCTCATTTCCTGAAGAGAACAGTGAAAGAAAGGGTGAGCTCAACTAGCCCAGTAAGAAATATTATGACTAAGATAATGCAGAATAAATTATCATTAGCTTTCAACAATATTAAACTGATAAAATACAATAGACATCTAGTTTAACTGCAGCGGAACAAGCAATCCATTAAAAGAGTCAAGTAGAAGATAAACTCTACTATCTTTTATGATTTAAAAGATTTTCCAACACTGTGATCGCTGAGACTCAGCTTAATAAAATAATCCACATCATCGAATCACCCCTGCACTACGGCCAAGGATATTCGTATATTCATTAATGGTCATGATCATGCCAACAACTGTCCATCAATGCACTACGGGCCAATGAGGACTTTTACCACATCATTTGTAACATTACGGTCATGATTATACCGAATAATCCCTGGTCATAATCATACCAAGTCCATCTATGCACTACAGGCCACAGATGACTTTCAATATTTTATAAACATGAGGATGATGACAATGATATAAGAATTCAATAAAACAAGTTCAAGAATTAATTTATCCAAGAATTAACAACGTCCAAATTGTCAACATGATACTACTTTGTGGAGTAAGATTCAAGAATGATCAGGAGAATATTTTCATGAATAGATACTAGATGAAACACAATTATCAAGGATATTTCACAAATTTCATGGAGTATAGAAGTCAAAACTTAACCAACTGAGTACAATAAAGAATGAAATAACAAAAGAAATCACCATGCATGCGATAGACCGCACAGACAGGTTATTCTTAACAGAATAATAAATAATGGAACCAGGTCCGGCGTAAACGCACAGACAGGATATTCCGACAGAATAATAAATAATGGAACCAGGTCCGGTGTAAAACACACAGACAGGATATTCCGACAGAATAATAAATAATGGAACCAGGTCCGGTGTAAAACACGCAGACAGGATGTTCCAACAGAATAATAACAAAAACGGAACCAGGTCCGGTGTAAAACACACAGACATGATGTTCCAACAGAATAATAGAAGAATGTCACCAAGTATAGGGTAGACCACGTATACAGGTTATTCCAACAGAATAATAAGAAATGGAATAACAACAGTTCTCTTCATGAATAAGAAAGAATAACACCCCTTACCGTTTTAAAGAAGAGCTGAAGTAAGGAAGTAGTTAAGTAGCAGAATACTCTTCTTCTCTCTCTCTATAGTTTCTCTCTATAGTTTCTCTCTCTAGAGTTCAGTGAATTCGTAAGAAATAATGAAGGAATGAGCTGCTATTTATAGAAAAATAGAATGCATAGTAACTAATCCATGAACGGTCCAGATTGATTACTTTAATATGACGGTCCATATTTAAAGAAAAATCTTTTAAATAAAATATAATTTATTCTATTTATAGAATAACTTTAATAAAGTATTTTGTTTTATATAAAAAGATGTTTCTGTTTTATTACGTTAATAATACGAATAAAACAAAACGTCATTATCGCTAAATAATTCATATTATTAACTGACAATAATGGAATCAAACTGAGTGACTTCTCACATAAGCATTAATAATCAATACCGTGTGCTACTATGCAACCACACGTATTACTGTACTTTTACTACCGAGTAGTTCAACAGTAACAATGGTAAAACTTCCGCCGTTATTTTTAATAAACTATCTTTGTCGTTTTCTCAATCCGACAATAATTCTGTTGTGGGGTCCACCAATGATTGTGTCGTTGTACGAATATTTCCTGTTAAAACGAATATTCCCCGACCAATCAAATATTATATAACAACTTGCGTACTTTGCAAAATTTATAAATATTACCCACAACTATAACATTATATCAAATTAACTCCATAATATTCAAAAATGATATTTATAGAAAATTTATCTTTATTTATAAAAGTTGGGGTCTTACAACCTCCCCTTCTTATGAAATTTCGCCCTCGAAATTAGGGTACATACCTGGTATGTCGAAGAGATAAGGATACCTTGATTTCATTTCAGATTCTAACTCCCAAGTCATTTCCTCAACATCGTGGTTTCTCCACAAAACTTTGACTTGAGGTATAACCTTGGAGCGTAGAATATGTTCCTTCTTATCCAAGATTTGAACAGGAACTTCTTCATACATCAAATCTTCCGCTATTTCGTCTGGTTCTAACTCAATAATGTGGTTCGGGTCTTCCACATATTTGTGTAACATGGATATGTGAAAAACGTTATGAACACGAGACATACTTGGCGGTAAAGCGAGTCTATAAGCCACAGTTCCTACTCGATCGAGGATTAAAAATGGACCGATGAAACGAGAATTGAGCTTTCCTCTCTTTCCAAATCTCGTAACTCCTTTCCATGGAGCAATACGTAAGAACACATGATCTCCTTCATCAAATTCCACGTCCTTCCGATGAAGATCAGCATAACTCTTTTGTCGATCTTGTGAGGTTTTTATACGTTGTCGGATCGTTTGAATCTTTTCTGTAGTCATACGTACCAACTCCGGTCCCAACAACGTTGCTTCACCCACCTCATCCCAACATACTGGAGAACGACATTTTCTTCCATACAATGCTTCGAATGGAGCCATGCCAATACTTGCTTGATAACTGTTGTTGTAGGAAAACTCCACCAATGGTAAGAACTTGTCCCAACTTCCTTTGAAGTCAAAGACACAGAGTCTTAATAGATCTTCAAGAGTTTGAATAGTCCTCTCTGATTGTCCGTCCGTCTGAGGATGATATGCTGAACTAAATCGTAACTCCGTGCCCATAGCTTTTTGTAAACTAACCCAAAATCGTGAAGTGAATCTTGGGTCTCGGTCAGAAACTATGGATACTGGCATACCATGCAGTCTTACAATCTCGTTTATGTACATACGAGCAAGACGTTCAAGTGTATAAGTTTCTCGTATCGGTAAGAAATGAGCAGACTTGGTCAATCTATCAACAATGACCCAAATCGCATCAATACCTTGAGAAACCCTAGGAAGACCGGTAACGAAATCCATGGTAATGTGCTCCCACTTCCATTCTAGAATTTCAAGTGGTTGCAATGGACCTTTTGGTACTTGATGCTCCGCTTTGACTCGTTGACAAGTTAGACACCTTGAGATAAACAACGCTATCTCTCTCTTCATATTGCTCCACCAAAATGTATGACGAAGATCATGATACATTTTGGTACTTTCAGGATGGATTGCAAACGGTGTGTTGTGCCCCTCCATCATGATTTCATACTTTAAATCAGGGTTGTTAGGAACACAAAGTCTGGAGTTGACTCGAAGTATTCCTTCTTCATCGATTCTTGCTTCCGGTATAGCACCTTCTTGCACTTTCTTCTTCATACGCATCAGCTCCAGGTCTGTAGCTTGAGCAGCTTTAACTTTATCGATTAAAGTCGGTTCTACTCGTATATTCGCCATCATCACATGGGTCCCTGGAGTCTTTAACTCTATCTCCATCCTTTGCAAATCACACAAAATGGGCCTTTGTATTGACAATATCGCACTTGTACCCGCATATGATCTTCTACTCAATGCGTCAGCTACCACGTTCGCTTTTCCAGGATGGTATTGAATGGTATGATCATAATCTTTCAACAGTTCAAGCCAACGTCGTTGTCGCATGTTGAGTTCCTTTTGAGTGAAGAAATATTTGAGGCTTTTATGATCCGTAAAGATCTCCACCTTCTCCCCATACAAGTAATGCCTCCAAATTTTAAGTGCAAAGACAACAGCTGCCAACTCTAGATCATGAGTAGGATAATTCCTCTCATATTCCTTGAGTTGTCTTGATGCATAGGCTATGACTTTTCCATGTTGCATGAGAACGCATCCCAACCCTTTGCTCGAAGCATCACTGTAGATGACAAATCCCTCCGAGCCAGATGGTATTGTTAGAACAGGTGCTGAAATGAGTCTCCTCTTGAGTTCTTGAAAACTCTGCTCACATTCTTCGCTCCAACTGAACTTTGTATCTTTTCGAGTCAGCTGAGTTAACGGAGTAGCGATTCGAGAAAATCCTTCCACGAATCTCCGATAATAACCAGCTAAACCAAGAAAGCTACGTACTTCGGTCACTGATTTAGGTTGCTCCCAGCTTTGAATAGCTTCAATCTTTGCCGGGTCAACCGATATGCCACGACTTGATACTACGTGCCCAAGGAATGCTACCTCCTCCAGCCAGAACTCACATTTCTTCAACTTGGCATAAAGTCTGTATTCACGAAGCTTTTGGAGTACCAGCCTCAAGTGTTGCTCATGATCTTCACGGCTTTTGGAATAAACAAGGATGTCATCGATAAAGACGACCACAAAGTGATCCAAATATTCCTTGAATACCCGGTTCATCATATCCATGAAGGCAGCAGGAGCATTAGTCAATCTAAAAGACATAACTAAGAATTCATAATGCCCATACCGAGTTCTGAAGGCAGTCTTTGGAATATCCTCAGTTCTAACCTTCAGCTGATGATATCCAGAACGAAGATCGATCTTTGAAAAGAATTGTGCTCCTTGCAACTGGTCAAACAGGTCATCAATACGTGGCAATGGATACCTATTTTTGATGGTGACATGATTCAACTCCCGATAATCAATACAAAGTCGCATACTCCCATCTTTCTTCTTCACGAACAGAACAGGAGCACCCCAAGGAGAAGTACTAGGATGAATAAAACCAATGTCTAACAATTCCTGCAGTTGAGTCTTTAACTCCTGAAGTTCAATAGGAGCCATTCGATATGGGGCTTTGGAAATGGGTTTTGTACCGGGTTCAAGGTCGATACAAAATTCAATTTCACGCTCTGGGGGTAGGCCAAGAAGTTCTTCGGGAAATACGTCAGGAAATTTATTAACAACAGAAATATCATTCAAAGCTGACGTATTTTTGTTTAGATCTGTGACATGAGCTAAGAAAGCTTGACATCCGTTTTTCAATAAACGAATAGCTTTATGGCTTGAGATGACAGCGATTGATTTTAATGGTTTGGTTGCTTGAATTCGCATAATAGGTCGATTAGGAATATGAAAGCTAACAACCTTACGAAAACAATCAATTTTTGCATGATGAGTAGTTAACCAATCAATCCCTAAAATCACGTCAAATGCAAGTATTTTTAATGAAATCAGATCGACAGGTAATGTGTGGGTACCAACTTGAACCAAACAAGACTTATAAACCGTGGATGTAATGAAGGTTTCTCCCAATGGAGTTTCAACTGCTAAGTCAAAGTCTAATTTCTCCGGAATCAAATTTAATCGATGAGCGCAAGTAGGAGAAATAAAAGAATGGGTAGAACCGGTATCAAATAAAGTATAGACTTCGTTAGAGTTTATGATAAGCTTACTCGTGATGACCTCATTCGGGTTCCCTGCTCTCTGAGAGTTCACAACAAACGCTCTCCCTTGCACAATCGGTTTTGACTTTTCTGGGACGGCCTTTGGTGCCTCCATCCTAGCTGAATTTGTCTTTGGTAAACGACAAAATCGGGCTAAATGACCTTCTCTTCCACAATTATAACATGCTTTGGACGGCATCGCGTAGTTTGGACTGATGTGCCCCTCCCCTCCGCATTTGAAACATATGATAGGTGATCGTTCTCCTTCCTTAACGACAGGTGCTGGTGCTGACGTCTTTCCATCATTGTTGAATCTCCTCTTCTTGAAATGCCCATTTTTATTGTTTTGGCCCTGATTACCACCGAAGTGGTTACCATTTCGGGCCTGTTGATTCCCTCCACGCTTGTTGTCACCGCTTCGATGACTGCTTTCACTGGTATTATCATTTTGTCGGCTGCTCTCTTTTGGTTGTGTTGTCTCGTTATCGCGCTCCACCAACTGAGCCCTATTTACAACATCTGAATACAAGCACAGTTTATGAGAAACAAGATGTTGACGTATCTCCGGCTTCAAACCTCTTAAAAACATCCGCGTCATTCTTTCTTCATTATCCACCAGGTGGGACGCAAACCGGGATAACTCCGCAAATTTTGTCTCGTACTGCGACACGGTCATATTATTCTGCTCCAATTTGATGAACTCCACCTCCTTCATGTGACGAATACTCTCGGGAAAGTATTTGTCGTTAAACAGCTCTTGGAACTTCTCCCAGGTCATCTTTAGTGCGGCAGGTTGAGTACGCTTTATCGATTCCCACCAGTAATCTGCCTCTCCTCGCAACATAAAGGCGGCAAAGGGAACCTTTTGCTCCTCGGAGCAACCCAAGACATCAAATATCTTGGTGATCTGCTTTATCCATGTTTCAGCTACAAGTGGTTTGGGTTCTCCCTTAAACTCCGGTGGTCCCAGCTCCTTAAACTGTTTAGCGGTGACCGCCAGAGAGTTTCCAGTATTTCCACCTACGTTGTGGACAGGAGCCGCTTTCACCTGTTGTTGCATGAATTGCATAAAGCCTCTGAACATTTGAGCATTCATCATTTGGTCAGTGTTGTTGTTTGCATGAGGATTGTCACCTTCCTGATGCACATTATCCTGATTATTGATATGTGGTGAATCAACAGTCGCCTGTGCTCCATTGCTATTCTCAACATTCTCAGATGCCATTTCCAGATACTGTCACAAAATAAAAATTAATTGATATGTCATATTTTATCCTTATATTATGACCGACTAATTAAATACCATGCAAATAAACTTAGGTAGGTCATACTAGCGAAGAAATTCCCCGTCTCTCCCTTCCTAGTTCTATTCTCACATCTTAGCCAGGGATCATATCCCTAAGCTCTGATACCAACTGTGACACCCCCAAAATTAGGTATACATCACCCATCTTGGGTCGTCAGATACATAGTACAGAATATAAATATAACTTACTAATACAACTGTCGTGTACAATACGACAAAACATAAACTGTGAGTTTGAATACAAATATTATCTTCTAGAGAGTATTCATACTCAAAAGGAGTCCTCGTTACATTTATTAACACACCATTACATAGAATAGTGAGGACTACTAACTAATACTATCATTCGGACCATCACTCCGTTCCCCGACTTGCCCCAGCTACGTTCTCATTTCCTGAAAAGAATAGTGAAAGAAAGGGTGAGCTCAACTAGCCCAGTAAGAAATATTATGACTAAGATAATGCAGAATAAATTATCATTAGCCTTCAACAATATTAAACTGATAAAATACAATAGACATCTAGTTTAACTGCAGCGGAACAAGCAATCCATTAAAAGAGTCAAGTAGAAGATAAACTCTACTATCTTTTATGATTTAAAAGATTTTCTAACACTGTGATCGCTGAGACTCAGCTTAATAAAATAATCCACATCATCGAATCACCCCTGCACTACGGCCAAGGATATTCGTATATTCATTAATGGTCATGATCATGCCAACAACTGTCCATCAATGCACTACGGGCCAATGAGGACTTTTACCACCTCATTTGTAACATTACGGTCATGATTATACCGAATAATCCCTGGACATAATCATACCAAGTCCATCTATGCACTACAGGCCACAGATGACTTTCAATATTTTATAAACATGAGGATGATGACAATGATATAAGAATTCAATAAAACAAGTTCAAGAATTAATTTATTCAAGAATTAACAAC
Source organism: Panax notoginseng (assembly GCA_016801055.1). Taxonomy (NCBI): domain Eukaryota; kingdom Viridiplantae; phylum Streptophyta; class Magnoliopsida; order Apiales; family Araliaceae; genus Panax; species Panax notoginseng. The sequence continues at coordinate 130,222,729 of CM029023.1, forward strand.
GTCCAAATTGTCAACATGATACTACTTTGTGGAGTAAGATTCAAGAATGATCAGGAGAATATTTTCATGAATAGATACTAGATGAAACGCAATTATCAAGGATATTCCACAAATTTCATGGAGTATAGAAGTCAAAACTTAACCAACTGAGTACAATAAAGAATGAAATAACAAAAGAAATCACCATGCATGCGATAGACCGCACAGACAGGTTATTCTTAACAGAATAATAAATAATGGAACCAGGTCCGGCGTAAACGCACAGACAGGATATTCCGACAGAATAATAAATAATGGAACCAGGTCCGGTGTAAAACACACAGACAGGATATTCCGACAGAATAATAAATAATGGAACCAGGTCCGGTGTAAAACACGCAGACAGGATGTTCCAACAGAATAATAACAAAAACGGAACCAGGTCCGATGTAAAACACACAGACAGGATGTTCCAACAGAATAATAGCAGAATGTCACCAAGTATAGGGTAGACCGCGTATACAGGTTATTCCAACAGAATAATAAGAAATGGAATAACAACAGTTCTCTTCATGAATAAGAAAGAATAACACCCCTTACCGTTTTAAAGAAGAGCTGAAGTAAGGAAGTAGTTAAGTAGCAGAATACTCTTCTTCTCTCTCTCTATAGTTTCTCTCTATAGTTTCTCTCTCTAGAGTTCAGTGAATTCGTAAGAAATAATGAAGGAATGAGCTGCTATTTATAGAAAAATAGAATGCATAGTAACTAATCCATGAACGGTCCAGATTGATTACTTTAATCTGACGGTCCATATTTAAAGAAAAATCTTTTAAATAAAATATAATTTATTCTATTTATAGAATAACTTTAATAAAGTATTTTATTTTATATAAAAAGATGTTTCTGTTTTATTACGTTAATAATACGAATAAAACAAAACGTCATTATCGCTAAATAATTCATATTATTAACTGACAATAATGGAATCAAACTGAGTGACTTCTCACATAAGCATTAATAATCAATACCGTGTGCTACTATGCAACCACACGTATTACTGTACTTTTACTACCGAGTAGTTCAACAGTAACAATGGTAAAACTTCCGTCGTTATTTTTAATAAACTATCTTTGTCGTTTTCTCAATCCGACAATAATTCTGTTGTGGGGTCCACCAATGATTGTGTCGTTGTATGAATATTTCCTGTTAAAACGAATATTTCCCGACCAATCAAATATTATATAACAACTTGCGTACTTTGTAAAATTTATAAATATTATCCACAACTATAACATTATATCAAATTAACTCCATAATATTCAAAAATGATATTTATAGAAAATTTATCTTTATTTATAAAAGTTGGGGTCTTACATGGAATATTCTTTCTGTCGGAGAATATTCGTACGATAGCGCAGACATTTGTGGGCCCCATAACAGAATAACTGTCGGGTGAAGAAAATGACAAATTTGAGTTTTTACAAATAACGGCGTAGTTGTTACCGTTAACACTGTTGGAATATCCAGTGGTTAAAATACAGTAATACGCGTTATTGCACAGTAGCACACGGTATTGCATAGTATTTTTGAATTTATTGATTCTTACGTAAGAAGACACTACTCAATAATTGTTACAGTAATTACTGTTCAATATTTTATTTTATTGATTCAATAATTGCTACGTTGAAATTTTATATTATTGTTGTTCAATAATTGTTGCTGCACAGTATTTCCTATTATCAGATCAATAATTCATATTATTTGAATAATATTATTAGATAACATTATTGGCAATGTCTAGAAAGTTTTGTCTAATGAGAGGTTTGGTCATCTAATTGCGCGCCAGTAAGGAGAAATCCTTATTGGAAAGCCCCCTCTTTCCTGAGAACGGCCTGGTTGTCATAAATGTGATTCTGTAATATTATTTGTGAATAATTAATTATTGATTCATATGATAAGAAAATATTTATTTTATGTGGATATAAATGAGGGATATATTTTTGTGGTTAAAAAATGAAGGAGTTAATGTTGAGATTTTTATCCGTATTTTTGTCGGAATGGAGGTATTAAAAATCAGGGTTTTTGAGATATTTTGCGGGGGTTATAATTTTTAATCCGACCGTTGGATCGTGGTAATTTTTGGATATGTTATACATATATAAGTTGAGTATATGCCCACAAATTTTGAACCGTTAAAAATGAACGTATGATTTATTATGAATTTTAAGAGATGACTGATTCAGAAATTGTTAAATTTTTGGAGTTCATCATTTTGGTGGAAAATTCTAGAATTGGTGGACCCCACTTGTGGTTGGTGAAGAAATGTGCTGAATTATATTTCAAATGTGGTGGGTGAGAATAGTAGCAGGTAAAGCCATCAGGTTGCAGGTCAAACCTATCAAAATTTTCCTATAAATAGAGGGCTAAGTTAGAATTGAAAATCACACCAGAAACATAAGCTTTCTCTCTTTCTCTCTCTATATTATGAAGTATATTTTGTGAGTTTTTAGATACTTGGTGAGTTGCTATTTATCAGTGCAAGTTTCCTTCAGCATCATATCCGATATCCAGTCAGAAGTACTGCTCTTTTGAGGTAAGGGATAGTAAGGGATAGTAAGGGATTGTAAGGGATAGTAAGGGATAGTAAGGAATTTTAAGGGTTGTTATGATTTTCAGTTTCGTAATTTTTCTGATCTTCAAAAATTCTGGAAAAATTTGAAATGATATTTTGATGAGTTTTATTGATTGTGTCCAAAAATGGTAATTTTTGGATGTATAGATTGAGAGTTATGAATTTTATGAGAAAAGACTATTTTAGAAGTAACAGCTTATAATTCCTTGTGGTTAACTCCAAAATTGATGAAATTTTTATTGAGAGTACATGTATATGATAGAAGTATATTCTATAAATTTCAGAATTTTTAGACAAAAGTACAATTTTTGATAAATGTCTAAATATTCGGCTATTTTGGCCATATGAAAAATAGTAAATGACTTTTAAAAATTCTAAGAAAAATATATGTTCACTATGGGACTATATTATGCTAAATTCCAGAAAAGAAATATTTTTGGAACTGATTTGATATTTTTTATGAAAATGTACTAGTTATAAGTAAATGAATTAAATATGTTATGTGAAGTAAAAAAATTGGAAAATAGGATTTTATAGCTTGAGAATCCTATATGAGGTATATGCAGATTTTTGATGATGGGTTTTGGTTATTGGTGATGAAATCTTATGAGTTTGGTATTTTTGAATGATTAAATGTATTATTTAGTAAGTGTAAACAATTTAAATAAATTGTTTATAAGATTAAGAAATGTTATTCTTTCAATATCATTATACCGAAATATTGGTATGGATTTTATTGTGGAATTTCTACCTTTTTGTGTCGGGATTACTATTCATGAGTTACTATTCACGAATTACTATTCACGAGTTACTATTCACGGGTACTATTCAAGACAAAATTGGTTTCTTTTTCTAACTAAATTATAGTTGATTTATGAATATTACTCTTGAGATTAAATCTAGATGTTTTGATTATATTGATTTTACTATTATATATAACATTTTTATAACCTTGATGTTGAAATTCTCTTTCACTGGAGTGTAAAGATGGGTAGATTATTGGTATGGTCATAACTAGGGTTCTCTTTGGCCTGTAGTGCAAAGTTGAATTGTGACTGGTATGATCATGACCATTGAATTTATAATTGAATATCTTAAGCTTAAGTGCAAAGGTGAATTGATCAACATGGTTATAATTATTGTTTATATAAATTCTAAAATGATTATAATTCTTTGAGATATGAATATATTTGGCCTGTAGTGCAAATATGAACTGTTGATGAATATCTTTGGCCTGTAGTGCAAAGATGATATGTTGTTGAATATCTTTGGCCTGTAGTGCAAAGATGAACTGTTGTTGAATATCTTTGGCCAGTAGTGCAAAGATAAACTGTTGACGAATATCTTTGGCCCGTAGTACAAAGATGAAATTATTAGTATGATTATGAACAAGAATTGTGATTTGGTATAACCATGATCTTTGATGTTTCAGGTAAAGACAAGTGATGAAAATTATCTTTGTCCTGGATGAGAAGAGAAATTTAGAATCATAATTATAATTATGAGTTATTTATATGATTATGGACCAGAATTGTTGATTGATGTTACAGGGATAAAACATTGTTGGTGGATTTTTAACATGGAGAAGATAATAGACTTTATAGTCTATTTGACTCTTCTAATGGATTGCTCGTTCCGCTGCAACTATGGTTGAAATTTTTATCATTTACCATATGTTCTAAATCTCTGATTTATTGTTGATGAAGGCTATTGATAATTTAATTATCTTTAGTCATGATATTCTTTACTGAGCTAGTTGTGCTCACCCTTTTGCTTCACAATTTCTTTCAGGTAATAAGAGTGTAGCTGGGTCGAGCGAGGGTAACGGGGAAATAGAACGGTGATCTCTAGCTGTGGATGTTCTCCCGAAGCAGTATAGAAAAGTTTATTTAGTAGTTATATTTGGTGAATCCAATAGGGTAAGGTGTACCCAACGTTGGAAGGGTGGTTTGCCACTATCATACAAGATGTCTAACGACATACAACCTCGTGTCATCGTAAGACAGGATTGTGCTCATCCACTTGCTGAGTATATATACGAGCACTACCTATATAATCTTGGTGTTTGTTTAAAGTATAATTCTCGATTAAAGACAGTGGAGATAATGATAAGTCAAGAGAAGACCCACCATTGGGAAGAATATGATAGTAATCTTCTCGTTTTTCTTGGGGTCTATTGGGTTAACCAAGGATAATTCTGTGGCCATATGATATTTATCATAACCTAGACGCGTGGCCTCCCATGTACGAAGGTTTCCTTGAGCACTTCCCAAAGATTCTAATTTCTAAAACAGTTTTTGACTATACCTTTATGTAAGGTGTCATTGTGAGGTGATGTCCACGGTTGGAACATGAGTCATATTTGATATATATTTGTATCCAAACTCACAGCATATGTGTTGTTGTATTTTGCACGACAATTGTTGTAATAAAGTTATAGTTGTTTTCTGTACCATGTATTTGGCGACTCAGAATAGGTTGGATGGAATGGATCTATTTTGGGGTTGTCACAACTTAGACATTATTGAAATCTGGATAAATTAAATTATAAATATTTAAAAATTTATCCTTTGCTTTCTTTCAATTGAATTCTTATATCATTGTCATCATCGTCATGCTTATATTGTGATAAAAGGCATCTGTGGCTTATGTGCATAATTGTACTATTGATTGGTATGATTATGACCAGGGATTATTCGGTATAATCATGACCGTAATGTTATAAATGATGTGGTAAAAGTCCTCATTGGCCCGTAGTGCATTGATGGACAGTTGTTGGCATGATCATGACCATTGATGAAAACATGAATATCCTTGGCCGTAGTGCATGGATAATTTGTAGTCATGATACTAGTTGATAAAAAACTTTTTAAATCATAGAAGATAGTAGATATCATGCTCTACTTGACTCTTCAAATGGGTTGCTTGTTCCGCTGCAGTTAAACTTGATGTTTATTATATTTTTATCACTTTAACGTTGTTGAAGGCTAACGATAATTTATTCTGCATTATCTTAGTCAAAATATTTCTTACTAGGCTAGTTGAGCTCACCCTTTGCTTTCATTGTCCTCTTCAGGAAATAAGAATATAGCTGGAACTAGTCGGAGAACGAAGTGACGATTCAGATGTTTGCATTAGTAGTCCTCACTATTATGTGAAATAGTATGATAATAAATGAAGACTTATTTTAAGTTTGAATACTGTCTAGAAGACCATATTTATATTAAAACTCACAGCTCATGTTGTATATTTAAGTTTGTGAGACCCCAAATTTTATGAATAAAGATTTAAATTTCTCGACATATTTTTTTTCAATATTATGGTGTGAATTTGATATAATGTTATAGTTGTGGGTAATATTTATAAATTTTAAAAAGTATGCAAGTTGTTGTATAATATTCGATTGGTCGGGAAATATTCTTTTTGTTGGGGAATATCTGTACGACGGTACAATCATTGATGGACCTCACAACGGAATTATTGTCGAATTGAGAAAACTACAAAAATATTTTTATGAAAATAACGGCGGAAGTTTTATCGTTAAAATTGTTGAACTACTCGGTAGTAAAAGTACAGTAATACGCATGGTTGCATAGTAGAACACGGTATTGGTTATTGATGCTTACATGATAATTCACTCAGTTTTGTTCAATTATTGCTACAGTAATTGTTGCATAGTATCTCACGTTATTTGATTCAATTATGTCGATATTTTATATATTGTTAAATCAATAATTGAGATGACAGAGTTATTAATATTATTATTTGCAATATTAACGATGTTTAGATGTTCTGACAAGGAGAGGTTGGTCACTTAATTGCGCGCCAATAGGGAGAAATTCTTATTGGAAAGCCCCCTCTTTCTTGAGAACGACCTGGTCGATTAATATTGTGAATTATAATAGTGATGATAAATGTTGTTAAATATATTGAGGTGTCTTTTTATGAAGTCACGGAAGTTTATATATATATATATATATAATATATATAAATTTTGTTTTATTAGTATTATTAATGTAATAAAACAGAAAAGCTTTTTATATAAAACAGAATATTTTTATAAAGTTATTTGTTTTATTAGACTATAAATAAAATATATTATATTCTATTATGCATAGTAAAATCTTTTTATATAAAACAGAATACTTTTATAAAGTTATTCGTTTTATTAGATTATAAATAGAATATATTATATTTTATTTAAAAGATTTTGTTTTATTAGAATATTTTATTAATACTGCATAGTAAATCAATATGGACCGTTCATTTAAAAGTAAATCAATCTGGACCGTTCATGAATTAGTTACTATTCAGTCCATTCTCCTATAAAGAGAAGCTCATTCCTTCATTATTTCTTACGAATTCACTGAAACTCTAGAGAGAGAAACTATAGATAGAAAGAAGAAAAATATTCTGCTACTTCACTACTCCTATATCCAGTTTCTTCTAAGGTAAGGGATATTATTTGTTGTAATCTTTAGGGGTATTATTTCTTTTATATTTATGAATAGAACTTCTGTTATTCACTCTTCATTATTTTGTTGGAATAACCTGTATACGTGGACTACACTATACTTGGTGAAATTCTTCTGTTATTCCATTTCTTATTTTTCTGTTGGAATAACCTGTATATGCGATGTACCGCATACATGGTAAAATTCTTCTGTTATTCCATTCTTTATTTTTCTGTTGAAATATCCTGTCTGTGCATTTACGCATGACCTGATTCCATTATTTATTATTCTATGGAATAACCTGTCTGTGCGGTCTATCGCATGCCTGGTGATTTTTGTTGTTATTCTATTCTTTACTATTCTGTTGGAATATTCTGTCTATGCGAATTACTCATGACCTGGTTCCATTATTTATTATTCTGTTGGGAATAACCTGTCCGTGCGGTCTATCGCATGCATGGTGAATCCTTCTGTTATTCCATTCTTTATTATTCTGTTGGAATAACCTGTCTGTGTGGATTACCACATGCATGGTGAATGATCCTTTGTATTCATTTCTTATTAAATTGTGGAAATGATCTGTCTACGTGGATTACCGCATGGTGGGTAAAAATCCATTTGCAGTTTTATATATTCTGTTATACTCAGTTGGTTAAAGTTTTAGCTTCTATACTCTATGAAATTAGTAGAATATCCTTGATATTTGCGCTTCATCCAGTATTTTTTCATGGAAATATTCTTCTGAGCATTCTTGAATTTTACTCCACAAAATTTCCATGAAATTAGTAGAATATCCTTGATATTTGCGCTTCATCCAGTATTTTTTCATGGAAATATTCTTCTGAGCATTCTTGAATTTTACTCCACAAAGCAGTATCATGTTGACAATTTGGACGTTATTGATTCTTGAATAAATTAATTCTTGAACTTGTTTTATTGAATTATTATGTCATTATCATTGTCATCATCCTTATATTTATATTATGTTGAAAGTCATCTGTGGCCTGTAGTGCATAGATGGACTTGATATGATTATGACCAGAGATTATTCGGTATAATCATGACCGTAATGTTACAAATGATGTGAAAAAAGTCCTCATTGGCCCGTAGTGTATTGATGGACAGTTTTTGGTATGATTATGTCTATGGATTCTCTTCGCCAAGGGTTCAAAGATGAATTATTTTATGACATAATCATGACGTTGATGAAAACACGATTATCCTTGGCCCGTAGTGCATGGATAATTCGTGGTCTTGATACTAAAGAATATCCTTGGCCTGTAGTGCAGGGATGATTTGATGATGTGGATTATTTATTAAGCTGAGTCTCAGCGATAAAAGTGATAAAAAACCTTTTAAATCATAGAAGATAGTAGATTTTATTCTCTACTTGACTCTTTTAATGGATAGCTTGTTTCACTGCAGTTAAACTTGATGTTTGTTATATTTTATCAGTTTAACACTATTGAAGGCTAACAATAATTTATTATGTATTATCTAGTCATAATATTTCTTACTGGGCTAGTTGAGCTCACCCTTTTACTTTCATTGTTCTCTTCAGGAAATGAGAACGTAGCAGGACTAGTCAGGAAAAGGAGTGACGGTCAAGATGATAGCATTAGTAGTCCTCACTATTCTATGAAATGGTGTGATAATAAATGTATTGAGGACTTATTTTGAGTTTGAATACTGTCTAGCAGACAATATTTGTATTAAAACTCACAGCTCATGTTGTATATTTAAGATTGTATTTGTATTCTGTACCATGTATCTGGCGACCCAAGATGGGTGATGTATACCTATTTTGGGGGCGTCACAGTTGGTATCAAAGCTTAGAGATATGATCCCTAGCTGAGATGTGAGACAAGAACTAGGAGGGGAGAGACGGAGAATTCCTTCGCTAGTATGACCTACCTAAGTTTATTTGGCATTTAATTGGTCGGTCAGAGTATAGGGATAATATGTGATATGTTAATTAACCCTTATTTTGTGGCAGTATTTGAAATGGCACCCGAAAATGTTGAGATAAGCAATGAAGCACATGAGGTCGTTGAGTCACCAACGATCAATACCCATGATAATGTGCAATAGAAAGACAATAATCCTCAGGTAAATAACAACACCGATCAGATAATGAACGATGGGATGTTTAGAGGCTTTATGCAATTCATGCAACATCACGTGAGAGAGATCCTGTTCAAACTGTAGGTGGAAATAATGGCAACCCACGGTCGGTCACCGCTAAGCAGTTCAAGGAGCTGGTGTAACGCCCCCAAAATAGGTCCATTTCCATCCAACCTATTCTGAGTCGCCAAATACATGGTACAGAAAACAACTACAACTTTATTACAATAATTGTCGTGCAAAATACAACAACACATATGCTGTGAGTTTGGATACAAATATATACCAAATGTGGCTCATGTTCCAACCGTGGACATCACCTCACAATGACACCTTACATAAAGGTAAAGTCAAAAATTGTTTTAAAAATTAGAATCTTGAAAAGTGCTCAAGAAAACCTTCGTACATAGGAGGCCATGCATCTAGGTTATGATAGATATCATATGGCCACAAAATTATCCTTGGTTGACCCAATAGACCCCAAAGAAAAACAAGAAGATTACTATCATGTTCTTCCCAATGGTGAGTCTTCTCTTGACTTATCGTTATCTCCATTGTCTCTAATTGAGAATTATACTTCAAACAACACTAAGATTATATATATAGGTAGTGCTCATAGATATACTCAGCAAGTGGATGTGCACAACTCTGTCTTATGATGACACGAGGTTGTATGTCATTAGACATCTTGTATGACAGTGGCAAAACATCCTTCCAACGTTGGGTTTGCTTCACCCTAGATGATTCACCAAATATAACTACTAAATGATGACCATCGTTCTATTCCCCTGTTACCCCCGCTCGACCCAGCTACACTCTTATTACCTGAAAGGAATTGTGAAACAGAAGGGTGAGCACAACTAGCCCAGTAAAGAATATCATGACTAAAGATAAATAAATTATCAATAGCCTTCAACAGAATTAAATCAGAGATTTAGAACATATGGTAGATGATAAAAATTTTCAACCATAGTTGCAGCAGAACGAGCAAACCATTAGAAGAGTCAAATAGGCATAAAGTCTATTATCTTCTCCATGTTAAAAATCTTAACAATGCTTTATCCTTGTAACATCACTCAACAGTTCCTTTCCACAATCATATGAATAACTCATAATCATAATTGTGATTCTAAATTTTTCTTCGCACCCAGGACGAAGAATATTTCCATCACCTGTCTTTACCTGAAACATCAAAGATCATGGTTATACTAAATCACAGTTCCTGTTCATAATCATACTAATAGATCCATCTTTGCACTACGGCCAAAGATATTCAACAACAGTTCATCTTTGCACTACAGGCCAAAGATATTCATCAACAGACCATCTTTGCACTACAGGCCATAGATATTCAACAACAGGTCATATCTGCACAACGAGCCAAAGATATTCATCAACAGACCATCTTTGCACTACAGGCCAAAGATATTCAACAACGGGTCATCTTTGTACAACAGGCCAAAATATATTCATATATCAAAGAAATATATAATCATTTCAGAACTTATATAAACAATAATTATAACCATGTTGATCAATTCACCTTTGTACTTAAGCTAAAGATATTCAAAATTCAATGGTCATGATCATACCAGTCACAATTCAACTTTTCCACTACTGGCCAAAGATAACCCTAGTCATGATCATAACAATAATCTACCTATCTTTACACTCAAGTCAAAGAGAAATATCATCATTATGGTTATAAAAATGTTATATATGATAATGAAATCAATATAATCAACATACAGATTTAATCTCAAGAGTAACATTCATAACTCAACTATAATTTGGTCAGAAAAAGAAACCAATTTTGTCATGAATAGTAACTCATGAATAGTAACCCGTGAATAGTAACTCGTGAATAACAACTCATGAATAGTAAACCCGACACAAAAAGGTAGAAATTCCACAATAAAATTCATACCAATATTTCAGTATAATGATATTGAAAGAATAACATCATTATGAAGAATATAGCATCCCTTAATATCCCTTACTATCCCTTACTATCCCTTACCTCAAAAGAGCAGTACTTCTGATCGGTATAAGGCTGAAGGAAACTTGCACTGATGAATAGAAACTCTCAAAGTATCTAAATACTCACAAATATGCTTCATAATAAAGAGAGAGAGAAAGAGAGAAAGCTTATGTTTCTGGTGTGATTTTCAATTCTAACTTAGCCCTCTATTTATAGGAAAATGTTAGCACGTCGAAGCAGACTTAACTTGCAACCTGATGGCTTTACCTGCTACTATTCTCACCCACATATTTAAATAAAAATCTCAGCACATTTCTTCACCAACCAAGAGTGGGGCCACCAATTCTAGAATTTTCCACCAAAATGATTAACTCCGAAAATTCAACAATTTCTGAACCAGTCATCTTGTAAAATTCATAACAAATTATACGTTCAATTTTAACGTTCAAAATTTATGGACATATACTCAACTTATATATGTATAACATATCCAAATATTACCACGATCCAACGGTCGGATTAAAAATTATAACCCTTGCAAAATATCTCAAAAAACCCTAATTTGATTTCAATACCTCCGTTCCGACAAAAATACAGACAAAACACCTCAACATTAACTCCTTCATTTTTAACCACAAAAATATATCCCTCATTTATATCTACATAAAATAAATAATTTCCTTATCATATGAATCAATAATTAAATATTCACAAATAATATTACAGAATCACATTTATGACAACCATGCCGTTCCCAGGAAAGAAGGGGCTTTCCAATAAGGATTTCTCCTTACTAGCGCGCAATTAGATGACCAAACCTCTCCTTAGACAGAACTTTCTAGACATTGCCAATAATGCTATCTAATAATATTATTCAAATAATATAAATTATTGATCTGATAATGGGAAATACTGTGCAGTGACAATTATTGAACAACAATAATATAAATATCAACGCAGCAATTATTGAATCAATAAAATAAAATATTGAACAGTAACTACAGTAACAATTATTGGAGTAGTGCCTTCCTTCGTAAGAATCAATAATTCTAAAATAATGTGCAATCCGTGTGCTACTGTGCAACCACGCGTATTACTGTATTTTAACCACCGGGTATTCTAACAGTGTTAACGGTAACAACTACGCCGTTATTTATAAAAACTCAACTTTTTGTCGTTATCTTCATCCAATCGCTTTCCGTTATAGGGCCCACACAAGGCTGCGCCGTCGTACGAATATTCTCCGACAGCAAGAATATTCCACAACCAAACGAATATTCACCGACCAAAAATAAATATTTTATAACCACTTGTTTTTTTGAAAAATTTCATATATCACCCTTAACTTTAACTTTTATCAATTTAACCATTTACTGAATAGTAACTATAAGAAAAATTGAATAATTTTATTTCATAAAATTCGGGGTCTTACAGCTGGGACCACCGGAGTTTTTGGGAAAGCCAGAATCACTTAAGGCGGAGACGTGGTTAAAATAGATCACCAAGATATTTGATGTCTTGGGATGCTTCGAGGAGCAAAAGGTTCCCTTTGCCACCTTTTATGTTGCGTGAAGAAGCAGGTTACTGGTGGAAATCTGTAAAACGTACCAAACTTGACGCACTCAAAATGTCTTGGGTGAAGTTCCAAGAACTGTTCAACGACAAGCACTTTCTCGAAAGTTTTCGTCACATGAAAGAGGTAGAGTTCATCAAGCTGGAGCAAAATAATATGACCGTGTCGCAGTATGAAGCTAAGTTTGTTGAGTTATCTCGGTTTACGTCCCACTGGTTGATAATGAGGATCGAATGACGCGAATATTTCTAAGAGGTTTGAAACCCGATATACGTCAATACCTCATTTCTCATAAACTTTGTTTATATTCAGATGTTGTGAATAAGGCTCAGTTATTGGAGCGCGATAATGAGTCAGCACAACCAAAGGTAATGACCAACAACACGATAATAATCATACCGGTGGCAACGGCCATCGGAACAATGATAACCATCGTGGGGGTAATTATCATGCGAAGAATGGTAACCACTTCGGTGGTAATCATGGCCAAGATAATAGGAGTGGAAATTTCAAGAAGAGAAGGTTCAACAAAGATGGAAAGATAGCAGCACCAACACCCGTTTTTAAGGAAGGAGAACGACCACCAATTGTATGCTTCAAATGCGGAGGGGAGGGACATATCAGTCCAAGCTGCACGATGCAATACAAAAACATGTTACAATTGTGGAAGAGAAGGTCACCTAGCCCGATTTTGTCGTTCACCGAAGACAAGTTCAGCTAGGATGGAGGCACCAAAGGATGTCTCAGACAGTCAAAGCCGGTAGTTTAAGTGAGAGCGTTTGTCGAGGAACTCGAACGAAGTTGTCATGAGTAAGTTAATCATAAATGCTTACGAAGTCTATACCTTATTCGATATCGGTTCTACCCATTCTTTATCTCTCTTGCTTGCGCTCAACGTTTAAATTTAACTTAAGAGAAGTTAGACTTTGACTTATTGGTTGAAACTTCGTTAGGTGAAAACCTTCGTTACCTCTACTGTCTATAAATCTTATTTGATTCAAATCGATACCCTCACGTTACTTTTCGATCTTATCTCTTTGAAAATACTTGCATTTGATGTGATTTTAGTAATCGATTGTTTAACTACTCATCATACTTTTCATAAGGTTGTTAGCTTTCTTATTCTTAACCAACCTATCATGCGAATTCAAGCAACCAAACCACTAAAGTCAATCACTGTCATATCAAGCCATAAGTAAAGAGCCCCGAGCCTTTTATCTGGTGACTTCCTTGTGTAGAATGCACCGAAGCCAGACTTTCCGTAGGAGACGTTGTGAATAATGGTGTCAAGTTGATAGGTATCAATGTGACGTGCTATCCAAGTTTTGGATGAGGGTCACAGTTTTGAATGATATTTCTATTGTTAATAAATTTCTTGACGTATTCTTGAAGACTTCTTAGCCTACCCCAGAGCGTGAAATTGAATTATGTATTGACCCTAGTATAAAACCAATTTCTTCAACCCTTAAATATTTCTTCAACCAAAACGAACGTATAATGCGCCAAGGACGTTGGCTCAAGCTGTTGAAGATTACGACTATACCATTCAATATCATTGTGGAAGAGCGAACATGGTAGCTGACGCGTTGAGTAGAAGATCGTATGTGTTTACGAGTGTGATGTTGTTAACACAAAAACCCCTTTCGTATAACTTACAAATGATGAAGATAGAGTTAAAGACTCTAGGGACCCTCGTGAAGATAACGAATATACGAGTAGAATTGACTTTAATCGATAAAGTTAAAGCCGCTCAAGCTACACACCCGAAGCTGATAAATACAAAGAAGAAGGTTCAAGAGGGCGTTATTCTAGAAGTAAGAATCGCGAAGAGAGGGAATCTCAACCCTCGATTTAATTGGCCCATTTGAATCCTCGATTGAATAGGAACTGTGGCCTATAGATTCGTTTTTACCGCCAAGTTTGTGCGTCTGTTCATAACTTTTTCACATATCGATGTTACGTAAATATGTGGATGACCCGAACCACGTTATTAAATTAGAACTAGACGAGATAGCAGAAAGATTTAACGTATGAGGAGATACGTGTTAAAATCTTAGATAAGAATGATCGTATTCAACACTCAAAGGTCATACCTCAAGAGTTAGAATCTGAAATGAAATCAAGTTATCCTCATCTCTTCGGCATACAGGTACGTACGTAAAATTTTGAGGGTGAAATTTCATAAGGAGGGGGAGATTGTGAAACCCCAATTTTTATGATAAAGATTTAAATTTCTCGAAATATTTTTTTGAATATTATTTGTGGATTTGATATAATGTTTATAGTTATGGGTAATATTTATAAATTTTGAAAAGTATACAAGTTGTTGTATAATATTCGATTGGTCGGGAAATATTCTTTTTATCGGGGAATATCTGTACGACGTTACAATCGTTGGTGAACCCACAACAGAATTATTGTCGAATTGAGGAAAACGACAAAAATATTTTTTTTATGAAAAAAACGGCGAAAGTTTTACCGTTAAAACTGTTGAACTACTCGGTAGTAAAAGTACAGTAATACGCGGTGGTTGCATAGTAGCACACGGTATTGGTTATTAATGCTTACGTGAGAAGTCACTCAGTTTTGTTTAATTATTGCTACAGTAATTGTTGCATAGTATCTCACGTTATTTGATTCAATTATGTCGATATTTTATATTTATTAAATCAATAATTGAGATGACAGAGTTATTAATATTATTTTTTGCATATTAATGATATCTAGAGTTCTGCCAAGGAGAGTTTGGTCACCTAATTGCGCGCCAATATGGGAGAAATACTTATTAAAAAGCCCCCTCTTTCTTGGAAAATGACCTAGTCGATTAATAATATAAATTATAATAATGATGATAAATGTTGTTAAATATATTGAGGTGTCTTTTTATGAAGTCACGGAAGTTTTTATAAATATATATATATATATATATATATATATAAATGTTGTTTTATTAGTATTATTAATGTAATAAAACAGAAAAGTTTTTTATATAAAACAAAATACTTTTATAAAATTATTTATTTTATTAGACTATAAATAGAATATATTATATTCTATTATGCATAGTATTTTGCATAGTAAAATCTTTTTAATAAAACAGAATACTTTTATAAAGTTATTTATTTTATTAGACTATAAATTGAATATATTATATTTTGTTATGCATAGTGTTGCATAGTGCCTGCATAGTGTTTTGCATAGTAATTTTTTTTAATATAAAACAGATTACTTTTATAAAATTATTCGTTTTATTAGATTATAAATAGAATATATTATATTTTATTTAAAAAATTTTGTTTTATTAGAATATTTTATTAATACTGCATAGTAAATCAATATGGACCATTCGTTTAAAAGTAAATCAATCTGGACCATTCTGCATATTAGTTACTATTCAGTCCATTCTCCTATAAATAGAAGCCATTCCTTCATTATTTCTTACGAATTCACTGAAACTCTAGAGAGAGAAACTATAGAGAGAAAGAAGAAAAGTATTCTGCTACTTCACTATCCTATATCCAGTTTCTTCTAAGGTATGGGATATTATTTTGTTGTACTCTTTAGGGGTATTATTTCTTTCGTATTCATGAAGAGAACTTCTGTTATTCGATTCTTTATTATTTTGTTGGAATAACCTGTATACTTGGACTACACTATACTGGTGAAATTATTTCTGTTATTCCATTTTTTATTTTTTGTTGGAATAACCTGTATATGCGAAGTACGGCATACATGGTGAAATTCTTTGTTATTCCATTCTTTATTTTTCTGTCGAAATATCCCTGTCTGTGCATTTACGCATGCCTGATTCCATTAATTATTATTCTGTTAGAATAACCTGTCTGTGCGGCCTATCGCTTCGCATGTTGATTTTTGTTGTTATTCTATTCTTTATTATCTGTTGGAATATTATGTCTGTGCGAATTACTCATGACCTGGTTCCATTATTTATTATTCTGTTGGGAATAACCTGTCTGTGCGGTCTATCACATGCATGGTGAATCCTTCTGTTATTCTATTTTTTATTATTCTGTTGGAATAACCTGTCTGTGTTGATTTCCACATGCATGGTGAATGATCCTTTGTATTCATTTTTATTAAATTGTGGAAATTATCTATCTACGTGGATTACCGCATGGCGGGTTAAAAATCCATTTGTAGTTTTATATATTCTGTTATACTCAGTTGGTTAAAGTTTGGCTTCTATACTCCATAAAATTAGTAGAATATCCTTGATATTTG